>QEWY01000028.1:0-159612 GCA_006503575.1 Baylisascaris schroederi | reverse complement strand
AAAAAATCCTATGAAGATGAGGATACTAACCGACAGCGCCACCGTCATCGATAACTAGCGATGGCTCTGATGTCTCAGAACGCGAACCTGCCACAATCGTGGGCTTAACGTCATTGTATGAAGGGACCTCGACGACTGATTCAGGCTGAAATGTAAACAGCGTCACGATACTTGAGCCTTTCCATGCTCACAAGTCCGCACATTCTAGCTTGAGAGAAACAACAGATGATGAGGCGAAACACTGTGTTACTTCCAACAACTCTTTCCTTCGAACCTTCTGGGAATCTCTTTAAGCTTAGCGGATTTTTATCAGAGGTTATAAGACAGGCGGTAGCACTTCAACAGATGTCAATGAATGATAAGGTAACGAAGGCGAGACGTGGCACGACCAACCCATTGCCCTAGTTTCTAATAGGACATGAAAGACGTGAGCAGTAACCATAGTGACCAGTGCTAGTATATTTTATAGCAAAATATTCAACTGACTGCTGAAGAAAATTTAAAAAAAAAGGCTGCCGCCTCTGAGCAGGCTTAATTTTCTGATTTGTGCTCAAATTCGCCACGATTATTTGATATCCAAAATGCGATGTAGAAAAAATATCGATTACAACTGTTATTTTCAATAGTTTCTTATTAGTTCTTTTAGCGTGTCTTTAATGAAAATTCTAAAAACCTTTATAACGCGAATAGCACTCCCAATAAAGTTGCTATCGAGAAATAAAAATAACCTTGATAGATATTTGTGGGCGAATTTTTGAAGGTGAAGTTTGTTGTGGTGAAGCATGCGTTGGCACAATATCCGATTGGTTGGTACGCTTCGTCGGTGTTTTTTTATCGAAAGGGAACAATCGCCGCTTAGCTAAACCTAAGCCAGCTATCAATGAAACAACGGCGAAACTTTAGCGACATATCGATGGAATAATAGCGAAACTAATTTCATTTGCACAATATAAAAGCTACTCGAAAATCATTACAAATGACAAAAAAGTATTGCTGGAAAACATTCGAGGTTTCATAAACTGACTAAATTTTTTTAAACGTTGTCGAGCAAAATTACGGGTAGTACTGCTAAATGGTCTTCATTCACGGCCGGTTTCACTTTTCTTTCCGTTTTCAACTAATTATTTTTACGGGAATGTTACCTCAACGACTATTTAACGAGGCCACTTAAGAGACCGATCTTGACCATCCAAGAAAAGAGACCAACTGATATACTTACTCAAATTGTTTGACTCTGATATTGACCTTTTAAGGCACCTGCGTTCGGGCGTCATCGCAAACTGAAATTTGAACTTCGTTAAACGATGAAGAATTTCCAATCCCTCTTATCGTCCCTTAGACGTTTACGTGTTAAATGCTATCACTTTATTTATCCCAATAACAAATGGCTGTGCGAATTGAATATCGATCTTTTGGAGATCAATTACAAATAGGCTCGAATCTACGTCCCTCGCTTGTTTTAACGACACTTCTGTAGAAGTGATTGCTAAAGAATTTAGATACGGTGCTTTTGTGCACATTCAAACAGCATTCTACGTGGTAAAAAAGAAAATCGTTGATGAAACTGTCAGTGCTATTTTGTAAATCGAGCAGACAAAGCATAAATAAAGATTTATTTACCTTATTAATAACCGAATCGAAGTTCGCATCACTCTTCAGCGGTGTTTTCTTCGGAAGAACCTTCTTACACAACGGGCACTTCTTTGTTCCAGTGTGAATCTTTGGCAGAATGCAATCGGCACAAAACCGATGCATACAATTCTAAAAATATGTAAACTCATGAATCCTCAAATCATTCACCCCAAATTCCAGAAACCCCGGAAGTCTAATATAAAGATTTTTAGAAACACATACACGGAAAGCTCGACATTTAAGACGACTTCATCAAATAAAAGGAGGGAGATGGAAAAGGGGAAGGGGGAACCAACGACCGTCGGTGACCATGCCAGCACTTAGTTATGGCACCGACGCATGTAACCTTTGGTCCTGAAGCTTCAGTGAGAAAAAGTTTAAGTACTAGTGAATTCGCCTACATCATCAGCAGTTTTTTCTCAACATTTACTTGCCATGAAATAAAAGGAATTTTTACTTTTCTCTTTGTATCCTCAGATCGAATAATAACTGCATGATCTTGACTCAGATCCTCACGAATTCACAAAATAACGCCCCATGATCCCTTTACTCCTTGTTCTTCAGCTGAGACAGTAGCCATGTGGCGACAATTGGATGGGCGAAGCTCATCACTGCATAGACTCAGAACAGAACATTAAAAGATGTGGTGGAGGAATTCACTTTACATAAGCTATGAAGGACATATTCCCTCTTTCTAACCCATAGTCGTTCCCAATTTCCAGAAACTTCTCGATTAATTATGCAAATTTTTTAAGGTGTCCGTTCGAATGAAAAGGCATGCGATGTAGGTGTGCTAGAAAACATAAAAGCGGTAATTACCCTGATAACCATTGCATTTTGAATGGTCTTTTTGCATAGTCCACAGGTGAGTTCACTGGCAATCCACTCAATACGGACCGTACGTGTATCAACGCCATTGCGCAACTGATGCGGCTTGCGAGCACGTTCGTAAGCAGTGAGACGCATATGTGGAGTACTGCCACCACGACGGAACAGCGCAACTGCGCCCTCTCCTCGCGCCGATACCATACAAATACCGAACGCTGCTTATATGCACTCCACTACAACGATATATTCGTTGCTTCATTTGCATATGTAATAAGACGAATAATCGCAATATCCACTCAACGAATCTACACTCAAACAATTTTCACAATATAATCCTACAAAATGGTATAGTAGAGATTATGCGACAACCTAGAGCAAACTGGTCACTTAAAATGCTTCGTGTTTTATGGTATTATTGACAGAGAACAAAATATCGGCCATAAAATAAAAGCAGTGAGGAGTCTCCTTTCAAATCCACTTGAAACCAACTTATTTCGTTTGTTCTCTTTCTTTCTTCACTGATTCGATGGAATCTAGATGCTTTTTTTGTATATGCTTTGTTATGCACGTTTAAAGATCCCAGATGCATCATATCCAGGATTGGGCAAGGAAAACACCCGGACTCCCCTTTCGTCAATATCCATCGAATCTCTATTGTACTGCACTAAACGAATGTTACATCAATATAGAAAGGCTAGTTTATTGTTCACCTAGGCGAATGCACCGACGTGTGCATCTTTAACTAGCATGCTCAATGAAATTCCCCGAATTTTTGAATTATCCCATCGTAAGCACGTTACAGATTGATTGCATTCTTAGTTATAAAATCGTGCGCAATTTTTTCGATATTCGTTCTCAGAAATTTTTTAGTCTGCCTTCCCCCTACCCACAAGCCAGCATAAGCATCAATTTCAGTTTGCCAAAAATGTTGCATCATAAACAGTGTTGTTGATATCTTCGAGTTCTGAGATCTAGAATCTGTTTCGTGCCGCTATCGTGATCCACGCACTTCTTCAGCTTCTAAAACTGCGCTGAATGGGTTCCACCTTCAAAGTATTCCTTTTCCTATCTAGTGAACGTCTATTCGCCGAGATTGTTGCTCTGTGATGTGGTGATCTTTTTTTGACGTTCATGTCCATGTGCATCTGTTTATTTTTCAACTTTGGAACGTTGGAATAAATCAAAAGCGGTCTCATCGCAGATTTACTGGTTGGGATAGGAAAAGCCCAGCCCACAGACGGCATCAATCCTCGCCACTTCTTGGACGTATCATGAACATCACTGAGAGTGGAAAATTTCATCAAGTCGTCCGCCCCCACGGAGGCAAAGGGGACCCTCTCGATCGCACCCTCCCCCCCCCCCCTCCCACTCCTGAAAATGTGGCGAATTCGTCTTTCAGGGTGGTGGGTTGCGGTGAGGCAGAAAAAGTTGTACTAGACGAGGATTGTTGCCCACATATTCTTAACGCAGTATTGTTTGAAATATTTGTTTACGTTCGAAACTGAAGCACTCCACACTTGGAAATTAAAAAACTAAGGGTATAGCAAGCCGTAAGAGTTGCATGATGCACTTCAGCAGATTCTGCAATTTGCTACCTCCTGCAATTACTACTTAATTTCAGGAAGCGGTCGTTCTATCTATCAGGCAATAAGTCATTAAGCAATTCATAGTCACTAAACAATAAAACACCGGGAATAATGCTTTCATATTTAAGCTAATTCGATCGCTCGTAAAAATCTTTTATAAAAAGATTCATGTTTAGGTGACGTGCTCCGTAAAAAATGAAAAACCGACCAGTGTAAAGTGCGTGTGTGCTTTCCGGCACCTTTAAATGCCTGTAACTCCTTTCGACGCTAATAGGCCGATCTGAAAAACGGTGTAGGATATCACTTAATGGCGCACATTTTATCTGATAGCTTTTTTGAACTCCCGATTAAGTGATTCATGAGCTGATAGTACTGGATGGACAGATAAACACGTAAACATACGCACAAACACGATGCTACCTTAATGCACCTTGCGAACACAGCTATGCAACATCGTCGGAGAAGGACTCAAACGTAATCCTACGCCTAGTGAGATGCAATGCTCGAAAGAAGTTTATCATTGCGCTTTGAGGACTGCTATGGTTATGAGATACCATCTTGCATCACAATTGGGTCATCAGCGGCAACAATACAATTTGTCAGTGCCTTTTCCCTTCACTTCTCAATGTGGATTCCTTTTTTTCACATTTTATTGAGAGTTATAAGACCTTGTTGCATGGCTAAAACACTCTGCCAGACCTATAATTCGACTACTGCACTTTCACCCCGGTCTCTCTCATCAGTCGTTTCAACAAGGCTCATCCCATCGGGGAAAATTGAGGCAATCTTGTTCAGCACATCTGTCTGAAATGAAAAGGTCGATGATGTTCGATGAGTGGAACAATAGAGAGCCTCCGATTGTAGTGTCACGCGAATGACTTCAAACTGAGCATAGTTAACACATGCAGCACAAAGTAAATACAATTGAAAACATTGGTACTTCTAATACGACAAAGAAACTTCATGACGCGATAAACATCGAGCTTTACGAAAACGTAGTCATACGCATGATATCGATAACGTGTATTAAGCTGGAAGCGGAGAGAGGGGACGTTATTTCATAGGTATGTGGAGGGAAACGATACTAAAATGATTCGAAAGCAACTTTAGATGGACCCAAGAGCGGGCGCTGTACTGGTTAGACAAGAAGTCGTGGTGGCTTACCTTTAGCCTAAGCTCCCAGTACCTTTAAAGCTAATGGGCAATGAAAATGTGAAACAGAACTGAAGTGAAACTTTCGAAACGAAATATTCGTAAACCCCCTTCTACTGCAGTGTTTTGGCTTCAGTCTCGTTCACTTTCTTGTCGAAACTCGCAACCTTTACCCTGTTTTCTTTACTTGAGCGGTTGAAGACCCAGTCTTCTTTGAGAACGTTCCTTTTTCCCTTGAAAACTTCGACGAGTGACGAAAAGCAAAACTCACCCCTCATACACCACAACAGATATGTGCAGTGTTCGGTGGGCAACGCTACAAGAAACACAACACCTCGAGATATTTGTCGTTCTCCGACTTACGGCTGAGAAAACTTTGGATGTTCCATTTGTCTTAGTTTTGCCGCCTTAATATAATATTTGCGGTGGATATACTCTCAACCTTTTCCGCTTTCCCTCTTCGGTTACACCTATAGAAACTATCTGAATATAACTAATTTAACGATGCAAAAATACTGTTGTTGAAAAAATTCATTATAACAGAACAGCGATGTTTCGACGCAACGAACGGTGCCAAGTTTTGGCAAAAGATACGGTGGAAACAGAAAACTACTTTAGGACCAGCCTTCGTCCTTTCTCCAATTTGACGATGAAGAAGATCAGCAATTCGTCCTCTAGGCTCTAAATTTAATAGTCGAAGAACCCCAGGTATTGAGATGGGCTTTATTGGGTGGAAATTACTGATTCTCATTCATAAATAATAAAAGAGTTGATGAATTGAGCTGAAGTTTGCAAAGTTAGCTAATGTTTGTGCCGCGTGTTAGTAAGGTCGATGCTCTATTGAGTTCATTACCGCAAACCAAACTACGACGTTTATAAAAACTAGCTGATTTCAGAAGGTGCGAATGACTTTAGAGACTGTTAAATTAAATTGAAAATTCTAAAGCGAAGGAGTCAATTCCATTGACTCCAACACTTATATAAACTCCGTTCACTTTATTTGTTAAAGGATATGTTGAGTTGATTCGATCGAATGAACAACGCTAGACCACTAAATCACCGCTATTCTTGAGAATATCAGCGAGTCAGTATTTAATAGTAATTGAACAAGTCCATTTGCCAGAATCACCACCTACTCTGAATCTAAGTCCTTCCTATCTTAGATTTGGGCACAGGCATGTTTATAGATATAAGCGTAACGTTGGGGAACTAGGATCAAACGTCATACAGTATGCTTAAGCTAAGAATAAAATATTTGTTGTAAAGTGATATTTATTGTTATGAGCATTACTCTAGTGGAACTCATTGATTACCGTACTCATAGGAATACAGAGAAAAGGTGTGATATAAATCGATTCAGAAAAACGTAAACTCGTTTTTATTGGCACGAAAGGACATCGATGAAGGCAATAAAAAAGATGAATGAGAATAACCGATGAGAGCGAAGAAAATTGATGTGCTCCAATTTCGTTTGAACTCTTATCGTTGATTGCCAAATGAAAACGATTGCACTTTTTGATTCCCCTAACTTATCAAATTTTTTTTTTTTTTTTGATTGGAGCATTTTTTTAATAGTATAAAATAGTTTGGCATCTATATAAATATAAATAGCTAAAAGAATATGACGATTTTTCATTCTAAATTTTAGCAAACAATCAGAAACGATGGAATTTTTTTTTTTTTAGGAATAAGTTAACAATCAGGGTATCTTCTTGACTAGAGGATCCTTTACGAGCAGAAGTAAAAAAAGTATATGCATGTCGAGATCAAGTTGAGGTTCACTCTTGAACGGAAAAAAATATCTGACTGCTATTGAATAGAAGACTCCCATATTGAAGAATAGAAACGCTGAAACTTTTATGCAAGGAAATGTGGTATTTGCATTCTCAAAACGTTGTACCAAAGAAGGCACAATTACAGTCGATGCAAAATGGGACAGTGAGCAGTGAAGGGTAGACAAAGTGGCGCTTTTTTTTTTGCAAAGTAAAAATACGAGCACGTAAGGTGCTCTAATAAATTCCTCTTTTGGGCTTTCATTACCACTTTTCGATGAGTTATTGCGCAGTTCGTATTGGTTACTGGGCGGACGGTTGTAAGAGAGCTCCGATCAGATTATTTAGCTCCGTCCCACAAAGCCTTCCTACTAGCCCACTCATGAGAACGGTGGTGATGCAGCAACCCCGGACTCGTCTCTTAAGCGGAAGAACGGTGAATCGATTCGTGAGCAGCCGGTGGGTAGGCGCCGAGCCTACGTCCTGACCTTCACGCCACTTTACAGCTTCACTTAAGCGGAAGTGAAAACGATATGAAGCGAAATTTTTTCGTAATAAATGATTAAAGTAAGTAAATGGAAAATTAGCACTTTTCACCGTCTTTAAAGCACTTTCTATAAGTGGAATTTTCGAAAGACACACCTCTCCATGTGCGTTCCGGAATTTTCGTCGAAAATCAAGCTGAAAATGAATGTGCTGCATTCGAAACGTTTCAAAAGGAGTGCTGACAACTCTCTTCAAAACTCAACACATCCTCACGCAAGCTCGAAACCAGTTTTCATATGACCGTTTAGATATTCGATCGAAACAGTTCTGCTCTAATATATAACGATATCATCCTCCACTAGATTTACTTACTTGATCAAAGGTGTCGCAATCATGGAAATTAGTATCTGTAATTTGGGGTTTTATTGAAGTGAAACAATTTTTTCGGACGTTCTCTTGCTCATCTCTTAACCGAAGTGTGATTCCACATCAACTGGCAAGTTTCGAAACTCGGCGATGCTAAGTTGGTGAATGCCGACGATGCACTCTAAAACAAATCGGCAGCTGCATCGTTCCTCTCTACGCTTATTCGCTTAGCAATCGGCGTTTGTTTATCGCCGCCTTAGGTCGTTTATAAAAATATAGAGCGTTTATCGTGACGTTCGTTTAGCGCATTCACCACTTGTGCTAATGAAATACTTCAAATTTATTATTCTTTTTTGAAGTTTTCCATTTAAAAGCAATAAGTTGTATATCTGTTGCACAGTATGAAAGCAACGATTTAGGTTCGGCTATTGATTGATTGATTCGTTCATCGAGTGCTTTAGGAATCTTTTAAAAGTCATATATGATAGATCTTTAAAGATGCACTCAACGGTACGTATCGTTGCAACGTGCGCAGAAGTTTATTCTGCTAAACCACTGAAAACGGCCGCCGGCATTTTCCAGTTCATCATATCGTTAAAAAAACTGCATCACAAAATGATATCCGCTAATGAAACATCGTCATGTTTCAAGTTCAAGTCCTTTCACAAGTTAAGTCCCATTATTAGATCACCTTTGTTATGTGTTGTTCTAAGTCTGGTATATAGAGAATATAAAATAGCTAATTTTTGTGCTGTATCATTGGCGGTGAATACCGTAAACAGGAGGGTGAGTGAATAACGATGCAGGAATGGCAACAAGTAAGTAGCCGCACATATAGAAGATGGCGAGGGTCGCCATCGAGGGGAATTTCATTGCAGAAACCTGAATTGAAAACGCGTTTTCTACTCAATGCGCCAGGCGCCTCGACGCACCGTCATTCGCACTCCCTTTCGACTTCGACACATACACACACCCACACACACACATTCACTGCTTATTTATTATTCGTCCTAAATTATGTTCTACGCTTCTGTGTCTGAAATTGTTTACCGCTAAACGAGTAAGAATTGCAGAGGAATTTTTACGACGTCACTAACTTCCTGGTTCGTGAAATATTCTTATTTTTAAGCGGTCATAGTTTGACATTGCTAAGCTGAGAGTCGAAATCTGTGATAAAAACGTATCGTTCGAATGAAATTTTTCCAGCACTATATTCATTTTCAATATATTTTCGCCTTATTTAAAATGCAATATTGAGTGGCGTTCATTGATTCACTTATTACATCTTTCAATGCATCTAGAATCATGCAATCGTTCGTATTTTAAAGAAAATTTGATTCACTCTATATCAATTGTCAAAAGAACTATCAAAAAACAATCATCAGTATATATGCTGTTGTCTCGTGTTCATATTGTCCAATCTTCCTTTAGTGCCACATACTTAGCTTCTCTAGTCAAATCTATTAGCAATACAAATACAATCTATATTTGGGGCTAATGAAACGTTTTCACTAATTCAAAATATGCACTTACATTTTTCACTAACGAATCTTTTATTGCACACACGTAGATTAGTTCATTTATCCAATGAAACAATTAAGAAATTTGATGTATTTCAATTCCCCTATTAGAATTATACTTCTCAATGATTCCACATTAAAAGTGAAATTCTTTTCGGAGGTGAAATTCTCTCTTCTTTTTTTTTCTAATTTTCTATCGAAAATTGTATATTTTCTTCTGTGTTGTGACGTCTGTAACATCAACTCTTTAAGCCGTTAATTGATCAATGTGTTTTAGCGTTAAGCTATAGTTATTTGACTTAAATAATACTTTTATTTCTAGAGGCTATATATTTTATGAAGCTAAAAACCTGAAATTCAATATTGACACACTAATTTACTACGCTTTTCGATCATATCAATCAGATCTGACTGCTTTAAGCGTTAAATTTACTTCAGCGAGCAAAATGTACCTACTTTTACGAATAGAACTTAATTGTCACTGCCTAGGACACCGACCAGAAAAGGAGTATAGTAACTAAACGGAATTTGAATAGAAGTATTCAACGTTATCAGCGACACTGTAAAAGAGTACCGAGAATTTTCCACCATACTGTTATAGACAGCTTAACTAAGAGTCAAAAAAATTAGAAAGGAATGGAAAAGAAATTCTTATCTAAATAAATGAAAAATGTAAATTAAGGAAAACTGGAGTAAATATAAAAGTTGTATACGATAACCTTAACCTATCGCATAGTCCGAAATAATAGAGGAAAATCAAAGCTTAAGAATGGTATAATAGAAGAGTCTGTATAAAAACTAAGGCACATTTAGAATGCATCTATAAAGTTAGGTGTAGAGTGTATGTTAATATATATTAAACCAAATAGTCGAAAGAGGTCAAACCATAAACATAAGCGATGATGATTGATATTCGATAAATCTCAGTGAAAATGTTGACGGTGCTAACGGTGGTAATACGCAGAACAATACTTATTTCATCTGCGTTTAATACCACACCTATCGAAGCAATATGAATAACATCTGAAGCTCATTAAATATTCTCAAGACGAAATACTAATATAAAATACCGGAACAGAATCCTAATACTAATAAAGAAACTGAATACTTATGCAGTAGCGCAGCCTCAATTGGGTATATTCGGTGTGCTTGATTTCTTGTGGTATACGACACTTTAGACGTACTCCTTCTGAGTGGATAGAACAAATAATTTTACGAAACGAAATTCGCTTTGTTATTTTTCTTTCGCTTTTTTTTTTACTAATCTGTTAAAAGAGATAAATATTTTTAATGTTTCATAAGGAATACTTTTCAGATTTGAAATGTTCAGAGTTGTCATAAGCTTTCACTGTGAGATAAACGTATTCTTCTATTGAGAATATAAGTGGTGCGACTGTGGCCGACAATTCAATTGTTAGCTGCAATTATCTGTGGAAATGGGTGCATTCGGCACGTGGTCCGCGTATGGCGCTATCGGAAGAACGATACGACTGTGCTTCTTCGCAACGAATCTCCTCTCTGTGGTATGAGCAGTGATTTTGTTGCATTTCCGCAAAAAAAAAAAAAAAACAGTTTTGCTTTCTAATCAACCGCTGTCATATAAATTTTTTGAGGTTTTGTAAAAGAGAAGAACAAATTGTAAAAACAACGAATTAGTAAATAGACTTTGACCAAATGCTTAAAAGTTTTATAAAGATGAAGCAAATGCATAGATATGCTTACCTGCTTATTATAGCCTTATGAAACAAATGTGTAGGTGGACTTTTTAAATTCGAGAAGTTTCTCTCGTGGAAAAATTAATAAAGATGTATCATGAGTTATTATTAGGTATATTTGTTTAAATAGAGAGCGCATAGTTAAATGGATAGTCCATTATATACACAACATGCATAGAGATCAAGACGAATATGGTGGCACTCTGGGAGAAACAGCAATAAGAACATATAGGTGAAGGTAAACATTTCGTCAGCATAAACATAGAGGCAGTAGACCACTGTTAGGAGACTGGATGTTAAGGATGCAAAAGTAAGACACTGATTGATTACCTATAAGAATATAAGGTGATTACGTTTCAGCCCTTATCCGTTGATGTGTCACCTGAGTTATGCACAGGCCATCGTCAAAACGATACGCATAACCCTTTTAGTATGAGATGTTGCATAGACAACTTAATTGAGCATAGAAAGAGAGGGAGAGGAAAGGAAAGAAATAGAAAAGAAACCTATAGGTAAAACTTATAATAAAAATGCATGAAAAATACAAAAGTTACACAAAATGGCACCTACCTCATCGCCATAGTCCGCTTTCTTCCTTTTCTCCAAAACAGTCGTTCGAGAAGTAGAACTCAGGCCCCTTTTACAACCAAGCTCCATTCCTGTGTCTACAAAAAGAGCTTGTAGTCCGCTGTTCAGGAGAAGTTACGCGAGAAGAACGATAATAATAAGACATTAAATGTCAGTGTATAGCAAAAACGTATGACACCGATGACTAATATAACCTCAACTGCCAACAAACCTTTACGTATATAGCTACTTAACTGTTAAAGTATAATTGCCCAAAAATTTGAAGTATTATAAGTAACTGAATTCCACTACTCTAAGAGATAAATAGTAGTATGTTTAACCATAACTGTATTAAAAAGTGAAAGAAAATCTAGTGCTATATAGTGGAAATCAAAGGCGATGCATTAGAGTGAATAAAATGAAAGAGACTGAAAATGAAATAAAAATTAAAGCTTTATTATAAAATAACATATGTTGGTTGTGGAAATCCTAGGTAAATAGAAACAAAGGAAGATGAAAGGTTTTGAGCAAATATGACAATGAAAATCTGTGGACAGTTGTCTAGAAAGTTATATTAAAATGTGAAAGTAAAGAGTTATGAAAACGGGGGAAAGAGCCATAATAAAGGAAAAGCAAAGTCAAAAAATAGTGTGATAGAAAGATTGAGTATAAAAACTAGAGTATGTTTAAAATATATTTGCAAAGAAAGGTATATCCAAACAAAGTAAGTTAAAACTCGTATAGTCTAAGCATAAAGCCAAAGATGAGTAATACACATGAAGGGTAACGTTGATTAGTGGTCGATAAATGTAAGCGTCAATGTTGACGGCATAGACCGAACAGTACTGTTGTGGGTAGAGCAATATTTATGTGATCTATGCTTGATGTAGAACCTATCGAAACAAAACGAATAACATTTAAGGTTCCTAAAAGATTTTAACGAAGAAATACTAATATAAATACCGTAATAAAATGGTCAAACTAACACATAGACGTCCTATAACAATAAACAAAGTAAAATTAAATAAATGAATATTAGTCAATATTGCATCGTTGCAAATGTAATGTTAAGAAGCGTTAATCGATAAATCTTTGTATATATCATAAAAGCAATGTTATTATGAAGATGTAAGATCTGCATAGATCATAATACCCTTACGTTTGCATTGTTAGTAAGCGAAACATACTAAACCTTCGCAAACCAAGCTTTCAATGCCCTGTCTATTAGGGTAGACGAACTTATAGACTAATTCCAGTTTAATAATTAAAGCTTTATACAAAAAGTTTTTTATTAGAGAAACACTGAGACCTTCGTCCTCATAATTTCTTAGCAGTCCTTTACATTCATTAATAAAATCTGTCTTAAATGAGCAGCAATACTCTGAAAGTCATCGACATTGAATATCAATAAATCGTCAATGTACCTACAACAAACAGCGTTAAAACATGAAATTTTGGCATATTTTTATTCCATAATGGACAAAGTGAGGTCGGCTATATCGGAACTGGCATTTCCCCCCAATGGGCATTCCTTTAGTTTGTCTAAAAAATGAATCCAATATACTTCAAAATTACACCATCAACTGTGAATGAGCTGAAAGGATAGCCGTTTAAGGCTATTACCCAACTGGACAAATTTGGAGGAGTTCTTTCTTGTAGTGGCTTTATGCGTTATAATTTAACACAAAGTAACTTCGTAAACTTATCTTACAATTCAAGTACACATCAATCGTTCTAACCAACTGCCAAACAAACTGTGTCCACATGATTCGGAGCTATTGATCAATTGTAATCGAAGTAAACATTGATTTATCGCATTTACAAGACGGTTGTTCCTTTAGAAATAAAATTCCAAATCTTGCTGTCGAGCTTATCTTTTAATCACTCTAATAATCGCTAATATTTATTAGTATTCTGGTTAATATCAGTAATTTGCTTTGCAGATGCTCTCGGTGGCTGTTTTCGGTTACGGATGTTGGCTAGTACATAATCGTTCACAATATGCCGAACTTCTAGAGCCAAGTCTTTACGTAGATGTGGCAAGAATCATGATAGTTATCTCAGTTTTTGCACTCATCAACGCTGCAATTTCTGTCTATGCAATAAACAAAGAACTCAGATGCATGATCTACTCGGTGAGTTTCCGATAATTCCAACTTGTTAATGCAGCTATTGAAATTCCCTTTTTTTGTACTTTCGTTTAGTATTTTGAAAAAGAAAAAATCAGCATTTCTGTACATTATTCTCCTTCGCTCTTCTTCCTCCATCCCCTCCCCCCTTTTCCTTCGTTGCGATGAATGGAACATACACATGGGAGGTTGATGCATAGAGTGGAGAAGAGTGGCATCAGAAATAAAGGAGACAAGAGATGCCTCGACCTCCGTTATTTTGGAAGCGAAAAAGTATGGGCGTAAGAAGGCAAGGTTTAAGATCCAAGAATATTGAACTATAATGCTACCCTCTGAGTATTTTCTTATTTATGCGAAAACCCCTCTCCTGGTCAATGTTCCTTCACCTTGTAGACTGAATACGCCTCACACGTTGATCGCATCTGTGTTCAAAAGTGTCAAACACTCTTAGTTTAATGTATGCAATCACCTCGCTACAAATGCACTCTTTAGATTCTAATCTCTAAAAGATGTCGATTGATGGAGAATACTTTCAAAACGAATAGACACTTCCAACGAATGAAAGCAATACTTTGTTAATCTCTTACAAAAACTATGACGTTCTTTATCTTTTACATTTTTCCTCTTCAATAATAAAATTGCTTCCCAATTTCAGTATACAACTGCCAGTTTTGTGATATTCGTTATGCTATTCATTGGTGGTATTATGGGTTTCGTCTTCAGACAACAGGTAGAATCAATCGTTTATCGTTTATAAATTAAACCTAAATGCAGCAATCGAATCAAATAACCACACCCTTCTCACTTTACGTAATGTTTCACTTTCATCTTTTTCGAATCCATATTCGTTTGTTCTTCGATTTAAAACAATAGAGTCCCCCTTCAACTATCAACAACGATTACCACTTCTAATTGAAGAGAAACACTATATGATCGTTTTGGTAATGCTTCCCTTCATAAGACGCAAATGCTTTCATTGTCAAATGCAACTGTTTTTCAGCTGCAACATCATATACCACTTCATTTAAAGATGCTCACATCATTGAGGGAATTATATGGAACACCTGAAATGGAAGGAATCACACGTGCATGGGATCAATTACAAACAAACGTAAAATTTTCTAATATTATTTGAGTTTTCCTCATTTTCGAATATTTATTCTAATATATCGCAGCATTGATTTATCGATAAATTTTTCATCAGTTGAATGTAAAATTGAGAATAAAAACGAAGTTTGTATGTTTCAAAATTCACCAATAAATTACATTATTATTATTATTATTATTATTATTATTATTTTTAATCTTTTTCTCGATTATAAAAGAATATTGCTTTAGTTTAATTGTTGTGGTGTCAATGGTACCGATAATCTAAGAGTATGGCGAACATCGAAATGGTATATGCATCAAAAGGAGCCGAAACAAAAACTACCACTCTCATGGTTGGTTTTCAACTAAAATTACGAGCTAATTATGAATTGCTTAAAATATGATACACTCATCGAGGAACGTCAACTCAAAACATTTGAGGCATTCACTCATATACTGCTAGTCAGATTGTCCAATCGAATATTCCACTACTAATTAATAATTAGAATAATGTTGCGAATCTTTTCAAATATGAGTCTACAGATTCTTAACTCATTAATAGCACCAACCTGTTTTGTTTTTTTTTTCATTAATGCACTTAAATGAGGAAGTGAATAGCAATTGTATAGGCAGAAGAATCAAGCTCATCAACTCTTACTTTCACGTGCAACAAATTAAATACATTCAATTCAAAATATCAATACTCTATTGATGTAAACATGTTGAAATTATTCTTTCACTTAATAACAGCCATCGATCCAACAAAATACAAATCCTTTTCTTCAACAAAACATTCTTTGAAAGATCTTTTAGATCTTGTAGGCTACTCAATCCGAGATAATATTTAATTCCGTAATACGAAAATAGTGAGGCAATAGTGACGTGAGTAGCCTTACGTATATAGCGATGAGATACGTACAGACGATCCAGCGTAAATATCGTTAAGGCAAGCGTTCACTAACACTTTATAAAGATGCACTATCATCATTACATATGACTGACCGCTGATGGTACACGGCTCACAGTGGCATCTAAAATAGAAATCTTTATGAAGATTGGTGTATTCAATACTCTTCTTTACTCCTCCCATCGTCTCCCTCTTTAGATCCCAATGGGATTCGGTTGTCCCACCACACAACGATTAACTTAACCCAAACAAACTCGAATAAATTCAGTGAGTACCCTCCCTTAATGCAAAGCAGTAAACATTTTTGTGAGTGGCTGCTGTAGACATGCTCAGCAAGCGAATTTCCTCATCTATGGGATAAGTTGCAGTTGCGTGAGTAACGTGATGGAACAATGCCTCAGCGTGGATCCATCCAATCCGGATCACTCACTCGTTCACGTCGATACGTGCTATATGCCATTGCGAACTGATCTGCTCGCCGTTATGCACGTTGCTGCGTGGCTATCCGTCACTTCTGCATGTCTGATGGTTCGTTCTATTCTCTTCTTTTGCTAGGAAGGGAATCAGACACCGGGCATATTGAGAATAGAATTATGTGAGGTAAAAAGCCGAAGATTAGTACACAAGTGGTCACGTCGCACTGACCACGACGACGTTACCACTGGACTAAGCCCAATTTGTCGCCTCATTCATACTATTGCACTAATCCATTAGACGAAACTCTTTTACTTCCCAACTTTCCCGATATTTATAAAACAGTACTAAGAATCAAAGCGGAGACGGAAGGAGCAATAAAAGACCGACCAAGAGGGAGAAGGTACCTTCTCTTTTATAAAATTAGGTTGGTTGGGCTATCCAACTTATAACCGTTCATCATCGAAACAGTGATGTCTTTGCTGCATAAGCAAAGCAGAACAACGAACAATAACAAATAGGTTAAATCTCATAACATCAATCGGACTTACCTAATACGGTCAACTTTTTCAGCTCATTCCGGCGATATTTGCAGCAGTTTATGCTCGTCTGATCAAGAAGTAACGCTCGACAAGTCTCCACGAATAAACGATTTCCCCTAATCGTTCCGCTTAGCAAATAGGCATTTAGTGTGATCGATAATGCACACCTGAATGCATTTCACAGCGATATTACAGAAGTGACAATATTCTCGAAAAAGTGTCTTTGCTGTACTCTGCAATTATTCTTATAAACATTGCGATGAGTTGCAACTATCAATTCCACGAATGGCAACCTATTTGACAAGTTTACTTCTCATTACGAATCGCACAAAAAATATCATAGATGCATTTTTTATTATCGACGAATTAAGTTCAGTTAAGCATCCTCCAGAATGCAGTGAAATAGATTAGAAACCACTTCATTAAATCACGTCAGATGGAATCGAATCGACTAAAAATTAAAGTAAAATTGCGATTTGGTTGCAACTCGTTGAAGAATATGATTGAAGTATCGTTGAGGTGGCTCATTTATAAAACCACCTCAAACTGATGTTTCTTTTCTCAGGTTACCTAAATTTAAATTTGATTCTACCTGTTGAACTCAACCGCATATCCCTGCAAAAGATCCTGGTCAACAGTATTCCATTACTTATGGCGCAATAAATATTGCTTTTCACGTTCTTATTTTCAACCACACTACGAAACACACAAACCCTTCAAAATTAGCAGAACTAGAAGAAAGTATTCCTTTCACTTTCTATTCCATTCCATCTACTGAAGGCGTTTCTAGTATCATCTCGCTTGTAGCTTCATAGTAAACTCTAGCCGTCTGTTTTCGCCGTCTTATTAGATGCAAACGTTAGTCTAGAAGTGGAGATAACTTGGTTCGAAATAAGTTCTTCAACCGACTGGAAGGAATTCAACCATAACTCACTCACGTTGGGAACCTCCACTCTTGTTCAGAAGCCGCCGATTTCCAGTATCCGAACACCAACTCTAGTTGGACGTCTCTCAAAGCGTAGACATCGATGCAAAGCAATTTGGCTGCATCAGGAAGAAAGGAAATGCAGCCTAAGTCACAGATCGTGAAGTCTTCAAGACTAAAAACATCTCGATTAAGCGTCAAATACTAATTTCTGTCCGAAAAAGTGGAGTTGTTCTTTATTCTGGGACGTGGTCGTAACCACCCTCCCTCTTTATCATTACATAAGAAAACTCAACGATGAGGAATCGTTTATTGTATCACATAACTTTGAACAGAACCCACAATGCAAAAAACTTATAACGAAGCACTCACAACCTTTCAACGAGCATAAACAATGAGGCGTCACGAATAAGATACAGACAACAAAAACTTAGCAAAGAACCCCAAGCCACTTTTCCACTGAGAGAAGATATCACTACAGAAGAGATCCGAAATACTCTGAACATTAGACTGCTCCCACCTACATTTTCAAGGTCCCCTGTAACATTTTATCGGAATTTAATGAAATTCTAGAACGTAATTCCTCCCCCTCCCCCTCCTACCCTTCCTTAGCACTTCAATACTCGAAGCTTTAATGCTGCCAGTAGTTTAGCAAATAACCAATATATAGAGTCGAACTCATCTAATACAAAGTGAAACTGTGCAGCGCGCTGTATTTGTTAGCGGGATTTTCCAATACAGGAAAAGTTTGAGAAATATTGCCCCTAATAACGTTATAAGGTTAGTGGGAAAAAACGAACTTTTTATAAAAGCAGACAATTTTAATAGTTATTTCTAAAAATAGATATAATTAATTGTATAAACTCTCTTTTCTTAAAAAGAAAAAACTAACTCATGGCGGAAAAATTTCTTTCTCGACTAGGCTCAATGGAGAATAATAATACTTCTTCGAGAGGAAATAACCGAAACACAAACACCAACAATCAAAACGACGTGACACCCTGCATTAACAAATTGATAAACTTTAATGGATAAACCCATAAGATCGGCGCACTGATTACACAAAAGCAAAGAAATCAAAATTTACATATATTCTTGAAATATCATTTCGCACCATCTTAGCAAAGAAATGAAAGGGATATAAAAGAAATATGGATTTGGACAACTCATTCAAAAAAATTTAATATAACGCTTTTTTCATGATATTATCATAAGCACGCTAAAAGGATTTGTTAAAACGCGCTCATCATCTCCATAACTAAACGATGGATTAAGAGCGGATAAATATTGCTCTTTCAAAGCGATCTTTAATAATAACGAACGGCAGAAGTACAATATTACAAAGAATGGCCATTAATGACCTTTTACAGTATGAAACCTCCTATAATCAACGCATACACGTCGCATGAAGAACATATAGGCGGCAACAAATCCAATCAACGCACCCCATATCACATCAGAGGGATAATGCCACATATCGGTTATACGTGTCACTAAACAGTACCCGTTCCTGCAAAGCAATCGTTTAGTGACGATTCCGACAAAATATATACAAAACAAAAAAAAATTCCGCCTGCGTATTTAAAGAACTGATTGCCGATTTCAAACAAATTACTGATCAGATGCGAATGATGCATCAATGTTGTGATGTTGCATCTTCCTCTCGAGGATGACCTGCATACGATGAGATTTGAAGCTATTTATTTAGTCACTCTTTTCCGTTGGTGTATTTTCACGCTTGCTCTTCTTCGTTTACCTCTCAAAATAGTTTCGAGGAGTTTTTCATGTGGAGTGACCTTCGATCCGGTTGGATATTACCTGATACTTCCGGTGATGGTATATCTAATGTTCTTTATGGCTTTAACATAATGTCAAAGATTTCAAAATCTACTATGTCAAGTGGTGAGTGAATAAATCCCTAACCTCGTGAACAAAAGAAGTAAACAAACAGAAAATTTAGCATCGGCTTCGGCTGAGGTCAGTATCTACTACAAAGTAGTTTTGAATGCAGTTTATTCAGCTAAAACTGTCAGTTTCAAAAAATTGTTATCATTAGAAACGCTTTATTCTCAATTTTTTCTACACTTCCTCAATCATCTGAAATGTTTGCCTTATCGCTACAATTCTTTCCACCCTTCAAACAAATTTAGGTAGGCTTCACAAAGCAAGATAAATCTCTCAATTGCGAGAAGCAGATTACGATTTCTTATGAGCCGCAAGCCTTGGTAATCGTATTGCAACATTATTCAATCCAAAAAGATCTCTAGTTCTGCGCCAGTGGGACAAAAGGTTATAAGTTAGATAAGTTACATCCGTCTACATAGGTTCACTTTTAGCAGCAGCACAGTGCGGCACCATGATACGGCATGCTCGCCACACATTTGCTGTATGAATAGAATAAACGCAAAAGTGCCACAAGTTCACTGGGACTTTCGGACCAAGAGTTTTCCATGGAAAACCAGCTCTCTGTGGGCACCATCCAGAGACGGCAGAGGAAAAGAGGGGTGAAGGAGAAAGAGGAAGCAGGAGGAGTTATCCATCCATGATTTTAAGGTGAGGGCGGACAGCAGAACAAGAAAGAATTACCCACGCGCAGCTTTAAAATGAGGGAAAAGAAGGTATTATCCAAGCTTGATTCTAACTGCTGTACAACCAAAGACGTCTTACCAAATCATTTTTCACAAAACTAAATTTATGCAAAATTCTCGTCAATCACAGCGAAAAATGAACTTTTCCATTTCAAACAATGATGTACTTCATCATTGACAGGAAAGAACATAGAAGTTCTAAACACCACAACTATCCCAAAACTTCCCACTGATTGGCATAGAGGGAGATAAATAATCAGAGGCAACTTCTCAATAGTATCCTCGCTGCAATTTTCATGACTTCTTTTCTATTACATATACCCATAATATACGAGTTCCATTGAAAAGAGTACTTTACTCGTAATATCTGGAAATAAAAGCAAATGAAATGAAGCTCGTTGAAAGCGCATAAAAACTTCGCAAAAGGACGCACCAAAGATAGAAGAGAATAAGTATAAAACGTCGAATCCAAGCAATCCAAGCATTAAGCGAAGAGCGTGGAATGATTCGATAAAAATACGCTATGAGGAAACACATTGCCAACACGGATACCGTCGCATGTCCACTTGGGCAACTGAACGGAAATATTCAACGCGTAACATTTCCAAGCATTCAAGTAGGTGAACCCCGTCACAGCATTTCAAATATGGCACCCGTTGTGACTGTATTACCCGTTGTTTGACAATATTAGCCTACTCCGGATAGGTCCACCGGGATCGAATATTGCCTTGTTTGATGTCGACAAGGTCAAATCGCTTTATTCTGCTTAAGTTTAAACAAAGTACAATAGCGAACCTCTCTTCAATTTAATATATCAGGGACACGGCTCACTTCTAAACTTAAGCGTACTTTCTGCACTTTCAGATCCGCAGAGCAGCACTTTATTAACATCAAATGAAGTTCAGCCAAAACTCCAAATTTACTCTCTGCGGTAGGAATAAAAATATGGCGAACAAGAACTAATAATGTTTAGCGCTCGTATTACCTTCTATTAGCCTCGTCTAAGCCCAGCTATCGCCATATTACAATAGCCCACTAAAGCTCTAAATCAGTGGCTGCATCAACGGCTTTTCATCTGGTGTAATGGAAGGCAAAAATCATGGGAGACAAAGTTTAGCTTACGCGACTCAAAAATATCAAAGCACATACTTCTAGGCGATCTTTCAAGTAATATTAATCAGATATCGAAAACTTCCAACAGGCACCGAAACCTCAATATAGAAGCCGTTATCTGATGCCGCTGCTCCACAGCAATACGAAAACTTACTAAACGTATCACTGATCGCTACTGTTTAAAAACTCATACAACGAGGAGAACACACAAGAATAATACAAGCCACCAAACTGCATACCTTGTACGAGCCTTCTTTACAGCCTCGGGTGGCCCTCTACAAAATGCATCTGCTATCCATGTTTCTCCACTCGAGCAATAAATTTTTTCCCACCGTGGATTACAAACAGAAAGGAAGTTAGGTCGTAGCCGTCCGACGGCACATTTGCATAGCTGATTAACAATCACCGCCAAGAGAAAACCTTAAAGATATGTAAAATATTGTGTATAGAAGAGGATAACTGTAGCAAAAAATATGAAAATATGCCCATACCAGCACTTACGATACAATCCAAAGGTACATAAACACTTCGATTAGCTTCTTTTGAAAAGATAGAAATAAGACACGGCTCATTAGATCACCTTGGTTATGAAACAAAAAGTTATGCAACGACAACAATTGAAACCATCTCTCAGGATTCTAGAAAAATTCGAGTAGAAAATATTGATTTCACAAGGAAAAAAAAATTTTCCCTAATTCTGAGTTGATCAGCTTTTAAACAACGCATAAAGAAAAACTACATAAATCATAATAAATTAAAGGCAAATTCAAAAAGTTTTTCAATAGAAGAAAACCACGTTCAGGGAAATCTCTCAAATAAAAGGATCATAAGAAAGTTCATACAACTCTTCTCAAATATTAAGAGAAATCAATTTTCAAAGTTTTACCAATTGACACAAGATCTGAATACATAACGGAAACTTACACACAATATAATCGACATAAAGAGTCACAACTGCCGCAGAAAACCTTTGAATACGATTGGTCGATGATGAAAAACGTAGAAATATAATTCCTTCACAAAACAACACCACTATAAACGGAAAGAGCAATGTGGCGCAGAGAAGATGTGTTTGCGATACTGAGTTAGGCAACACTGAAACAAAGCAGTAACGCTAAGGGATTAAGGATATTAGAGGCTGCAGTTATGCGGCCGCAACGACTAATAAGCATCCGTGACCGCCTCTAATCCAATAAACAACATTTCCTCAAAAATATGGAAAAGGCGCATAAAAATTTCTTCCAAACATAAACAGTTTGGAACGACCCGCAGAGGTGTACTGTTGGAAATCTTTGGGGGAGTGATAAATTCAAGATCGACTTATGAGTTCCACCGATCCCTTCACCATTCAAAAAAAAAATGGCATTCATCACAAAGCAGCAGTGGAATTAAGTTCAGATTCTTTGGTCTGTTCCTCTTGTTTCCGAAACACCACATACACAAAGGAGATCCACGCTGACTGTTATCCACGAAAACGACTAGCAAGTTGCAAGAATGTGTGTAGTTGCAGTTGCCCTAGACGCATACTGCAAAAATAGAAAAACCGAGAGTGAAGTGCGTAGCAAACATTTTTATGCGTATAAGAGTTATGCAACGAAAGCATTCAGCCACATGATGGAGTTCATCCATTTCTTTACAGTGGAGTGTCATCAACGCTCATAAATAACAATCAACGCGTCGCTGGGTGTGGTGAGGGAAAAATGTGTGTAATTATGTGCCCTCTAGAGAGAAGAAGTAACAGATGTTTACTTCTTTCTGCCGATGCGGCGCATATATTCTGCATCAGCTACATTAAACTTACAAACATTATTTCTTGTAACTTTGCATAACACACAGAACGACTTCCATGAGTTGGTTTTGTGGCGATGCGATGCGATTAGTCATATTCCATGCGAGGACGGGAGAGCTCTCCGTGCTCTCTGGGTAGGGAGAGGAGAAGGAAGGAGGAAGTAGCACCTTGAAAATCCTTCGCATGACGAAGAATATTCGGTGAAGATCCCTTCGGACCCGCCGACCTGGAGAGTTGAAAAAACGCTCGGTTTTATCGGAAAATCCGTTTTTAAATGGTTTTTATAAATGCACTTTCGCATAAAACTGCTGCGGATTAGCCATTTCTGAGCAATTGCAGTTCTAGCAAAGCACTGTGCAGGAAGCAATCATTCGGTACAGAGTTGTGGCTAAAGTCGAAAAGGGGTATTTGTGCCAGACACTACGAAGTTCTCGATTCAATGCTCAATGCCACTGCTATAGAATTTTAAAGAATTTGTTAAGGAATTTGCTCTAGAAATGATGTGAATATTATACTATTTTTTTTTTTTGAAGCGTAGTGAATCAGAATGCTTTAAGTCGCAGAATCCGTCGTCAGAGAGTATCGAAAGTTGTCCTCATCATCCGAACTCTGTCGACGTCAATGAACGAAACTCTGCTACCGGCAATGTCCTTCACATCAGTGCTAACAACTTCCATCACAGGTTTTACCCACACTTTCTGCGGCAGAAAAGAGTAGAGGATATGAATTTCCTCTGGTAGTAGGATCTAATATAGCGCATTTTGAGAAAACTTTCTGATGGTGAAGTATAGTATGACATAACCGAAGAAAGTTTCGACTCGATAAATGCATAATTTATGAAACTTCCGGTGCCTTGCAATATAGTATAATAAAACTTCAGAAGCCTCCAAGGCAGGAAACCATAATATGACATAGTTTGTGAAACTTTGAAGGCAGCGAATTATACGATAGTAGTTTAAAAGTCATAGTGAATCGGCAGCAGTGGTTCCTGAAGTTTTTGCTTATTGCTTTTTCTGTAATTATGATCGAATGCTGTTTCTCTTGCTCTTGGAATTGAAAATAAATTACACGTAAGGGGGGAGGGGGAAGGCGGAAAAACAGGGGGAAAGAGTGGTACTTTGCGACGCTCCAAGAACGATGGTTTTCTTGGAATATTGGATGGCTTACACAGTTCTCCATTCTGAGCCTTGCTAGATAAGTTCTTGAAAAGCTAATGTTTTCATTCACGCAAAACATTTTAAATATTCATAAAAATATATAAAAGACGCTTCCCATTAACAAAAACAGAATGTAAGGCTTGAGGGTGTTTTAAGCCCTCTCGATATCAGATTGGACCGTGTTCTTCCTCTATGAGATTCATTTCCGCTAAGATTTCGATAAAGTAAATATATGTTGAAAGATTTTTGGGAAAAGCATATAGAAGAGTGACATTTCCGGCACCATTTAAATATAAATTTGTGAGCAAACAATAGAATCAAAGAATTCCGACATTCAAGGCAGTTGCATTTTTGCGTTGTGATTGTCTTTCTATACGATGGTCGCATTTGCAAGTTTCCATTCATCACGATGTTTTCCTCTTGAAATTACGCAATTAAAACGAGAGCACAGTTATGACTTGACTGATTCTTTCTCAACTTTATCCTTTTCTTTGTTACTCCATCAAACCTGATGCTTCCTCTGACTGTATATGGGCGAATATCCTCATAAAATATCGACTTTGGACCGTGTTCTTCCTCTATGAGATTCATTTCCGCTAAGATTTCGATAAAGTAAATATATGTTGAAAGATTTTTGGGAAAAGCATATAGAAGAGTGACATTTCCGGCACCATTTAAATATAAATTTGTGAGCAAACAATAGAATCAAAGAATTCCGACATTCAAGGCAGTTGCATTTTTGCGTTGTGATTGTCTTTCTATACGATGGTCGCATTTGCAAGTTTCCATTCATCACGATGTTTTCCTCTTGAAATTACGCAATTAAAACGAGAGCACAGTTATGACTTGACTGATTCTTTCTCAACTTTATCCTTTTCTTTGTTACTCCATCAAACCTGATGCTTCCTCTGACTGTATATGGGCGAATATCCTCATAAAATATCGACATTAAAGTCGCCCAGTTGCGTTTTCTGATCATGCCCATTATATCCCCAATACCTTCTTTGTGATTTCCCTAGGAAGGCTTAGATGCCCATTTCCCTCACTATATCTCACGGAATTTCCCATGTTCCTGATACTCTGGGAAACTTTTCAAAGTTCGCGAGAGCAAAAGTCACGTTCCTAAAATCTTCCATGAGAAGGAGGAAGCCCATGATGGTCGGGCGGGGAAAGTGGGCCTTGCCCGCGAGTCCTTCCTGGAGATCAGGGATTTTTGGAGAGCGCTAGCTCCCACAACGGTAGTCCGGGAGTTCTCGTGATCTAAATCGTTGAATCGCCTCTCCGTGATAGCCTCGAACAGAGGGAAGGTGGGCAATGAACTCCAAAACACTAGTATGGAGGGAAAAAGCAAAAAAAAAAAAAACGAAAAAAAAACCAACCGATGAGAGAAACGGAAATGTCGACACCCATCAAGAAGACTCCTCTAATAAGCAATAGTCGTTCGTCTTCACGTGAGACCGATAAAACACGGCCGAAACGTGAACTCAATGAATATTTTCCTAACATTCGACTGAAATTACATAGAAGCGTATTTCACGTATCGATCGAAGATCAAGTCGCCAAACACATATTACAAATTAGGGGAATTTGGGACAAGGTGCTCATAGTGCCAAATCAAAGCGTCTCTTATAACGCAGACTGATATGTGGATTGCTTTGCATATACAACGCTTCCCTCTTCTAACAAATCCACCGAACATGCTTAAGCGAGATGACCTCTTCTGTAAGATGTTCATCGGCGGATCTAACTAGCGGCGAGGTGGAATTCCTGCCGACTAAAATTCTCTCAGATATCAGCTTTGGCAATAATCAGATTAAAAGGTTGAAATAACGAAGAATGAGGAAAGTGCACAAGTGAAGGTGAGATTTCACAAATCATTTCCCCGGTGAACACGATAAGCATAGGAAAGGAAATTGGCTCAAATGTGATAATCCGATTGTATACGGCCCCAATTCTCCACCCAAATGTGATGCTTTAATTTTAATGTTAGGATTCGCCATTCGTCCCGATCTAAGACAGCGAAACTGCGAACACTCCTTACCATCAACAACAATACCGTTCTAAACAGTCAAGAGATGCAGTATAAACACAAAACATGGAAGGCTTCATCAATGGCGCAAATATTGTGCATCGTTGAAATACCACGTTACATTGGCGTAGAATGAACCGAACGTAAAGAACATGCAGTAATCTGAAATCTACTCGAACGCATATTAACCGCATTTCCTATACCTACTCCCTCATCCCGGCAACATACGTTCTCCGAACTCTTTCTATTGCACGCAACCTTAGCTAAATGATGTCTTCTCCCGTGGTTCTTTCTCGCTCCACCCGCCAGCTGCTAACGTCTAATAGTTCTACCATAACGCCGCTAAATTTTCCCCTCTTTTATCCTTGCGCACCTATTCGATTGACAAGTCTATACTCTCGGAATTTGCAGAACACAAATTACACCGGTCAACATTCGTCTCAACTTTCACATGTTGAACATACCTTTCATAGCCTTTGCTGACACCTCATCAGTGCAATTATCCCACACCTGATGAGGAAAACTGCGAACTTATTGTACGGTCGTTATTCCAAAGCATTGATGCCAACTAATGTATTAAAAAACATAAGGTAACTTCCCCTCCCCCTCTCGCCCCCTTGCAACTCACTGAAAGTATCCGAGACTTTGAGAACTACGGGCGCATTGAATGCCCTATCGATAATACGAAGGTTTCGTCAAACTGAAAAAGGCGAACAATAAATGAACCAATAGACTGTACTCCCACTGTCATCACCGTTCCGCACCTTCACTTCTGGGAAAAGTTTTTGATGTACACAACGAACACACACTAACAAAGCCTATTTACAGCAGTAATATCAAATCTGTCGCTCACAGCAGTCGCTAAAAGGTTGTTTAGGTATACAGGGTTCAACCTGTTAAAGCGGCGTATTGCACCAGTTGCATTAAGGTTGCCAAACAAAAAAAGACAAGTAGCACTTTACTAAAAGCAAAAAAGACACAAAACCACTGGCCCCCTTCGTCGGCCACCACAAAACACTAGCAGGTAGCACTTCAAACAATAGAAAGAACAACAGCGATCGCTCCGTGAAAGCGCAGCACCCAACATTGAGGAGGCGCCTTCATTCGTCCATTAAAAACCATTCTCCTCATCTGTAGTAAACAACGAGATCGCATCAACGTAGTAACAACGTGAAATTGACACTCACAAACACTGATAAAGAACACCACGGTGCAACATCGAGCTTTCTAATAAAATCTTCTCAAATCCACACCGATTGCTCCATAGCAGTGAAAGAAAGCTTGCAACAAATAGAAATTCACCAAAACATACAAACATGTCATGCGTATGAAAGCAGCCATTGGAAGTGCACACATCAAAAATACAACACAAACCAGCCGATTATAGGTTCCTTCCGCCGACTAACGCACTTTCATTTCCACGGACATAAATTCGGCGATCGTCCGACCAACATCACTTCTTGACATCTAAATCCGATAACTACCAGCTGAGAGAATGCAGCCGCTTCCCGGTACTAATGCCGATCGCAGCATTTTCAGTAACCCTATAGCTGTTCAGAAAATAATGAGCAAAAACCCGCCGAAATGAAAAAATTGCGGCGCTCTTACTTAAAGTGCAGACGCCTATTACACATTTTCTTGGGCCGCAGTCATGTAAAATGATAGTGCGTTTAAGGATCTTGAAAGAAACGTAGTTGCAATGATTTATGTGCAGATAACGATGAACAGCATAACATAGTACAGTAGTACGGCCATCAGAGATAGCAAAAATGAAACGTTTAAAATAAAGATTGGAAATTAATATCATATCAATATCATAAAGAATTGGAATTAATATCAGACATTTCATGTCGAAAAACCTTCCGGTTCAACAATTGAGGTAAATTCAAAAGACAGAAATAGAAAAGAATGTGCAAGCGTAGATTCACGATTAACCCTTTAATACGACCGTATCCTAATACCCATATTTAGTGATACCATTACAGCGATTATTAGTGATATTATTAGGACTATTTCTTACCATTACTAATTTTTTAAAATTTCATCATCGTCTCTCTCCATTCTATCAGATATTGCCTTGCTCCTCAATTTTTCGCACAAAACTTCTTCCAGCATTGTTTCACATACGCACCCTCGCTTAAAATTTCCAAAGTAAGTCACAAGACAATTCCCATTTGCAAACTATTGACTGACGATACTTGAACTCGGGAACATTTTACGGGAGCAGGGAAAGGAAGGAGGGAAGACGGCAAACGCACAAACAAGAGGATGAGTTAGTATAACAAAACGATGATCAGAACTCTACAATTCTCTCATACCCTCCCATATAATTTGTGGGATTTAAATAAAAATTTTGTATCAAAGTCGAATCGAAGCCCACAATTCTCTTGTTGAAGCGTATTCTTTTGTGATATCGCAATTCATACAACTCAATAAAGATGAAATCTTATAAGAGTGACTGATAGGAAGGAAAAAGAGAAATACGAGAGAAAGACTGCGATGGGCAGTACATTAACGATACCAACGTAACGAACACCTTTGTTTGATTATACGCCATCGCTAAAACCTTCTAAATCTTTTAAATAGCACTGCGGTTCTTCTACGATATTAATGATGCATAACTTTTGCTTATCATTTTAAACATTCTAAAAACCGTATCGCATAAAAACTCAACTTATAATTTAAGCCATGAGATAAAAATGATTTTACACCACCTTTGAATTAATGAGATAATTATCAACTTTTGCAACAATTCTTAAGTTCATTTGCGAATGGGAAATCAGACAAAGCAATATCTCCGGCAGGATACCGATATGGCATGAATTTGAATAGAGAAAACAACCAAAACAAAGTTATATCTACCTAGTTAAGTGACAATGCGATTGCCGCACAGCTTAGATTTCAACATCACTGACTTCAATTTCTCCAATGCTTTAGCATGTTGCGCAACAAATATCAAAGATCATAGGTCATATATGCAAGACATTTCAAAACTACTACTAAACACGATTCTCCTCATTATGTCTGCATAAAAAAAGCAAGCGACCAGTTGAGCGATTCTGCTCGCTAGTAGCAACATCAACAGTCTTCAGAGTAAATGGCTTTTCCTGCTAAGCAAAAAAAAGTCAAAATGTAAACACAGCAAGGAAAAAAGCCTCGAAGCACCGGAAGTAGCGGCCACGCAACATGAACTATTAAATCTTCCGCTCAAATGCTAAAACATAAACAGTAAAAATCGACATCTATATGTTCTTGAAGTTCATACCGGTAGCTTTCAACTAAGACCTCTTCGTAACTATTTCGTATGTAAACACGATGCCTAATTTTTCGAGTCATAAGATCAACTGTATAATACTCTCTAAGCAAGACCGCCATGTTCAGCGCATGACAATAACTCATAACAAAGACGCAACAAAGCAGACATAGATAATAAGTGCAGAGCACTGCAACAACTAGATAAAGCGAAATGATATACAGAACGACATACATGAGCAACTTCACCAATCACCGTGACAATGCCAACGACCATCATCCACTCCCGATGAGGTGCTTCTAGCACACTAGAGTGTACGTTGATCCTCAATAGCGTGCAGTTTTTGCAGGAGGTGAAAATTGCATGCTTGATGTTGCGAATTGCTACTAGATGAAGATTTCGAGGGCAACCGTATAGTAGGCATACTTTTTGAACGACCTCTTCGGCTTATTACTTAAGCAGCAGCTGTCGCATGAAAGAATTGTTTGATAGCAGCGAAACAAATGAAAAACTTATCAGCCCTTCCTCTCATTTAAGAACTAACAAACGGTACGGTTTGGAAGTCCTGAATAAAGAAGCATTTTAAAGGCGGTGAACTCTGCTCTCTCACACATCCATAAACATATCCTCATCACCGTTCAAATTAGTGATTGATGTTCATTCCGCTTCATTTTGCTTCGCGTATTCAGATAGACAGCGTCAGAGGCTTATTTAGAGGGCACGCTGATGATGGTAATTGACCAATCAAATTTCAGTTGCAAACCGAAACTGCGGCTATTTTTTTGCCTTTATTCAGCAACTGACGAAGACCTTTGGAATGCGTTTGATTTCAAGCGAGTTTCGGCTGCAACTCAACCTTTCTGACCAGTCAATGATCAAATGAAATCTTAATCAGTTAGCAACACTAGGGCAGGCACCAAAGGCAACCGCTTAGAAGCAAACGCAGGAATATAAAGAAAGCAATTGAGCAATCGGTTGCAGAAAAATCTGCAGCAATTTTGGTGGAAATTTAACGCTTTCATTCAGCTGGCCCCATATTGAAAAAACTCCTAAATACACCATCATGTACATTTAAAGAAATAGAGAGAAAGAGACAAGGTTTGAAAGAAAGCGCATTCACCTGTCGATGGATGCAGAAATCCAAAGAAACAAGTGCGCAGTAGGGGAAATGCAAATGAAATGCTGATAACGCGAAAGTTGTTAGACATTTTACGACGTTTCTTCCTCCTCAGGTGAAAGCCAATTTGGCGGTCCGTTGGGCCGCAGAGGCACCAGATACTTAGTTGTGTCCGACTCGCGATGTCGTCTCATAGAGCCATGCTGCAACAAAGAGCTTCATTTTTCCAACACCTTCGCTTCAGAACTATTTGATACACGTTCGGTAACATAATCCTCACGCAAAAACAGAAACAAAAAATAGACCGCTGTTAGCCGTCAAGTGCAAATTTTCAATTTCTAAAACATGCCTAACCTTAATACTGCAGACGTCTCCCTCTGCAGTTCTATGGTCGAGTAACGATGTGAACTCTCCGAGTTCAACGAATTCGAACAGCAAACTAATGTTTGAATTCGAAAGTATTGGCTCAAGGTGTGACTTACATTTGGCCTCCCGTAAAAATGTGAGAAAATCATTACGAAATGAAATGGTCACTTCTTGTTATGCTCCCGCTGGGAAATCTATGCTTAAAAATGAATTTGGATAAGAAATACGGTGATTCTTAATAAAGTTTGAAAAATTCGATCGAAACGAAGCTAAACGAACCCTCCAAATTCAGAAGTAAAATCCCTTAGAGACAAATATGCACAACTGCGCTTAGGCAAGCAATTTAATAACCTTTCCGGTGAAAGAGCCTTAAAATGTTCCAACTGTTGAACACACTTCATGAAATTAACTTAAACTCATTGAACTAATTTTCTATTCAAGTACAGATTGTAGATTCTGCATCATACTATACGTGATACGAGCTGCAACACTCCACCAGGTGAAAACAACGCAAACAAAACAACACATAAAACAACGCAAACAAAACAACACATATACGCCTACCCGAGTCACGTCATCGGTGGAGCAACTGCTGCATCTACGCTCATCGCGGCTTGAATCATCTGTGAACTTCTTGAAAACTTCCTGAAATTTTGAAATCGTTCCTTTCGAAAAACATCCGGATTAAATAAACGACGCGAAAAAAAGATTGTTCCCAGTTGCACTTAAATCAATCTTCAACAGCATGCCTTGCGGAAATAGGCGCAAAAGAAAAAAGAACCTCATTATCGGAGCTCGGACCGCCACCCGAAGACAGACGAGATGCTACAGAAGCGCTCCTCAGAATCGACGCCTTTGGTCCGGGGATAGGTGCACGTTGCCATGCCGGCGTTTTACGTTTTGTTGACGTTGACGGTGTATCGTCGAATGTTCTCGCACTAGAATCCAAAATATTTTCAACATTTGCGAGATCTTAGAAATTTTCCTGAGAATTGTTTAAATCCAATCCCAGATCAATTACTTTGCGCATTTCACAGTCTGCTTATCCAAGGAAAGACAAATGCAGAATGCAAAATAAAAGCCTGACGGCAGATAGGCAGGATCAGGAAAACGGTGAGGGAGAGAAAGAGAGCGAGTGAAAGAGAAGCAAAATCGCAGTTCCTAAGCGAACTTGGAAAACTTCTTAGCGATTTCAGTGGCGAAGCTCACTCGATTCGTAGTGCCATGAAATGTTCCATTTTACCTGTAGCCGGAGCCTAAAGGCCAACCAAGCTAACCAAGAAAGATTCGCAGTTTTCGTTTCTATGGACTGACTCCCAAATTTGTAAAGAAGTTATCACCTGTATACAACATGACACTTATCCGACGACGGATCGTAATTTGCATCCAATCTTCTGGTCAGATCATAAGTTTCATCGGCATCGAGTGCTTCTGTCTCGTGGAAAGCGGCCAAATGATAGAGCCACCCTCGACGTAAATCCTTTGCCAATAGATCGTCGCGATGTATTTCGAGGAACAAACGCTATAAACCCCCTTGTGAAATACGCATTATTGCAAAAAAAAAAAACAAACAAAAACACATCGCGATAAATTTAAGCGTTCTCAGCAGAAGTGAGGCACGATTCATGAAATTCTGACTAAATGTCTGATATGGCAGATCGCTGATACGTAAATAAAGAATTATCAGACAAAAATTAAATGACATAGCAAAGATGAATCTGATTCCAGCCTTTTTGAGCGTTTCACAATTTGGTCGACACTAACAGCATCAAAGAACAACACAGTGCCAACAGAAACATTATTGACTCTACGAAAAGAGGAAATACGAAAGCTTACACAAGTGCGATACATATGGCAACGCCCGAAAGGCCTGTTGTTCGGATCGAGAAGGAACAAATTCCACAATTTAATAAATTCCTTCTCAGGTCGCGATATATCGACGAAGTCTTCAATCTGCTGAAAATGCAATGCTCTAAAACAGCGCAATCGACTGACACACAATGACCACTGTATACCCACAAACGCTTGTCAAATGACACCAAGAATCCCAACTTCAACAGCGAAAAATTACATTTTAAACAGCAAAAGCAGCGTCCTGTTCGTTTCGCTGGGCATCTTTGCAATCGAATAAGCTTTCACGCAGCGAGAAAGTAGAGTAGGAATGGGCACCAACAATAACAAAACCATAAAAAATACGAGAACCACACATCTTAGGGAGACGAGCGGACCTACCGCACTTCAGATTCACAAAAAAATAAACGAAGCGCGATTAGATTATAACAAATAACAGGAAGACAACCCATTCTCTGATTCTTCACATAAATGGTACTCATATATCTAACGGTCAAATCTTCAGCCCACTTTTTTATGCCCTTAAACCTGTTCAATTTTTAGCGGTGTTTTCTTCGATAATTAGTCTTAGGAAGTTCAAAGGCCCAATAATCATCAAAGAACATGAATATGACACCATTAAATAACCTATGGAATGACTCCTTCAATGTCCAGATCTGCTACGCCGCCGCCATGCAGGAGTTTATTGGATGGCTAAATGCACCGGCTGACCGAACTGACTAGAACCCAGCCACATCCACAACCATCAAAACATCCTAGTCAGTACACAAAATAACAAATGAGTTTGAAACACGCAGTCAGACAACCAGAGAAAAAGCGCAGGTCGATGTAGGCAAAATGAAGTTGCTGCGCGGTCGTTCCTACAACAAGGTCCTAACGTCTTCCAAAAAAAAAAGAACCGAGACGAATGGCATAATCGATAAATCGCCTTCTCGGCTGCATTCAACATCTGAGTTCGAATCCCATAAAGGTATTCTCTCCTTGTTTCAGAGTTCCATTATGTACTATGTGCATTATATCCTCATAATGAACAAACCCTTATGATTAGTTGACGACACCATTCTTGATCCATTTGTTTGGCGGACACCTGCGAAGAGCTCATCAATGGATGACGACTACGGAAACCGAAATATGCACTGAAATTTCACTTTTAAACAATATTTGGAAGTGATCACTAAGTCATCAATACCAATATCATATGAAAACAAAATACATCTGAATATTAATTATAACAATAAAAAGTGATGAAATATGTGGGCAAAATATAAGAAAATATCTCACAAACAAAATAAAAAGAACGCCGTGCGATATCTAAAACATGCAAATGATAAGCACGTCGTGATAATGTATTCACTCACTTTTTAGCACAAGAGTAGTAACGCAAAATGAGAAATTAGAAAGTTAGAGCAGAGAAGGACCGAGAAAGAAAAAGTAAATGATTTGGCATAGAAGAAATGCAGTACCTAAAAATTTTAAAGCAACAGAGTCTATTTCAGATTAATTCTCGATAACATTTTAAAGTTCGTATATTTTAGATTCTCATTTGAGATATAGACTTCATTTTCCTGGAAAATCGATAATGAAAGAAACCATGGTCATTCTCCCAAGCCTCTTCCACATTTCAATATCAACAATCACTTACGCATTGTTTCCTTTCAGCGCTCGCTTTTCGCGATCTGATTGGTTGAAGAAGATGCTCAGATCTTTCGGCATGTGGCGAATGTAACGAGCTTCTGATCTGAAGTTATCATAGAAATAATACTCTCGCATAATATTATGAAAGATTTGTATATTCAACGAATGCATTCAACCTCATTGCTTTTGACAAAAATAAAACAAGAAAATAAAAGGGAACGAACTTGTAAACAATATAGGTTAGTCGATCGCTTGGTGTACACCTTTGTGGAATGATTCGATTCTTGACTCCTAGATACTGCCTCACCATCGGACCTTCGAATGAGCCATCAAAATTTTGTCGCAAAAATATGTCAATATAAATGGGTGCACTGCTGTTTGCAGCAGCCGATGAACGCACATCACCCTGCAATGTGAATCTCGTTCGCTTTGTGCAGCTGTTTCTACCGGGTAGCTTATAAGTAAAAGTTGCCCTCTGGTGTCGGGATGTCCACAAGAGGAATTCTCTAATATGCCGCATATTTCGAGCTGGCAATAAAAAAAAAAGCAGAAAACATCTAATAAATTTCATTGCTCAAAAGCCCCTTAACTTTGAAATCAGAAAAGTGTGTTACGACACGAACGGTCATCTGCATCAACATAATGCAAAGCTTATTCGCGCAAACAAAGCAGTAATCTACGAAATCGGATGCGTATATATGTGCTTAAATCACGCTCAACGAAATATATGACGCACGTGTTCAGCGCATAACGCGCATAATATCCAAGAATATGCTGACATCTTACAACGCAATAAAAGAACTCACTCTGTAGACGACATCAAGTCTAGGATAGGATGTACGCAGATGCATCAACAATGCGAACATATCAGGAAATGTGCCCAGACAGAAAAAACACTTGTTGGGCGGTGAAAGGAGTCGTGTAACGATTCCATTCCCTTCCACCTCAGGAAAGTGGCTGTCGTGAACCTCAGGCATCCACATCTGAAATAATTATTAAACGATCAACAACGCTTTGTAGAATGTTTTCTTTTTCCAACTTTACCCGCAAAAATAATTGAGCAATATAGCGGTAGTTATCCAGTAACGCGCGATTACAGCCATGTTATGCAAGAAAGAAATAATTCAGTCCTCAAAGGCTACTCCAATATTGCAAAAAACGAATGCGCATTCCGTACGGAAACTCACAAAATTGCTATCAAACATATCAACTCTACAGGGATAACTTTCCTTTGTTGTGAATGCAAAGAACCGCATACAATAACAACAAATACCTCTGTTACGCAAGTGTTAAAAATACGCAAAACTGCATGGCAATAACGACAACATAAAGATTACACAATTGAACGGTATTGCCAGCAGACGCGATACAATATAATACCTCGAACCTGAATTTGACGCTCAATGTAAATGAAGGTGGCAGATTTGCCCCCTCGGAATTAAAGATCCATTTGCAGCAGTTAACGCCATACCGTCGATAGGACTAAATGCCCTCATCATACGACACTGATACATTAAACAGTTGTGAATGCGACTACAGACGGCGTTGCCAAGTAGGTGACAACATTAGAGAGCGAAATCAAGACCGTACACACTTTCCGGTCTTTGTTTCTTCTCCAACTCGCATAACAGTGAATACGAAATCTATTTCCAACACTACAGCCTCCACAGAAGTATGTCGACTTCAAGCAGCAAGCGTACCGCAACCCCATAAGTTTTGACCTTTCTTCTACTGCAAAACACCATAACCACCGAAACTAAACTGCTGCCCGATCTGTTGAAGTTTCTTGGCTAGAGTTCCAAACGGACAATAGAAAAATTTTATCCTTTCATTTCCTTCTGTGCTGACCAAAATAAATACCTTATCATCGGGCTCAGTCGTCTTCAGTGGCGGTATTTTCGCACACCTGTCGAAGTGCTCTGCCAGATTATCGATCATCTCTGGCAAAGGCAAATCACGTCGAGGAACATCTAACCGCAGTTTCAATGAACGAGCAACAGACAGTTTAGGAGCAGCATGTGCAGGTGTAGGTACTACTGGCTTTGATGGTGAAGCAATACGCCTACGTTGCTTCATGCCAAGCGCATGACCGTTGAGGAAATTCGCTGATGATACTTCCTTAAGTGGCAAAACGCCGCCTGTAAACAAACAGTCTTCTTTCAAAAGTATAATAAACCTCAAGGCAGAGGCTTTCATTTCAGATATGCGGTTTTTCTTTTTGAAAAAAAAAAAAGAAGCACAACAATCCAGCTATTTTAAAAGTTCTCTTAAACGAGAAAAAAGAAGCGCCAAAGCCACAACATATCGGTAAAGCCAACATTACTCGGTTTACACAGTCAACTGTAAGAATTCAGTGCATCCACTAGTCAGCATCTTCAACATATCAGCGGTTAAAATGCAAAAATATATATGACCTCATCGCCAACAACCACGGCAATTTGTGACGTCAGCATGGATGCAACGCTTGAGGGGACAATTCACATATTTAGAGCAATATTCCAAGTGCTCAATTTTCTAAACCGTTGATTATGTGGCAATAAGAAAACAAAGCAGCACTAAAGACTTACTTCTGGGTTGTTTATCGGATTTAACGGGAAAGCTACGTAAAGGCTGTTTCGATGGGCTAGCAGCAAGTGCACTCACGCAGGGTGGTTCATCAGGAACGAACCGTAGCTTATTTTCCGGAAAACTCGTATTCGGTTGATCGTTGTACTTCATTATGAAGCGATAGCTGAAAACAGTACCCCAACATAAGGAAACTTCTATTTGCAATTATCGCTGCGATGAAAATATAAGTGCAGTCCACATGCTAACCTAAAGTCATCCAAGTCATGACTATTGATGGTAACAAACATCGCAAAAGACCGCCGGAACTACAGATTTCGTTTGTTGGACTGCAGTCCCCCCCCCCAATTCTTCACATTCCCTATCTAAGACAATACATAAATAACGTAAAACTAGGCAGGTCAATAGGTAAATAGCATACCAAATTTGTTTCGGGAACTGCAACGACATCTCGTATTTATACCGTGCCTTCATGTAATCGTCCAAGTCCTGAATAAGTTAGCTTGGTGAGAAAATGAAAGAAAAAACAACGAGATGAGTACGCCTTGACGAAGAATCAACAAATGCACTCAACACAACAATATTGCCACTATTAAAAAGTATCATACTTCCCTTCTCAACGGGTGATACCACGATGAGACTTCAAGACTGCTTTCTCGCATCACTCATCTTAATTTATTTTTGAGCTACTATCACTTACATTTCAAAGTACGCTACCATTTGCTCTAATAATCTTCCATATTATCTCACTACTATTTATGGCATGCTAATAACCACTGAAATAACCTTATATGCTCAAATCTTCCAGTTCTTTAAAATCATACGTCAGTTATATGCGTACCGACAAGTTTCAAATACCTTCCTATCTGTTCCAGTTGCCTCATTTAACCTCTACCATACTCTTCCTCTCACCTGTTCCTTCTTCCCATTTCTCCGCTAACTCATTTCAGATTTTCTTGTCATAGGAATGTGTACCGTGGGCACAAAAAGTATTGCTTTAAAATCGAGATTTGTATAGCAATAAATTCGAAGACATTTATAAATTTCTTCAAAAAGAACAATGGAAGTACATCATCTTCTGTAGTAGTACTCATTGGCTTCTCGCTGGTGGATGCCTTCGCACTTGTGACTTCATGCGTTATTTCATCCCGGCGAGTGGGCAACGACGACGATTCACCTTAAACGTTACTTTTTACTTCATTCACATCATCGAAAAAACACCTCAGGGATGTGAGACAAACCATCCAAATACTGCTCTTAAAAAATCAACAAGCCGCTAAAAGCGTTCATCTGTGCACCAGAAAAACTGAGAGACTTTGTAGACTCAGAACATCAACGACTGGGCACTAATCGGAACAGAGCAGTGAATTTTATCAACTTCAACCAAATATCCTAGATTTTTTTTTTCACAGAACCTGAGGTACAGTGAGCATCGTTGCTTATCATTTACTGGATATTTCTGCTAACCCACAAAATTTTTAATTTTTCACAACAAGCAGGTCGCTGTCGTTTCGAAATGCTCTATGCATAATTACACTCATCCGTGTCACTACAACAAATCTTGACTGCATACGATAACGATCAACCGCATCCACCATATCAATATCAAATGCAAATGAAAAGAACACTCACTTGAGCAGCTCTTCGTCTCATCGTCATCTTCCGACGAACTGGTCTCCCCACCACAGTCCTGCATTATCGACATGTGCACGAATGGACTCTGATGCACTTTCTGCAAAAAATGCACGCTGAACCACTTTTACAGTAAACGCAGAAATACACCAACCACCTTAAGTAGAGAAATATGAAAATCACACCACATTCACCTATTACTCTTTATAGACAGTTAAAGTGCCATGTCATCTGAATTAAGGCTTTGCAATAGAACACTTGCAATTGTTCCATGTAACGCAAAAAAAAAGAGCATAGTGAGTTCTGAGTATGCAAAAAAAGGCGTGCAAAAATGCAGACAGCAAAAGAATGAAAAAAAAAAAGAAGTAAAAACAGCGAGGGTTTGCCCTTTCCCTTCAGTTTTTCTCCCGCGTACGTCCTTCAAATGACGTCATCAGAACCGCGAAGATTACACATAAAGTGCTGCCAACAGGATCTACTTTTCATTAAAAAAAACTCAGACCACCTAAAGCGTCACTTTTTCGAACGCTAATGAACAGTAGTATTCTGGCGTCTCAAGCCCTCGAAAGCAACAATCCTACCACTGAAGCAATAATGGCCTTCGAAAGCTTCAAAAACGACTCCAAGAAAAGAACAAAACACTTCCGCGTACCTTCCCCAATTCAACAATCTTCTTCGCAAGTGAACCATCGCGGCGCCAATTGTCATTGATTCCAAGAAGAGATTCCGGTCTGCAAGGATTCAAAATACGAGAGAAGCGCGTATGCCTGCCATCAGAAGAATGCTTTAAAGCGATCGTTGTCGAAATTAGTGGAATCATCGGAAAACGAAAAGGACCCTAAATTGGGAGCGTTTCGATACATAAGGTTGATTTACGAAGGATTCTTAACAACGAAAGCCAACATAGTTAATCAACATTCCGTTGATACTCCCCATGCATTTCAATCGCTCTGTTACGAAATGCACAATGGGCGGCTGAGTAGTAATATCATGAATACAAACGGAACCAAGTGCGGCACTATGTCATAACGTGCAAATCAGCAACAAACAGTAAAATCAGTTTAGATTCAATCACCAATAATTGTGATCGCATCCCACTCAGAATAGTAAAAGCAAGAAATATTGATAATATGTAGTGAACATACACCAGGTTGATGCTTCCGTCGCCATAGATGATACCGGGGGAGTGCTTCCCATTGCCTAGCGAGCATATACAGCGTGCACCAAACACTGTTGTTGCCTCCTCATTTCCGCTTGGCTTTTTTGACGGCGAATTGCAAACACTCCGACGCGTTACCTGAAAAAAAAACCCCCCACAATCAATGACACATTCTCATTCGAGAAGGATACAACTTTGTGAGAGGAGATAAAGCAATGCTCATGGATACTATTTCTGTGAGAGGAGATTGAGAATTTTTTATCGTTTCTCGAGCTGCAGAGTTTTGACTCCTCAGGTTTCAGATGTTCCTATAGTGGCAATATTCTTGGAACAAGTTAGTGGACAGCATCAGGTGGTGATATTTGAAGAAATGAAGTTTCTCCACTGTTGCAACCTCTCTTTCAGAGATGTTTTGGCAGCAGTTAGAGATCAAGAACTGCTCACTGCAGTTGTAATCACAGAAACGGTGAAAACTGCAGGATGGCGCACAGGAGACGGCTAATTAAATAAAACAAAACTGAACAGAACTACAACACACCAAGATAAAACCAAAGGGAACGAGAGGAAAAAAATGGGAAGAATAGAGTTATATATCGCGGAAACATCGAAAACTTTGGTCAGCTTCTCAAACACTCCTTCCCTCTTTCCAACCATAACGAAGGCAGGAAAATTACAGAAGACATAAGGAAGACAAGAACTAGTGCTAAAAATTTGAGGTGATTTTAAGATAACTAGGCCGACCACTTTCATTACAGTTGTGAAGAATAAAAATGCTATGCATCCCTCTCACGCATCAAGACAAGTTTTGTGCATCCTGAAATACCCGGCTCTTACGCCAGATTCTATAAGCACCTCTGATGCAGCTTTAGGGTGGAAAGAAAGTAATCAGTGTGCTGCACAACGAAAAACCAACACCACCGGCTAATTATGTTGTAAATAGAGTGTATCTACAGTTAGTTACGCCGTGTGACTGCGAGACTGCTCTCAATCAGACAGATGTGATGATTCATTCGGCAGTGTGGAAAAGATGAGGCCAAGGTCCCCTCCCGATCTGCAATGATGATGACTCATCCATAGGATCGGTCGTTTGAATGCAAGGAAATTCGCGAACGTGAGCCTCACATGCAGTTTAATGTGTTCCTAACCAACTTTTCCTTTGGATGTAGGGCTATTACATGAGCAAAGTTTCCTCATCGTTCGCCGAGTCCTACATGCCCCGAAAGGATTGTGAGAGATCCTGCACGCAGAAGAACGACGTTAGCAAGACCGTTTCATCTCTGTCGTACCTGTGCTGTTAAAACAAGCGAAGATGAGATTTCATCGACGCTATAAACGATCAGATCGAACGATTCACAAAACGGTTCATGATTACGAGAGTACTTAATCAACTCACCTTGACTTCGGCTTTGCCAGCCTGCCTTGATGGAACACCGCGAAGAGTTCTACCTCCAAAAACTCGCGCATCTTCCTCACCAGAAAAAGTCACTCGAATTATTACATAATCATTTCTGAAAAAAGAAAGTGATGATTTGGAAATAAGTATGAATGTTTTAACGAAAATTCGCAATACCTTGGCTTTTCTACGTAGCCATCTATCTTCAGATAAAGACTTCGAGTACAGAACCACTACCTTTCACAATGCATAGTGGTATAAATACTCCTTCAACAGCAACGTTCGGAAGAACACTGATTCCTTTTCGCGGCCTCAAATCAGTTCAAAAACGTCATGAACAAACGAGCATCTACATTAAATCGAATGACTGATAGGAGGCACAACCTGAAGTATGCTTCGTAAAGATTATCGAAGCAGAAGTTCACACCAAACAGCGAAACTCTTAGGCATATCCGCATGAACTTTGCTTTGAGCATACCTTTCTTTACCAACGACGTCTAGGGAGCACCCGATTCCTAGGGGAAGATCGATGTTCACTGGCGTACTGCGATTGTTGACAGGCATTTGCACAGTCGCCGATGGCACTCTCACCTGAAACACGGCAGGAGATCATTAACTACTGAAGCAAAACGCAGTGCAATCACATGCTTTGCGCTCAGATTTCAGCTGGTTGAAACAACGCATCTAAACTGAACGTTGTTTGGTCGAAATAACACTAAAATATTAATTCCCAATAGGCATTTTACCGGCTACTACGATCTGTTATTTCATGTATTACACGTTGAAGCCTATATGATCGAATAAGAAAAGCACATGATAAATGTTGAATGCCTGAAGAAGCAAACACTTACGATCTCATTGAATCTTCCATCGATTTCAGTACAGAGATAAACAGTGATCATTGCATGACGACTTCCTGAAAAAAAGAAGAAAAGAAATCGAAGCAAGCTTGTACTTACTGCAGGTAGTTTTTTTAATTTGTACTTGTTTAATAAAGTTTAATGGAGCAACATATTAAATGATGGCTCCATGAACCAAAATGGCGGAAAAAGTGGTCAACCACTGTGAGGCTGCATAAAAGTGAAACTACTAATTAGGGAAAAACATAAAAAGCGGCAAACAGATCAGATCTCCTCTCTTCCTCTAAGCCCTTTGATTTTACAGATGGGAAACACTAAAAACACAAGGAAACAGATGATGCCACTGGTAAAGATGTGGTGACGCTATCACCAGCACAATCAAAAACCCATACAGTTAAACAACGCATAATTCGTGAACACCATATAAAAAAACTATTACCGGGCAACTCATTGTTACGAACATTGACGAATCTCATGACAGAAGCTGAATGGGAGCAGTCCGCATGCTTCCCTCGCTCTCTCGTGCCAACGTGTTCCGGCCCGTTCACCGATCTTCGAACAGGCAACAACGACGGGACACGTTTCGTATGTTTCCATTCGTCTTTCGTTGGCGAGTTACTGACCGGCGAACTTCGCGAACCCTTCAAATCTCCCTTTATTTAAAATAGAAGCAGTTTCAAGACGAATTTGAAACCTATCACATTCAAAACCTGCTATATGTAGTCATCATCAACAGCTACAGTCAACAATCAACTGAAATCTGATTCGTAGCTATGGCTATTAGTGTAAGAGTAAACAGTGATCACTGCATGCCGAACGGAAAAGAAAGGAAGCGGCCGTGGATAACGAAAATCTGAAGTGAGTGTAATCTGTGAACAACATGCCAAAGACCAGAAGCAACTAACAGTGTGGCAAAGTTAATGAACATGCAAAAATCTACTTTGGAAATTTCTGTCCCACTTTCTTTTACAAGCTATTTTTGATCGTTCGAGGTGGGAAGAGGGTAAGTCCCCCTTCCGTATTCTCCGAAAAGGACAATGGCCGCGCTAAGATTTCATGACAGTAAACACCTAACAACCTGTTCCCTTGATAGAAATGAACGACATACCACTCTCGATTGGAGAAAATTTACGAGGGATTTTATATTGCTTTTCTTCTGCTCCAATGACACAAAATGCGCTCTTCGCAAACGGACGTCTCTCTGTGGTCTTCTATCACTATCGTCATCCGCTGATTCGACGGCGAACTAAAACAGTTTGTGATATACAACAGCATTAAACATTTATGCCGAAACACTCGCATTCGGCAACGAGAAGATAAAATGAAAAAGAAATTTTGATCATTATTCCCTCACCTTTCTACATCTACAGCAGATATTTCTCCGACTGCGAAGTCACAACCCTCTCGGAAAGTTATTCTCAGTCTCATCTTTTACTAAATTTTGAACTGCATCCCCACCACTTTTCTCCTGCATCTGCAAGCTGCCCTCAATACCTTGTATCGCTTGCACCTTCTGCACATGCACCAATCTTCGCCTGATCACTTTTTTTTCGCGTAAAGCAAAAACAGTGCAAATGCGACGTTGTCCCCTCAAGGACCGGCAAGCATTACAATAGCCTCCAATCTGAATATACGCAACCAAAAATATTATTTCGGTTGCAATGAAAGAAAAAAAAACGCTGTAGAGCAAAAATTTTAAACATAAAATCTTTGATCATTTCCAGTAAAAAAATCTCGAACAATATAAGCATGGGAGACTAATGCAACAGATCTACGCCCGCTGATAAGGCGATTAAACGAGCGTTAACATAGTCAGCAAAAGCAGGAGATGCTTTTCGAGTAGCACTCATATGAATCAACACGATATTTCAAAAACAATGCAAAACCAACATTTGTATTTTTCATATAAGAGAGATTGCGTTTCAAAAACGGTCTATAAACCGGTCGCAGCGCATCGCCATCCGCCAACGCCATATATCGATATAAACGAATCGCTCCTGAAAGCACATTCGTGAATTAAAAAACCGTTCGTTCCCAATTTCTGAACATTGATTCTCCTCCCAAAAATACTAAAAAATAAGAAAAACCCTCTAAATTAAAGCTACCAGCGCCTTATATCTTCGCCCGGTTTCCAACTCCACGATCCGAGACGACATAATAACAAAGAACTTCTTCACGGGGTCAAAAATTTGATGCTAAAAAGCAACATTAAAAAAGAAACGAAAATAACGCACTTTTGAATTGCCATTCGATTGCGGTCTCGGGATTTTTTGGGCCAGTGGTCTCGTCGCTTACCTCTGATTGCAGCTCTTCCTGAAGTCAAACGATCGCTTACAAAATAACCAGTACCGAACAATTTCTGTTATTTCATTGTAACAGACCAGAAGGTCACTCACCGATTAATGCTTCTAACCAGCTGAAGATAGTTTATAACCCGAACTATGCTATAACCTGAGCACCATTTAGGTAAGAATAATTTCTACTAGACACAGAAATGAAACAATTCACTTAAAAATTCAACAACCCAAGTTATTAGCAAATCCACCTCCCACGACCTTCCCCAAAGCACATCAAGTGTGGTCATAAGTGCGCAATGGAGAAATGCTGTCCACAACATCAAAAGACTTAGCTATCCTATACAGTTTAAGTCCATTGCTACCGCACTTCGCGTATACAAGTTCACGATGTTCCGGACCAAACGCAGAACTTTCTTTGCTAGTAAGAAAAAAAAATGCATTTTGAAGAACCACAGAATTTCGTAATACAGCGATACTTTAATGGAGTGCATTTCTAGGGGATAAACTACTTTCCAGGGGAAATTTGCAAAGCGCCGAAAAACCCCTATAACAGCGAATCCTCATATTGAACAGATAGACAATTTTATTTCTACAGTTGCCAATTCAGATGAAAGAATATAGCAATACCAATAGAGGGAAAAGATCTCATGAGATAAGAACAACTCGACGCTGAAACACATTCGTGTAGTAGAAACTTTGAGATGCTACTTTCTTGATTTGCTTATATTCAGCAAGACCTGTACTTTACATTGCTCTGCTTCTCTCCTTTATTCGTTTAATAATATTCAAACATTATTTGTGTGCCAACAAGGCACCAGACTATGTGAGACTCTGAGGTTTTAAGAAGGCATTTCGAAAAGCTCTCCAGTATACGACCTCTCGACAAAGAGGTCTTTCGTTCAGAGTAAGCCCTCCTTTTCACCGGACCTCAAAAAGTCTTCTGTACAAGACGGAAATGCATTTAATTAAATACGATAAATGTATTCGCAGATGTTCCACAGCAAAATTAGACAATGAATATGTTATGTATTCGTCGCATGAATGCGTGTAAATAAGGATCGAAAGCAAAACGCTCAAAAATGACCTTCATGTCGTCACATAGCTCCTCCGTCGTCAGAAGGCAAGGCCTTTTAGCGGCTGAAGGCAGTCCCAATTGTGCTATCAACTCGGGAGAGTCTTCTCGCTCGTTCGAGCTTTCTTCACTGTCTTAAAAACAAATGCATTCTAGCGGTAACTTATATTATGAACTAGCCAAACAAAAAACGAAATATGCTCAAATGTAACTGATAGCTGTTGACAAAACAGATGTGAGCATGCCACCTGGAAAGCTTAAGTTAAAGCCCACAGTTACAGCGCATAAAACTTCCTTAAACAGCGGCCAGCTCGATTTTTCTAACGACTAATGAACCTACATTCTTGGCAAGAACACACTCATCGATTCAATCGAAGTTGTTTTCTAGCTACCTGCAATTCATTTTTAAAAAGGTTGCCACTGAATGATCCTTGACCCAAACCATGTAATTATTTCAACCTGCACAACATTTCAAGACTAATAAATATATTTTAAGTGCTCATAATGCATCTTTCTGAAACGCAACCTACAAGCACTAAGCAAGCTCTAAGTCTTTGTTAAGTATTAAACTAGGTGGTGCGAAACATCCGAAACTCTTACGTGCATCAATGATTATTGCAAAGAATAACGCGAACATCGAAAATGAACGCATAAACGCAACCTTTCGAGTGCTCTTCCTCGGCAATATCCGAAGAAATGAACGTGGTGGCGCCTGCATGTCGCTTACGACGCACCGGCACCTCTGGTGAGTAGCGCGTCTTCTTGAACATCATCAGGCTGCCGTCGCTTCTTCTGTAATACTCGTAATTCAGTAAGGAATGAACTAATTAATCGAAAACCTTATCATTGACATAACAGTCGAGTAGCCCATGCCTAGATAACTATATTACATGCACTAGTTCTGTAATAAAGAAACAGAAAAGAAAACGCTATTTAGATGATCATATAAGAAAGAAAACATGCACAGCACTGTGTGCACTTGTTGACAGCGTTACTTTACAAAGTGTCTATCAGCCTGCCTGTCAGCCTCTACATTAGTATGACATAGAACAATGCACAAGTTATATGAACTACTAACAATTGAACTAGAAGATGAAAAACTCAGGAAAGAGATGCGTAATTATTTATTTGTATAGGTTATAGACACAGATGGGAGGCATACGATTTAAGCACAAGTAGAACAGACGCAGAGGTTTGGGTTTGATGAAACCCATTCAGGCGAAAAAAAAAATCTGATTTAGTGCTGCTGCTTCAGCATAACAGTGTTAAAGACACAGCAGCGAAGGAACCCACAACACAATGCAGCCGCTCCAAGTAGCAAATGAAAAGAGAAGATGACAGATAACATATCAACAAAGAAAGGCAACGTCTAGGTCCTGATGTCATGAACCAGGATTTGCCGATCTCATAGCACTGAATCGTTTATCCTGTCCCGTTCTTTCAAGAAGCACGTGCCATGAATGTGATGAGAAACCAACAAATGGAAAAGAAACATGAGAGTACGGCCATGCAAACAGCAGGAAAATTTGTGATTGAGGTCTTCCCTTTAACTTTACCAATACTAAAACTAGAAGCAATAAAATGACCTACCCGAAACGACATATAGCAATGAATCCATGAAGGATAACATCAACCACATCTTCTCATAAAGAAATCGACAACAAAGCGAAACGAAATATGAGCACTTGGTCACATGAATACAACTCCACATTATTGCTATCATAAAAATTTTACTTGAAAGAAGTGGATGAAAGGTTAGCTTACAACAGCATCGGAAGATCACATTTAAAAATGTAATTTTCAAACAATAACTGGTGGGATTAGGATGCTGCTGACATGGTCTCATCATTACGTATTTCTCACCATTCGAAATCTCACATCTACAATACTTCCAATCGATCATTGTTGAGAAGACATGCAAGGAAACAAAAAATTGCCTATGGTAGTCGAGATTCGTGCTCCGACCTATGCCTTCCGTGAGCATATCACTACGCATTTGTCCCACATCTCCATTATATTCGAACCCTTTTAGCCAGGAAAAACTTCCTTTTTACAATGATGAATTCTCTTTAAGGGGTCGATAATCGCCTCATAGAAGCATGAGCATGGATTGCGTCAACTACCTTACAGCTGCAAAAAAGTAGCAACTAGCAGTTTCATGTAGTTTCTTTTACTGTGTATTTCTCACGAAAAATTTTTTCGTTTATCACTGTCGCATCCAAGCGGATTTAGTTGAACGCAGATGGATACATAGTGTTTCCGTGGATCATTCCTACCTAACCATCAGGCCCTATAATAGTATCGTTATCTCCGATCACTTTTTAAAGTTTTACATACATTTTCGTTCATATTTTATGCGAAAATCATTATTCCCCTTTCTAACACTCATCACCCTTCGCTGTCTTCCCACTAATAGCACATTTATGCACACTGCTTTCATATTTTCCTTAATTGTTTTTAAACACGAAATGGTAAGGATTACCTGGTTCGGTAGGAGAAATTTGCAACCGCTGAAGAACGCACAGTCGAAACACGTTTTTGGATAAGATTTGGCGCCCTATTTGCCGATCGAAAAGCTAAAAATAAAAGTCAAAGGAATTTTGCTCTCAACTAAAGATGGCTTGCCAATCACTAAACATGTGAGGAATTCACCTGATGTTCAAACATGATAGACAGCGTAAAGATTAGTCCCCTCTCCTTTCATCAAAATTAAATGAGCTTCGAAGTTAGACAAGGTTAGCATAGTGCTACGAACGTATAAAGATAAGATCGTATGCATTAACGCGTTCAAATTCTTCTATATTATAACCTTCGAAATTTGGAATCACACAATGAACAAAAATACAAAGATGAGGTGAGAGGGATGGAGAGAGTTCAAGCAATCGAAAAAAAAACACAAACAGCTTCAGAGGTTTTTTGAAGATGTTTGTCAAAATGGAATGCACAAAATATTTTGCTACACATCAAAGCAATTAAATGAATGCAAGTTAAAGTCACTCCTAACGCTGTAGTAGCATAAGGCAAAGAATTCGAAAATTGCCTTGAATCTGTTCAAAAATCTGTCATTTCATCACTGACATTTCAACAAAGACAACCCAACTAATGCACACAAATGTGTTGAGAAAAAAGAAAGAAAGAAAGAAAGAAAACATTGTGATCAAATAACGCGAAACACTCACTCGAAAACATCAAGTAGAATTCCTATTTGCACTTCAATTTAAACAACGTCGATATAAGTGAGCAAATTACATACCAAATCTCGGCAACCTCTTATCCGAACTCATCGCCTATGCAACGCTTATCGGACAGCGCCTTCGTCCCGCACCCCCGACCAGATCGTTAATGCCAACACCTGTAAAGGTAGGCTCATCTATAAATATACGCTTATAAGCACGAATCACAATACTCCTATTCCATCAGAAAGCTTTTCATCAACATTAATGCGAAATACTCGACAGCACATCAGCGAATGTGAAAAATCGAAAAGATCAAAGAACGAATCGCTACGGTCAGCACCAACTGGCACGCGCTAATTATGCACATCTATATTTCGCAAATCACATGTTTGTTATCACTGAAATGTTTGCTGTACCGTCAACAACACGCAATGAACATTTCACTAACATATCATCAATTTCAGGATGGGATAGGTGTGACGACCCGGCGATGGTGCTTTTATTTTTAAGGTAAGTTTAGAATGTGACGGCTAATGGCCACGATGCCTATTCACCAGGAGTCGTTGAATGAATCAAAGATTGCCTATCAGAAGAGAACTCACAACTGCGTTTCGTACAAACGTAATATCTACGTTCCAAATGAGAAATTCAATTCGGAAATGAAAAAAACGTCTGTCACCAAATGAAAAAGAAAAATGCTACAAAAATTTCCCGCCTTCTCTCACAACTTTCCTTCCGGGTAAATACTTCTAAATCACCTCGCAAATAATGGTCATAGCTTGAAGACTCTCTCATTCACCCGATTATTGCTCTACTAATCTTTAGAAGTGTCCTTATCACATTACAAACGAATTATTACTTAGATCAACCTCACTATTCTTCAAACGTATTAAAGGAAGCACTCTAAAAATTAGCACGCATAACAAACTTGAAATAAAGCTTCGTACGAATAAAAAATATGAGAAACCCGCGCGACTCAAATAAGCCATCAATCGTCGGAGTCGATATGCAATGGCATCGGAACACATCCGCCATATTAGACAAACTTACGGCGATAGGAGACGCTTAGGGTGTGAAATCACGAGATGACTACACCGCCGACGCCGGACCCACTGCATGCCCGGGTCATGGACGCTTGCGCCGTCAGTGTCGCGTGCGTTTCCCGCATTCTGTTTCACACTGACTCAAAATCGAGCATTCAGCTGCCACGGCGCGCAATTACTGGTGCATTTGAACGAATGGATGGACATCACTCGCTGACAATCAATCGACAACTCATTAATAGCGATGCTGAGCGAGAACGCGGCAAATTCAAACAAGGCGCCTTCACCCATTACCGTACAACTAACATCGCATTCAATCGTAGACTGCTGATTGCTCGGGCATTATGGTACAAGTTGGTTTTCCATATTTAGAAATTTCAACTGAGAAACTCGATCGATCCGATGATAGCTAAGAAGTGGGACCTTCAGAAGGTAAAGGGCACCTCGACGAAAGTCGCGAACTGTCTTGAGTACGTACGGGCTTACTGCAGCACTCCAGGGAGTGGGACCGGCCGTGTTATCCAGAGACGAAAGGAATGTTCCAGAAACCGCTGTTTGCAGATGAACGTCACACGGTTTCGTTTTCCCGCTCATACACTAACAACTAAGAAATTCCCTTACACAGCGAGCACAATTTGTGCTTTTTGTGAGGAAGATAAACGAGTGAAAAAACATCCGAAGCCATCATCGAGGGGTGTTCCAGAAGCAATGGTCCTGTGTAAACCTGTTGCTTAAAACGCCTCATTCACCTTATAATACCAAACTTCATAACTAGTGCTCTATTACAATAAAATTTACAATTGTTATAACACCCAATATATGGACTTCAGTCGGAACCAATGAGGAGAAGAGCCTTCTAATGACTCTTTAAGGGCATTTTTTATCAGCACTGCTTCGTTACTATGGAAGTTGAGTCCTTGAAGCTTTTGGCAGCGCTTAAGAAAAGAGGCGTTGCCTTGCCTCATGACCGAAAGCATTCATGATATCCCAGCTACGAGGTCGACTCACGAAAGGCATGGCTCATAGGAAAAACCGCATTATTATGGGAGATCCACCTGCCAGGCAACCCACGGTTGAAATAAGGAGCCGAAGCAATCGGGACCAATAAGTGCCATCACTCTATGTAAAACTTCTGGCCTCTTTTCTGCAGAACGGAATCATTTATCGACGAAATTTTAAACATAAAACAAACTTCCAATTCACAGTATTCAAAATACAATTTACACGATTCAAAATACAATTTACACGATTAAAAATACAATAAGAGATAAAATACGAGGTCAGCGAATGCAGACTTAGCTTTCTATTCAATTCTTCTTCATACTTTGTTTTGCCTCATTGATCGAATCTGTCCTTTTAAAGTCCTCCTTTGGTTCGCAAACACCCTAAGGTCAAGATTCCCTTCACTGCTCCACGGCCATAAAACCTCCAGAAAAACCCTCATCACAAGTTCCGACCACAATAATCATAATTCCCTTCAAAAACCGAGTTAATCTGCTATTAGAGAGCCTTAAATGAGAGAAATTAATGTGATCTGGGAGTTAGTGATGGTCGAAGATGTCCATCCGTCTGCGTCCATCGAAGACACCGGATTTAAGCATGTCCATCATCCTTTCCCGATCACTAACGGACAGGTTCTGCGATGTTTGCAGCTGTAAAACATCGATAAATGAAGCGCTAGCAATGATCATAACACTTTAGACGAAGTGATCGTTCATTTGAAAAGGAACACAACAAATATTCGTAATTTGATTTTTAAGTGACTATAACACCAAAACAACAAATTCAATTTTTATGTAAGCACAACAACTGTAATACATAAAAAAAAAATACAAAATCCATTCGATGATTGTTGATGTCTGTGTGCCTATACGCTATCTACTTATATACTGGATGAGGGTTCAACTCGTCGACTTGTCCCCAACAAGCCTACTACTAACCATGTTCGCATATTCAATAAGACAGCGTCCAGCAGTAGCTGATTCAATTCCCAGGATACCCCTTCAGTGGTGCTCACCTACTTAGTGGGCCATTGTTAAGGACTCTCGACTAATTGTGCTATAACACCGACTTGCTCCAGCTTAAGCGATTGCAATTTACGAAAACTGTTGCACATGTCGCAACAAACGATGATATTATATATATATATATATATATATATATATTATATATATATATATATATATATATATATATAACCTGAATAAGGTATCGAAGAGAATATAACGATACGCACTCATATCGTTACATTCGATGTCTTAGTTTGCAATTCACAAGTACTACATATGCACTCAAATCTCAAGCAACAATAAATGGAACAAGCTGACCACCTAACCTTACGCAAATTACACACTAAGCTCTGGAAAACATTACAGCGACAGCCCTTTCGTACAATTCTTTAAACAACAGTCTCAAATGGAGAATCACGAATCTCTTTCAGAGTTTCTATTGGTTTCAGAAGGCCTCGTAGCCGCTTCAACAATGCGCTTCAAAATGAAGCAGACATATTACCTTAGTGTGAGATGAAAGAGATTCCTCTGATTCCTTCAAAGTCGTAGAAAACCTTAGAATTCTGTAAATCTCAAGTTTCGGCACCTTCAGATGCCAATAAATTCCCTCCAACTTGCTCACTAAATGGTTGAAAACGTGCGACAGAAACCTCCAGCCCCCACCCTCCCGATCCTTACAGATTTTAGTTTCGATAGAAAGCTGGACGTCAGGTCCCATGCAAAAAATTCACACTGTACTTGACTTCAAATAGATTCCGTTTGCAACCCATAAGTTACATAATACCTTCTCCTCGCACTCCCTCCAATTATATCTCTACCACACACAGCCATTTCCAAGCGCTCCTGTGGCAGAACGCAACCATCTGTATTCCCTGTTGATATGCCCACACATCTCCATCAGATATTCAGGAGTCCTTGAAGGACATCTTTAAGGCGAACGATACATTCAAATGGATAAAGGCGAAATACTAACCAGTTCTCTGAATTGAAGCACCAAGTCGACGACAGTGTTCCACTGACTGAGACAATCACTGAGGCGCTCAGCCATTTCTAAAAAAAAAAAACATTTCCTCATTTCATGAACCAATCCACAAACCCCATTCCTTGCAGTGACCTTCTCGACTGGCTTGTACTTCGCCCTCTTCACCCATTCCCTGCCTTTATTTCCTCACGACTCAATTAAGCTCAATATTCAGTTCGTTTGTCTTCAGTCCAACATCAGCAATATCATTCTCCTCCCTTTAATATCACTCAACCCTCTTCCCTCACCGTAATTTTCCACGAGCAAATTACAAGATGTTATTTACCAATCTAACCTCTCCGTCCGGCTCACAATCCTGATACGCTACTTGCGACAACAGAGGATACAACATGGATTTCGGTGCCGACAGAAGTTTGTAAGCGCCGTGGAAATACGCGTTTTGTTGTGATTGCTGCTGTGTTGCCAGACCAGTCCACTTACTATAGCAGTGGATGAGGGCCTCATGCCCGTGGTGAGTACTATAATCGACTAGTATTCAAGTACTATAATGCGCTCCTTTAAAAACGCTTGATACGCTCATAAGTTAACTACGTATATACATGCAAAAAACTTGCATAGGAGCGCAAGCTTGAATGCAAGTTTGTTTGTACGTACAATGAATGACCTGTAAGCGGACAGACGAACAAACAGACAAGCGGTCAACAAGCAGAAGCTCGCGAATATAGCGATGCTAACGCGCAGAAGGGTTGTAACCCTTCGAAAACTATTACCAGCACAAAACTAGAAGTTTCCAGCGTCAACTTTTGTCGCCACATCTTACACTCACTGAAACGCTTCAAACGGATTCGCCTGAAACAATAGGCAGACGTACCGTTCTCGGCCGGACGTTGAATAAACGATGACTCGAAATGAAGCGACAGATTGCTGTCGGTTGTTTGGGCAAGCTCCGTTCTTGTATGATTCAATTCAACATCGTTGCAACTAAATTAGTGTTTGCAGCACATCATCATTCATATGAACGCGGCAAACAGCAATGAAAGCAAGAGGTGCCACTTAAAACAGTGTGCGGTGCACAAGAAATTAGCTATACCGGAGCACTTTCGTTGCCTTTATGTCCATCGTTGTCCTTTATGCTCACCAACCTGGTACGTACGCAGCCAACAGAATAGCAACTGGATTTGTTCAATTTTCAGCGAGCTCACGAACCTTGTTTAAACGTTTTACGCCTATCCTATCAAAGCCGATAGCCATCAATGATATACCTAGGAAGATATTGCTGCGCTAAGTTTTCAAATCACAGCAAACAGATGGAAAGCCGAATCGAATGAGTGTTATAATCAAAGGAAAAAAAAAATTTCGTGAGATCCTTCCAATAGAAGTCGATCTTCTTTCCCTCTCAGGGGAGGCAGAAACGGCCTCACAGGAACTCATCCTGCTCGTTTACTAAACTTTTTCCGCGAGAACGGCAAGAAACGGAGATTAAACAAGTGTCGGCTCAACAAAGAACAGCGAAAGTAGACGAGGCTCACCACAGAATGGGCGAAACTGAGTGGTACCGCAAACTGTATTCCGTGTGCATATATGTAATGAAATAAACAAGCAGACGGCTAATACCCAGTTATCTGTGTGCAAATACCTTCTCTCTTCCCTAAATTCCTTCGTGCTCGCCTGCAAATCCGTATCGCACCCCCCCTCCCCCTTCCTCTTCCCTTGCAAGCCATACAGATCGAGATATCAGTTAAACTGAAAGCATGAATGATGCAAAAGATGGTTACCTTCGGCATCTTCTCGAGATATGAGTTGCACTGAGCGATAAGCTATCTTGTTTCTGCGAAATGCAGTCAATGTCGATCTCGTCAGCGAGTTTCTCACTATCTACAGATTCTAACTCGGAACCCAAATCCTCCACCTAAACCATTACTATTTAGAAATAAAGACATACTTTCCACATTGCATATATCAAGAAGTATATCAAGAAAAGTACGCTTCAATGAACAATACATATGAATGTTCTTTCAGGAATTAGATTGTTACATCAGAAAACTAGTAAGGTTTAGGAAACGGTGCAAAGCTGCTGCCACGAAAAACATGTTTCCCATACAAAGATGCACATCGCACGAAATTACTGCATTATAAAGTGAGTCTTTCATTCAAAATTGTTGGAAAAAGAAGAAAATTAAAATTAATTCAACAAAATTGTTAAATACACTCTTTGCGAGTCTCTTTATTGTATTCGATATTATCTCCCAATTGTAACTACAAATACAGGGAGGAACAAATATAAGACAGCGATTGTTATAAGCATCACAGATGATATTACCTACGAAACTTATATAGGAAGCGCTCGTTTAATATTTAAGAAAAATAGATACATTTTAATAGGAAGGAGTACCTTCCCCAATATAGAGGACCTGACTTTCCAATGCGCCGATTTTATATATATATATTTTTTTCAATTACGACGAACCTTCCAATTTCCAATTCTCAATTCCCAAAATTCAAATAGTTTTAATTCACAACATATCATACAGATCTCTATTTTGAAACCACCAACAATGGCAACGGCTCTGATTTCTTTGATGGTAGCACCTCCTTAAACAATACCTCCAATATAAACCGCATGATAAAAATAATCTACTTTCTTTCTAAGCAAACCGATTCTCTAATGTGGCCAATGAGATGTACCACAGTAACAAATACGGTCAACTTGTACACTACAGTAGGGTAGTTCTATATTTTCTAAAGAATGTGATAGCACCGTTCACTTTTTACAAATGAAAAAGGCCTCTCAATTAAATATACACGCCTGAAATGATTAGTTAGTTTTCATACGCTTTTTCATCGTCTTTATGAAAATTTCTCAACGATTTTTTTTTTAAATTATTTGCACCATGCTCAAGCTTACTAACTTCGTTGTCCATACCGAACAGTTCTATATTATTCTACAAAAAATTTTAAGCTATTAGAATGGTTCACAAATTGAAATATTTAAAAAAAGCTTAAATAATCAAATTTTATCTTACAAATTTACCATTGAGTCAATCTTGATGTTCACATTAAATCTGCCTCGTTATAGGCATAAAATTTCACTTCTTCGCTTGCATAGTTCCGTACTTCCATAATATTAGCACCGCACACGTTTTTAAAAACGGCCGCCGTATCGTTTTGTTCATGAATTAAGTTAAAGGATGTGCAATGGATAAACTCTCCCACCTGGTCGGCTCTTGACGATTGTTCGGTCTCTTCACTAGCGACGCCAATCCCACTTGTAAGGGAGCATTCGGGAGCCTGCGATCTGCAATAGCAAGCCGCCATCTGTAGCTCTTTAATATGCTATTCTGCAATTATCTTCAGCACTAAATGGCAAATAATACTTCACGCCTTCTGTCGAAATCGATATGCGTGAAGCACTCATATTCCCAAATAAAATACAGAAAAAAATAATACAAAAGTAGAAACGCCATCCGGCACGATATTTTGATAACAGACAACTAAGTCATACAAATTTTCACGCCTAAACTAACAATCCATTCATAATTTCAACATCGCAAATTCCCAGTAACGCTTCAACTCTGTTCGCCGTATTTGCCAAAATACTCTTGTTTTGATGTGGTCGATACCGTAGAGAAGTGTCCGGGGTTCTAAAGTGTCCAAATTGTGATACGCATCTACTTCGACACACGGAAAATTACCTTCAAACACTCCGATATTTGCTAAAGACATTTTAAGAATTATCATAACAAAACAGTGCACAATCCCAATATGAATAGGTGAGGGATGGAAGGGGAAAGGCGTTGTCATCCGAAACTTCTATAGTTTCCGTTCTCGTCTATGTATGTCACTTCAGAATACGATAGTGAAATCGAGAGCAATACAAAAATGAGTCCGTAAAAAAGACGGCCGTATGTCTGCAATGAGCGCAAAGAAATGCCATTGGATTAATACGTAAAGCAAATAGTCACAAAACATATTTCAGCGACATAAAAACAGCCAGCTCCTGCCTACCGAGTCCTTGTTATCGAACTGTCTACTTTTACCTGTATCTACTCGGAGGTAGTCCCATACTCCTTCACTATTATAATGCTGTCAGCCACCCAGTAACAGGTACGCAGTATCTTAAAAATACCCGTCCACCACTTCCTCTTTATGTTCGAAACCTTTCAAGAATCTCAGAGCAGCTCTATAGAACTGCGACTGGTGGACTCAGCTATTCGACGAAAAACACTAGTAACCTTTCGTTCAGCTCGTTGAGTATCCCACCGATATGCTCATGCGCTAACTTCATCCGCTTTTGTTTCTTATCCACCTTCTTCATGAGAAAATCAGCCAATCGCCAAAGGAAGATACAGCCGTTAGATGAGACGACAATTAAATGCCTGCAACAAGTTTCTATCATCACTGCTTATATAATTTACCTCCAATAGCTCTACTCTAAACAGTTCAAAAATAGGAAAGTCAACTGCTCTCACCTGCCTATCTACTCCTCTCCCTCTTCTACATCAGCCTTCCTCCTCCTAATACAAAATATCAGCGAACGATTTTCAAAGTCACATCTCCAAGTGCTCTTGCTTCGTAAAATATGTGCTTTTGCAAGAAAGTTACCTGCATTTGCCTGAACACAACCAAGCTTCACTCTCGAAAACAGGTTTTATAGTACCTCATTAATGCTAAAAATAAATTGCCCTTTGAGACATGAGTATTCCAATATCACACCAAAGAAAACACTCCGAAAAAAGAAAATGCTTTCATTGGAGCAATTTCTGTGCTTTGGCCTCTCTCTTTTGATGAATTGAGAACATCAACTCTGCATCATTCTCCCTCTTTCCCAATATACTCCTTTTACAGTCAAAATGAATCGAGAACATCAACTAACGTATACTGACGGGTCGATGAATCCCTTTTCCTTTGCTATCACCGCAGGTTAATGCTATTACCACTCACTGGTTACTCTACCTTCCTTGCTATGAAAGCCTTCCCCTCATAGGCCAATAAACACAATGGTAACCTGCAATCAGATGAAAACGCCACGTCAGCAATGATACCCGACATTCCCGATAAGCACGCTTCACAGTCACCTGTCGACATGTTCACGATGTAAACCCTGCGATCGGTGCACACCACTGCCGCTAGCGCTGCCTCAGGATGCAGCTTCAACTTCAATAAAACTCGCTAACAATTAAATGCCATTAAAAGGTGCTGAAACAATCCCCGTCGTCAGAGGTAGTTTGTGCTTGCATGCGAATTTGTAAGAGTAAAATCCCGATTACAATCCCAGCGATTATAGTTTTCCTTCCAAAAATGGGAACCGTTCCAAATTCTTCCCGAACATACGTCTCTACGCAACTCCACATCAACAATTCGAGCAGGACAAAACACTCCAACTGTGGGAGAGCTTAAAAACTCGAGTATGGGACCGCAAAACTATGAAACCTATGGACCTTCGAGCAACCGTACCTATGAAGCGGACTGCACAATGCATATCGAGCCTTGAAAACGGCTCTCATGGAAAAAAATAAGCTTGCTCTGAGCCATTCGAACTCGCAAAATGCTTGTCAAAGTTGTGAAAGACCATTAAGCTCTAAATATAAATACTCCATCCCAAAACACGTCAATTTCAGGCTTCCTTTCGAACAAGGATGCCAAAATCATGAGTTCATCGCTTGCTTCAATAGCCACCAAATGAACGAAATTCAAACTGGCTGCGAAGAACAGATGAAAGTTCGATTTGCTCAGCAAGCGAAAGCAACAGAAAGATATCAGTCTACAAATTCCGAGCCTTTGTTCATACAACCATACAATAAGTCTTCTATAAAGTGAACGGGTCAGCAAGTTGCAGAAATTATAAATCGGATCCTACCATCACAAATATTTCATAACCACAATTTTTTCTCGCATGAGTGGCCAAAGGGATCCGCTGCAACATTTTTTGTCTCAAAAAGAGCATAATTCATTCTCGCAATTCCATCACCTAAACAAATGAAATGAAATCACAGGAAATAAACCAACAATTACCTTAGTCAGTTGTCCATCACGGCTGGTCGAGACCTTTATCTGCTTGATGAGTTTTCCTTGCAGTGAGAACGTTTTAAGTTGTTTGTCTAGACACGCCACTACGATGCCATCCGCTCCCATTGCCATGCTAATGAATCCAAACTGGGCCGTTATTTGGTTGAGTCGTTCGAAACACACCAAGGACGGCTTATATGAAACATTATATGTCAATATTTCAAATTTTTTGCGATTCTATTCCAACGTAGGCAAGTGATGAACTCGGCACTACGCTAATTCAGCGCATTAGATGAAGAAATGAAGTGAAAATAAAAGAGAAAGGTCGACAAAGTCGAACATAAATGAGATATGAAATGGTGATGAAAAGAGCGATTTAAAAATAGTCACCTGAGAGTCGATCATCTTGCGTACGACGATCGTCTTGTCCGACGCATAAGAAAGAAGGATCAATTCATCGGCGAACTGAAATTCAAGCATTATATCAAAAACACTACACAAAAAATTCACTGCTAAAGCAAAATTCACAAAAATTCAAGCGAATTTCGAAATTTTCTTCAATGGCTGACATCGTTCAAAGTGTGTTTCTAAATCGTTGATAGTCCAGGTTAATCCTCTTTCAATGAAAGTAAATAAAACAACACACCGATGCAAATGCGATTGAATGGACAGTACTCGTGAGATCGTCAATACTCGCCAGTTGAAGATATCCATTCAACGGGTCGTATACGTGGATGAATCGATCTCGACCACCTGACGCCATTAAATATCGAGCACCTGGAATCTTGCGCAATCTAATTCCACTGCTGCAGCCATTTCAACTTATCTCGCTCACTTTCACCTCATTCCCTTTTTTACCAACCGCCTCCGACCTTTCCTTGCAACGAACTCAATTTCAACCTAACAAGCGGAAAGTTGGACCCAATTTCAAGACGCAGTTCCGTCGCAATATTTTCAGTGCCCCTCTGTTTTCCCAGTAGCACTTCCAAAGAAGAACAAAGCGTGAACACGTGAAAACATCGTGAATCAATAACCACTGCTTAGCTTCATAAAGCTATAAACACATGTGCCTGAAGCATTCTTACATTGCTCAAATATTAGATTAACCCAAAATTTCGCAGAAATTGTCGCTGCACTTTCCAAATTACCTTCAGCAAATAAAGATAAGCAAAGGCCTAAGAAATTAAAGGCCAACCGACACCGCTAATCTATATCAGATCGAAATAATCGCCTAATGTCAGTCGGCCAAATAATCTACACATCTAATACAAGAAGCATCTATTACGATAATGCATCAAAAGTGTCTTAATGCTTCGTAACAACGCATATTATCACGAGGAATGAAACATTTATGCATATAGCAAGGAAGAAGAGTTTACTTGTTAAAGGATTCGAGTATTCCAGACACATAACCTCAGCTTCGTGCACTTCCTGCATCGCGAGCAACGGTAAATTCGGCAACGTTAGATCATAGATACTGAAACGATTATAGTATATACGGACGTCTACAACGGCGTTTGAAGAACTGCAAAGATCTCCTGTGTGCATTTCCATGTGCATTCTCAAGCACTACTCGAGGTTCACTTAGGAGAGAAGATTCCACATCTGCTGTAAACTTCAAAAATGCACTCGCAGCAATGAACGATTACGAATTTCGGTATGAATCCTGCGAGCGGAATTGCACCTTTGAAGCTGTCTCTCCCGCTACTCCCGGTTAAATCTTATGAAAAATCTCGTAAACGCTTCGGGTCAGATCCCAGATATTCCACGCCAACACTACAGAATTCTCACTCCTCTCAATGAGTAAGCACTTACTGAACGTTGCCATCTGTACGACCACAGGCCAAATGTCGTCCGTCAGGGCTGATGCGAATTGATCTCGCTCCTAGCGTCGGTGTCGCCTCTGAAAGCACTGCTGCCATACTTCCAGCTCTTCATCGAAAACAGCATTTACATAGCAAAATTGCGCACGTTAATTCAGCTAGGTTCGCCAAGCTGCTGAAAGCAGCAAGAACCAAACTTCGCGCAATAAATCTGCCGCAAAAAAACCAAGCCATCTTTGCACATAGCCCAGTTCATGACATCCCTATTGTCCTCGAATATACCCATACAGGTTCCGCCATATCCCTAAAGATAGGATAACGATAAAGTCAACGTGACCGTATTAACAGCTTCACTAATGGCTCACGCAAATGGCCACTTTCTTAGCTCGAGGTTCACTTAGGAGAGAAGATTCCACATCTGCTGTAAACTTCAAAAATGCACTCGCAGCAATGAACGATTACGAATTTCGGTATGAATCCTGCGAGCGGAATTGCACCTTTGAAGCTGTCTCTCCCGCTACTCCCGGTTAAATCTTATGAAAAATCTCGTAAACGCTTCGGATTAGAAGCAAAACTCACTTCAGGTAACACTGGATATAACAATTTTGCAGAGTGAATTTAGTACGGCTATGAAAAGCCTGTGCTGAAATAGTATATTAATAAAATAAAACGGCCAAATTCCCATAATACAATGGGTATTGTGAGATTAGAAACCATTACTCGATTGCACAGAGAATCAGCGAGCACCTTAAGTTAAATAAAACTGCATTCTATTTGATGATCGCATTTGCAGTGAAATAATTTACTTCGCTTTTCTATCAACAATGAATCTCATTAGATACAACGTAAAAAAACTATAGTGTGAAACAGCCTTTTACGCAGTTAATCTTATGTATACCAATCACCGCCTATTATCTACAAATTAGCTATCCCAATAAACGTCAAACTAGAATTTTTTTTTCAGAGAATTGTTTTATATCGAAGAAGGTAATACTACATTAAAAAACGGTAAAACACACTATTCGATGAGTCGACAGATATGCCGCCACTATCATCTATGTGAATAACCTTCGACTCTTTCCAACAAACGTTCACCTGTGTCGGAAACGACGTCGGCGCCTGCAGACAAAACCTATATTCCGATCAAAAAAGTTCAAAATGCGAACGATTTTCCAGTCTGGAAAAAAAGTTAAAGATCATGTTGTATTATTGCAACAAATAACAAGCAAAAATGAAAGCCAATAATACCTCCACCTTATCAAAAACTATCGCCGTCAGGCCACTGAAGCTTCATTCTATTGTATCATCTTCAAAAAAAAAAAAAACAAAAAAAAAACAAGATGGCATGATATGGACTTGAAGCCGACCTCCTAAGCCACGACTCCCGACCCTCCACACCTGCCAAAGTAAGCAATCCCCCGCCTAATTTGTCCTTCGAATAGGGTCAAAAGAACCTGTTGAAACCGTTCTGTTGGCTGACTGTAATTCCATATGCGAATCGTCGCATCGGCGGCCGCAGTGATGAATGTGCCAGCTGGCAGGAAGGAACACGCGCGCCCATAAACCTCAAGATATTGCAAACTTGTGAAATCAATGCAATAATGTTAGAGGGAGTAATCCGATAGCCGTATGCTCAAATGGGAAATGATCTCGTAATAGACCAATCAAAAAGTCGAACGATCGCAGCTCAAGAGGGAAATACCACGCACAAAAAAAAAGAAAGAAGCATAGTTCATGCAGTGCAGTTCAGTTTACAACGAATTCCGTAGAAAGATCTCTAAAAAAAACGCGGTCAAAGATTGTAAATTTCCGGCGAGGTCTCCTAATCCCCAATACATTTACTTTTAGAAGACAGGGTCCGTGCAACATAAATTTTTCATTTTGTCTAAGGACGTTGCATCAGGCCCCCTCCCTTCCCCCATCTAGATACACCTGTCCTTACATACTAAGTGAGTAATCAAAGTGAGGAACGCATATCGTCGTCACACAACATTGAGGTATTGTGCAGAGCAAAAACCCACGATAGCAAACTACGGTCTAAGCAGACACAGCTGTCCGTTTTGCCACTCACTCGTCCCATTGCGCTCAGCAGCCATTTTATTTTGCAACTGAAAACCTTTAGAAAAGGTTGCCGAATTCTACAGATTTTTTCAAGTGTAACTGCACATCAAGCAGCAGCAATGACCTCATCAAAAATGCGGTTCTTTTCATTAAAATGAGAAACATCAACGTCATGTACCCGTTACCAAAACGACTCTATGTGGCAATCCGGTTATGACGATGCGTAAGACATCTGCTATGTTCGCATTCGTAAAGATACTGGGCAAACGCTCCGTACGCAAAAATTTCGGTAATATACACATCGCTTCATATAATATGAAAATTTTAATAACAAGTCGGTCTTCAAAGAATTACCTCGACGGCAAAGATTGGCGCAAAATGAAAATGTTGGGAAGAAAGCTCGGAGATCGCATTGCCGTCGACTAATTTCTGCCAGCTATGAAGTGACTGATCGCTGCACTTCGCCGTTAGAATCCTCGCCTTCTTGTCGTAACAGAGTGCTCTCACATCCGGTGGTCTAAAAGTTGTTTAACGCACAATCAACGATCTTACCGATAATCCAGTGCTACATATATCGACCAATAACACTAAACACCAACTCGGTTAGAGAAATGAAAACCACGCAATATAGTTAGCCACACTATGATACCAATGAAAGCATATTATCTCTGCATACTCTTTAACGGAGTTCTCAACAATCCAGGATAGAGGTTGTCGTCCGGTAACTATTCAACACTCAAAGGCAAAACAGCTCGATTACAACCGTAACAGGAGTTCACCTGCAGTTAGTGGGTGTCAATGTCGAGCAACTTGCATCGGCCGATGTTCCCTTTGTGATACTGTAATGAAGAGAGTGCAACTTGCAGTTAACCGTCGTCAACTTGGCCGTCTCTATATCGAATGATCGCAATTTTCCTTTGGTGAAGCCAATGAATAGACTATTGTCGGCGAGCACGAGCGAGAAAGGCGTCTCACCCTCGAGATCATATGTGGCGATCAACTGAAGTTTGTTAGTGCAAAATTCACAACATTTACGCAAATGCATCTAGCAATAGTGTACCACCTCAGATACAACAATAAACAACCGAAGAACTCGAAGAAATTATCGATGTCTAAAAGATTCAGATTCCGCTACCCACTTCAAGTAAACAAGTTTTGCATTCATGGCACCGAACTTAAAATCCCACAACCAGTTGTCTTTACGAGATTCGAAAATGATGTGAAGAAGTAAAACTGATGGCCAATCCTAACTTGTAACATACAACTCCAATTTCTTCACCAAACTCAAGCGAGATGAGAAGCTCCTAAAAAAATCTTCCATTATCATGTGCCGCCAATATTGTAGCTGTTACAGATGCGAAATGCGCCTAAACAGATTCCTCCTAAATGTTTATTTTCAATTCAACTTTATTTTCATCCCCAGCTAGCTCTTCTACCAAAATGCAGGTGAACTTCCTTTGGTCTGCAGAGTTTGTAAAATCGAGAAGAGTTATTTAGTCGTTCATCCAGGATGCAAAAAAAAAACGCCGAATAATGCAATCATACTGATCTAAGGGCAGAAAAAAATTGTTAAAAAATTTTCCGAAAGTAATCTCTGCGCAATTTCTGAAGTCAATCAACATCTTTTACGAACGATAGAACAAACGAGTTTGAAGTCTCGCGCGCATAAAAAAAAAACAACTACGGGTACAAAGAAAAGCTTTAGGAAGCTAGAAATGCTCCATCCCACATGAAAGCGAAATTGGGTTCAGCCTAAACGCGAGCCTTAGCGGTTTTATAAAGGATAATGGGAGTGGAAAATCGAATGAATGGATGGATTTGCAATGTTCACTGCAAAAGCGCATTAAAGAGGTAAAGGCTTTCCATGTACACTTCTTGGAAAGCTTGAGGTGCAAATGTCGCACTACGAATGTGTAGAAGATAAGCGGGGAAACCTTGATAGCAGAAGACATATAACAAAGTTTCAGTTTCGACAGCTCTCACGGTTACAACTACTGCAGATAAAAATCAATTCGTTTTGAGGCAAACACTCGTCTTAAATGGCAATAACGGCTTTAAGACATCCTTTGTGCATCCTAAAATAGTTCAGTTAAGCATAGGAATAAAAACATAACAAATGCAAGGCGATCTCAACACAAAAAAATTTGCAACAAAACATTTGTTCGGTTAACGAAACACCTCCAATATGGCTTCCTACTCAACTTCTTCATAAGTTTGAGAACTACTTCAGGTCGTTCTAATGGTGCAATTCACAATAATCGGTCGATGAACCTGTGTACCGTTGAATTCGACTAACACCTTTGCCAGGCTAATCGCGAAAGTTCTATTCTTTGGCGCACAGCAGACGTCGACGAACGTGTCGTTGCGTCGGTCCCATAGAATCGCCAAACGACCCTTAAACGAATAAACTAACAGTATAAGTGGAAAAATACAAATCTACGCAATCCTCATCCAAAGACAAATAGGTCCAGCCAGTTTCCTCCTCAGTTACAACGTCAGTACCCTTTTGAAGGAGAGGGAAGGAGGGAGGCGGGGAATAAGCGGGCGAAGTTATCGCTGCAGAGAGCGATCATGGTTTTTGGATTCCAAACCTGTTTGAAATGTCTCCTAATTGTCAAAGTGGCTCTAAGTGGAATATTGCTTACATAAGTTTCATAAAATTTCTTTGTCGCTGCTCAAATTTCAACCCTTCTCGGTTAATCAATCTGATCGTCTGCGATAATAAGGACCTCGGTGGCTAAATCAGGGTGATAAAAGTATGAAAGCGATACAACACTACGAGCAGAGCAATTCAACAGCTAACAACGAGTTGTTAATGCCAAACGCAACTATCCAGAAATGATACCTGTAGCATAAGAACCCTTTCGCCGTCGAAAGTGCCAGGTACATACCAAAACCTTACGTGCCTGACGCCGACCGTCACACATGTACCTTGTTCGGTCTCGTCCATCGCAACCACCTGACAAAATATCGTAAATTAGGCAAGCAAGAGCAGCGCTGGGCATGACCACTACGATAGGTGATGTCTGTTAACGATAAGATTTGCATGCAAAAAGCAAGAAAAACTAATCGGCGCATTTGGAAAGTCCGTTTAGAAGTGGGCACAGCGGTTTGCGATTAAAGAGGTGTGGAAGACCTACCCGTGAGACGAATTTAGCACTGGCAATTCTTCTTTCCGCACGCCAATCCCAGACCGCAATTTGACCGTCGTGGTCATTGCCCACAGATATGACGCGTTTACCGTCACTGAGGAAACGCTAAACGACTCTCAGTAGAGATCTTTCGCATAAAACAGATCATGCACATGATCCCTTGCAGACCCCACGAAACATTCTCACTAAAGCAACAAATAAACAAGAAGTAATATGAGCGGAAGCCTATGTCTGATCCATACATACTACACTGTGTCCGTTTAAGAAACTTTTTCGCATCCGAAGATGATATATTACCCGACGGGAATCTTTTTTATGACACCTTAGAAAGATGCAGTACACCGCATTCGAAATATGTAGTGCTGAAGTATGCAACTGTGTGAAATCTGACCACTGCCACGGGCATCTTTTTCGATGCGAATGTCACGCCGATTGCTTAATCACCTGCATTAGCAGCTCGTGCAAAGAAAGATTTCGACTCAGCAATTCTGTGTAAAACAACCGAACAATTTTGTGCTCAGAGTTGGAATATTGTCGTGGTACAATCCATTTCTAGTCATATAATGGCATCCCACCCTATAAAATCTAAAGCGCAGAACTCGCAGTACCGAAAACTGAACCCATTCAATCTTCTGTTTGAATACACAGTTATTTCTTCGATCACAATTTCATTCCTCTTCTTTCGGAAGTAGAAAAACATATTCAACCGGAATTAAAATGCAACCAAATGACAGCTTACCACGCAGGCGATCTTTTCTTGATGGTACATGATATTAGCGACCTGAGATGCTGCAAACTGCCCATCGGCGTTGTACAACTCCCAGACCCTTAGAGATGGGTTGTGACCACCCTGCAAGTCCCACTTTGAAAACATTAATTCAAGCATCTTAAACATGGGGTCAATAAGGTTCTCCCTGTTCGCTTCACTGAATCTATTTCTACGATCGGAAAGAGCTAACACATGGTAGTACCAAAAAATGGTCGCAAAGGAGCACCTCTTCGCTACGAAATTCGCCAAGCTTTCAAACATCGCCGAAAGCGCTTATCAACTAAATGTCTGATCACCAATAACACAACTAATTGCTTATTATTACGTGTCGCAAAAATAAGAACACTAATCGTAAAGGTGTAAAGGTCCGATGGCTGCAAAATAAGAAAACATCTGCCCTTATGTACTTAAATAGCAGCGTTAAGTTGAACTTCACCTCTGAAAATATGAAACATGCCACCCTATATGAAAATATTTGAATCGGACTCACTTCTCCAGTGACAAGATACTTGCCACATGATGACAAAGATAGACATGTTATGTTGTTTTTAGTCGTGCCAATAACATGTGCCTGGGCATTCCCCATCGGATTTTGCAAGACGACCGTCGCCCTGGAATTAAAGAGCAAATATTGCACAACAAAAAATAATGGATGATAGTGCTTGAGAAGAATCAAAACCCGCAAAGCAAAAAGTGACCATTCAGTACAACCCCCCCCCCTCCCCTCTCTATTAATTACTTGACTCCGTCATTGGCGGGCAAAGGCAAATAGAGCCGGTCTAAATCTCTCCTAATCACACTCTAATTTCATCAGTGATCCTAGAGATATGAGTTTAAACCTGGCTCCGGTCTGGGGTAGGTGAAAGGTATCTGCCCTACTCGTGTCGAATTTACACCCTTCCCCTCCGTCGTCGAGGCCTAAACTTTTAGAACTTCGAACAAATGTTCTATAAAAAAGCATATTGTTATGGTGTAGATCTCGTCTTCTTCCATTTCTCAATTTAGTTATCACTTTGGGGTGGGAGAGCTTTTATTCAGTTACTGGCTGTGTTGCTGTTTCCTATTAGTCGCCACCTCTAACTCTGAAAGTTTAGGGCTGTGAGCATGATTTCATTAATGAAGTTTACGATAATCGCCACTGACATTCGCAGAGCTAAAAAGCGAGTCTAAGGACCACCTCAAACTCTGCGGAGAAATTCGGGTTGGGCTAACCACAACGTTGGTGTAGTTTGGACGAATGGCAAGGGCAGAAGTGACCAAATTCTCGCCACGTTAGGTCAGTTTGTTTATTTTTAAACATTTTGAACAATTACGAGCATAGCACACATGTTTTTGCTATAAATGAGAAGCTGCTAGTATTCAAGGCAATCTCAATTCAAAGCGATATCTGTGGCCGCAACCTCAAAGAATTTGCATCAGCAATTTCCATGTCCGCCTACTTCGTGCCGTCGTTTCGTGATTGGATTGCAAAGAATTTGGTTATCGCTACTTCATACAAGCGATTCTCCGACACCTCCATTTCGCTGCTATTCTATTCAGTAGTTTGTGAGGTGCTGAGGTAAAGCCTCAAATAACTGCTTTGGCACTGTTTAGTATTTCTTATGCCTACTTTGCTTGCAACTTTGATGATGCACACATTATGGCTCTTAATCTTTTGTCTCCTCTTTCATGAAAATAAACGACGGTCCTTTTCGTTTAAATACCAGAGATCATCTCATTTTGTTCATTGTAGATACTTGTTGCCATTCTATCCACTCCAATTTAGCAACACCATCGACTTGATGAGTGAACGGATTTAAGATTACGGCCAATGTCCCCTAGATATATCAGCGTACATTTTTGAGGATCGGATATGGTACTTTTACTTGGCTCCACCTATTTCCGGCACCATTAATCTTCTACGACTGATCCTAACGCCCCACGATGGGTGGGGTATCGTGAACCGAGGTTGTCTAGACAGGTTGCTGGATACCTGAATATGATTATCGAAGATCAGCGTCGCTCTTACTTTCTGACTGAACCTATTTTCAGAGCTCTAGCCCTCAATTAACGCAAACAAAACATGAGCCAAACTGAGATCTATATCTTTTCTTGCGTACGTTTCACTTCAAGAGTTTTCATGTCAAATAACCCCCTAGATGACTGGGACTGCAAATTCGACATTCCACCCTTCGGGCATAACTTGGAAAGGTTGAAAACAATCATAAACATACGCCTTATTCGTGCTTCACGGGTGCAGCACCACGCCGCTCCTCTCACTTCTCTAAACAACTTCTGCTTCAAATCTGAGGCTCAACGTTCGGACCATCACATGTGTGCAGTAACTAGAAGGATCCCTCAAAAATAGTACGCGCCATGAATGAGACCCACCCTGCTGTGTAGGCGATGATTCCACTATTGCAATCGACATCCAGGCAACATCGCGACCTGACCGTGCATCCAATCACCTGTTGTAACTTTGCCTGCAACGCCACTAACTATCACAAGCGAAGTTTGTACAGCACCACTGTATTCTTCTGCGCGGCAAAATCTAGCCAAACAAATCTACAACTATGCTGGCAAGTACTGCGTTGTACGCGAGCATAACAATCAACAGAACAAACTTTTGCCACCGTTCGTCCTGAAAATGAGTTCACTAACTGCTTCAGTATTTGCATGTGCATTCTACGAGTGAGTTAACCCTATTCTACTGCCTGTGATCGGGAACAATCTCTTAATAATTTCAGCATTCACAAAAAGCTTTCGTCAAAATCTTCGCATGCTTACTACGTTGCACGCTAGACAGCTTTACTGCAAAGCACTGATTCAGGCTTCCTATACACACGCAGTATAACCTGCGTTGGCCTGCTCTTTGCAGCGATATAACAACTTTCAAAAGTGCTCCTCCACAAGCAGTACTACATCGACTTTGTCAAAAAAGTCCTTAAGATCCTCTCGACGACCATGTTATACGGCTATCGAATTGCCAGCAAAATGCGTAGACATTAATGAGTGTCCATTACTGACGCTACTTCTAATGTAAAAACTGCATATAAACCTCAATAAAATCAACGAAATTCGAAGCGCTTATGCGTGACAAAAGGAAATATGCAATGGAAATTAGGCATGTTGCTCACAAAAACTTGTGCATGATAATCCAGCCTCACCTGATCGCAAAATGGGAATGAAAATCGCAAACCTTCGACTCAGTTCCGGCGGCAATCGATGATACTTCGGCGATCGCGACAGCGCTGATTGCATTCCTCGCCTTACTCCTTTTCATTGGTGGTTTAGATAGTAAGGGAGTCACCACTGAAAATATTTGTGGTGCTTCTTTCCTTTAGACGAAAAATATCGTCATGCATTCAACAAACAGCTAAAAACAGATTAAAGCAGAATTGCGGTTGTATACATGTATCTGCGGTGGTATACAAGTCGTTTGTCCGCAATGCTCGAATCATGAATTGGAAATAAAGTAAAATTGCTAAAACCGAAGTGGAACCTTGCGAGCGCCATTTTGTAGACCCAGAATGGTTCATAAGTAAATTTTCCTGAACAACTTTTAAACGTCGAAACTGATGTATTTATATTCACATATTTTCTATATTACCGTCGAACTTCACTTGCGTGGAAAAAAGGGAAGTCAACAGTGGTTTGTCGATGAGGTCGATAATTTCTAGTTAGAGTCATTATTGGAGTTGGTACTTTCGAGCTGAAATTTTGATAGGCAGAGGTTGACGCCATTTTCTGCATTAACGTGCACGAATTTCTCTATTGCTGAAAGTGGGCTGTACTCTGAGCAAATACTTAAATGAATCGCAATGATCACCTCAACAATTTCAAATAGTTATTGTTGGGGTCATTACTTCTGTCTATTCATACTTGAAATCCATTCAAAGGTTTTCGGAACTCTACCGTATATCCTCACCCATTCATGCTTCGAGTAGACCAGTAAAACCATCATCACCTTGTTTCGTTATACTTTTATCGTATTACAAACGAAGGCTCATAAAAAACCTAATGAAAATACCTCAGATTTTTTGCAATAAACAAATTCTGCAAAAATGGAACAGAAAGAAAAATGTAATAAATGAAAAAAAAAGTTTTGAGAATCGATGCTAAGAAAAATGAAAAGACATGTGCGAGGATGAAAAAAACCTCCTGAAAACCCATGTAAAGTACAAAAAAAAAAAAGATTTATTAGCTGTGAATGTTTTTGAAGAAAGCAATAGGAAGTTGATGAGTAAGTGAGACAGCCTACGAATAATCATTTAACTAAACCAAATCAAACTGTCATCTGAAGCAGTTTCGTAAAAGTGAACAACACACAACCATGATATTGAAGCTGTTGTGACGAAACCGATCACCACCTTATACTGATTCACTTGGGCTTCCACTTTTAATGATCTCTGATTGTTTTTCCTAGGGAAAGTGCAGCTTCTATTTCCTTCTCCCACCTAGGGAAGCATAGTGTGAAGGTCTTTCAGGACAACCATCCAAGAGATAGTATTAGGTCGTCCGACGCAAATGTTTTATAATCTACTCAACACGAACGCACTGTAACTGTGTTACTTCTATAACCATATCCACCACCATGCTGTCGTTTAGTGTTTAACTGTACGTTGCGGTTCAATGAATTCAACACAGTACACATCTTAGACGTGCATATTTCATCATTTTTATGGTCACATTTCATTTGTTAGATAGCTCTACTCGCGTAGTATTTTCAGTAGAATCAATAGCTGCATCTAGCAAATCAAATATTTCCAAGTGAATAAACAAAAACGCACTTGTTGTATAATGAATCCAATTATGTTGTTAGCGATCGAATTGGGTCTTATCCACTAATTCACCTGCAATCTCTGCAAGATATGAATAAAAACAAATAGATTATAGTTGAACATACTCTACTCAACAAGCAGCGTAAGGCACTTACGATGGTGCAACGAAGAAAAAATCGACGATTCAAGACCGGCCGACGGTCTATTTCCGTTTAGCAGCCGTTCATCTTGCCACTACAAAGCTCTTTCACCCTCGTAGGTTGTTCCCACCTCAGTTTCAGTATGGTAAGCTAGCAGTACTCATTCGAAATAGAGGATGCCTTAAGACTACTCCAAATAAGGTCGAAGCTGCCTTTGGGAAATGCTAAGCACCAAATCCGAAAGAAATGCCAGATCAAAATATATCTTCAGTAATTCTTTCGCAAAGCACTGCTAGTGTCACAACTTCCCGATGACGCTTAGTGCAAAGTTGGCGCTGCGATAGTTTCGCGCGTTCTCAAGAAACTATCTCGTCTATGAAAAGCAATGGTTTTCTTAAATTTTCTGGTCTATTGGAAAACCCTCCCAAAAAAAACCTAACCTTACCAATCTTTGCTTCATCTCGACATTGTAAGCCCCCTTAAAAGAGAAGAGAAAGGTTAAAAAAAGCAAATTTCTGCATCGAAAACTGTTTAATTTGAATTGAGCGTTCTTTAAAGCATAACCGCACCAGTCCTCACCGTATACGACGCATGCCCACGTTCTGGTTTATCTGTTTTCTAGTTTGCGAAATAGTACGGAGTGGGGCTTACAGAAGATCACCATCAAACGATGGTAGAATGAAGAGGTCTCGCTCGTCAAAACTCAGTGATTTTGAGTTTTATCGAAAATGCCAGGTTATTTCGTCGCCTAATTGAATATGAAAAATGCCAATTAGCACGATATGTGCCTCTTGTAACCTCGCCCATCATGTTAGCCACATACACCACTTTTCAAAAACCAAGGCAATGCGTCCTAAGCGATCGTGCCGACCCTCCAGTAAAATAATTCATTTTTTTCCACAACCGGATGTACAAGTGCTCCGTATCTTGTAAAGCTCATTCACTCAGACGTCATTCTGACTCCGATAAACTCATGTAGCCTTATTGTCATAGCTTTCCTGCTTGTCGAACTGCAGCCATCAGATGAGTAGATACACAACAGATACACACATACACGCACGGACTGATGCAAAGGACCGCGACACAAGGGCACGATGCTACTGTAATGCGGCAGGACTGCAGTTTGTAGCATAAGCAGACGCCATTGCAACATTAAAATCAGCTGGGTGAGGGATGTCCTTGAAATAGTCTCTCGTGGTAAATGTAGGTTGTTAGACGGGGTTGCGGCTAGTGGCGTTGCACAAACGGGAGCAATGGAGCGCAATGAGCAAAACGCGATCGCAATTCAAGGCTGCTTAAACAAGAAGATATCGAATAAAAATTGCATGCACGAATAATGATTACCACGATCGTCTACAGAAACTCAAAGAAACCTCGAAGAATATCAGGAATTTGACTGCATCCCTCCACCTCATGAGAGAAACCCCACCCTTACGCGCCTCTCACTGAGACAATTGACCCCATCAACGACGCACATAACAAGCCGACTACCAGAAACAACAATACTAAAGTAGCGCAGAAGCACTCACTTTTATATGCGTTTTTGGTGGCACATCTAAACGCACAGCATAGTTAGAGGTCTAGTTGTTTTACTCGATACTTTCGCACAAATGTAACGACACTTTTGCAGATCAAAACCGTTTTTTGCACTCTCAAATGCGGATAATCTCTGTGCAGTAGCCTCTCTCGATTTTACAAAACGTAAAAGTAAGTCATCTGCTGTTTAGTAAATGAGTTAGTTGGTTTGAAACGAAAATGAGGTTGACTGGAGCATTTTGGAAGAATCTGCTAGGCACATTTCGCATCTGTGACAATTTCAAGGGCACGTAGGAGTGGATTATTTGCTCGAGATCCCTCAATATTAGATTGTCCTCAACCTCGAACAAGACCTCATTCTCCGAAAGGCCGCTATCCCGGATTGGTCGCAACCTCAAGCAGACTCCAGTCCAGAACTTTCATCAGTCTGGAAAAGGTCCGAATCCCAGGCAAAAGGGGTTAATAACGGACGGGTCCCAAACTGGAGCAGGCCCAAATCATGGAGAGGCCCCAGCGAGAGACCTGTTCGAATCTGAGGTAGCCCGATCTTTGACCCAAGTAGTTCTTCAGGACTAACATGCAGCTATTCACGCACAATGATATGCGCCTTTATACCGACATGTTCAACAAAAAAGAGCCACACATTGCGTATGAAACGGAAGTTATAGTGTAGTCTTACGAAAATTTCTTTGCGATAGTAAAGAGAGATGTTGGAAGAACGATTAAAAGCTTTGCAGGATATCTGTACATTCGTCAATTCGATCCGACACCTCCACTAAACGGATTGAAAGCCTAATATGAACAGCATCAACAATTCCATCATCATTCATAAAACATTTGTCGCTGGTTATATCGAAAATGAGCACAACAAAAGCAGATGATATCCAATCCGCCTTCACTATTTTTTGATCCGACGGTGTTAAATCAATCCGAAATAGAGTCAGGTATTGAAGGAATTCTAGCAGATCAACGCCGATCCCACTATTAAATGTTACTGTGATTGAAGAATACTGTTGAAGAGATGCATAGACGAAAAAGGTAATCGTCGACAACGAAACAGCAGCACTAAATATCCACTGAATGGCTTCTTCGACACAAAATTTACCTGCTGCCATGGGTTCTGTATTTGAAGAGACGCTTCCATCTCAGATCATTAAAGCTCAGAAACTTTCCCACATAACTGAAGCAGATATTAAGCTGGAATTGAGTGACATGCACGAAACTGTAAACGAAGAAGCCTACCTGATCGTTAATAATAGTAGTATCAATGTTTATGCTAAATTTCATAAAAGATACCACCTGGAGATCGGCTCACTGCCAAAACTATATAGTAGAGTACTATAGCTGTTTAAGAAACATGGAAAAGAACTAATGACGAGGGAATGTAATAAAACAGCTGTTCACAGAGGTAAATCAGCCAGTGTTTCTCAGTAAGCACCATTTTGACACTGAAAGCACAGACAGCATAGATGGTATGTGTAGCTTACGAGGATAGATGATAATAAATTACGTATAAAAACTTGCTAAACATTCTAGATTTCATTAGGTGCAATCCATCGCATCATCAAGGATTCTTCAATGGGGTAGCTTGATACTTCATTCTGTGCAGCAAGAAATAAAAATGCCTCTATTGCATATCAAAGAAAATTGTTTAAAAACATGAATGATATAAACTCAAGTGTGCTTCACATTCAAAGGAAACAACGAATTTCAAATAAGTCAATCGACTATAGACGCATTAGCACAATGCGACTCGATTGAAGTTGCATGAGTTATAAGGCATAATAATCGCTATGCCTATATATTTGTTTGTTTTGTTGTAATTTCAAGGTTTGTAACAACAAATACATAACAAATATTCATTGGAGTGCAAAAATAGTTTAGGGCAAATATCGCATTCAACTCACTATTCATCTTCAATTCAGATTGATCTTGGAGAAATTTTAACAAAGGGATTACGCAAATGCGAATGAAGACAGTAAAATTCTCAAATATGATTGCTCCTCATCACCATTTAAACTCAAATAGCATAGATGAAAGAATAAGCCAACGAAAGAATAAGCCATGCGATTGGCAAAAAGCACGAAACGCAACAATCGACAACATTCGCATCGCAACACAAAAATACCCTTGAGGTTAGGTTCAAATTTAGGGACGAAACTTTTGCTTTGTCCCAGCTTACATAAATAACAATTCGCCACATGCGAATCGATTGCTCTGAGGGGAGAGCGGGGACCACTACAAGCGTCTATGCCGGACACCTCGGATGTGAAAATCGATGCGTCAACCAAATACAAAATTCAGCGCATCCTAAACATAACAAGCAGCACCACCGAATGGTTCATTCACTGAAAGACGTGTTCAAATAAATGCAATTCTTAGACCCACTGTTAAATGTTGCTGATGGGGAAGTAATATAATCACCCTTCAAAGTCGTACCATTGTTGGGAATGTGTGCTCGCCAACAGTAATACTCGTACAATAACGCAGCCTCATCGCTGAAAATGCTGTCGTGGTCAAGAACGATCAAAAGCGACTTTATCGATCGTTGGAAATTGGTGCTAACCGGCAGTAATGGATGGTATAACATTGTTGCGTGATAAGGCCATGACGTCGTCACTGGGAATGTGATGTTGTGGCCAGAAGGTGAAACCACTACTGGCGACAACTTTAGGTTGCTGAAAGTATGGCACCATGACATCTCCATCGAAGGCTTCGTCATCAAAGTCTCGCAGAAACTCCTAGGGCAATGTGACGTCATGAAGCACAAAAAGAACGTCCAAAAATGTGCACCCACTTGTAGCATTGCTCAGCTGTGTTAGCATGATTGCATCAACTATGTCACAAAATTTGCAATGACGTCAAACCCGATCTACAGTAACTCAAGCAAGTACGGTAGCGTCGCCTCGCGGTGTTTCGCGAGCACTGAGCGTGCTCTGCTGCTTTCGGCCGATCCCACATAACATTGAGCACTGATCTAGCACTAACATCAGCAAAACTCAGATGCTTGTTATAGTATACATGAATGTCTGGCTGCACACCGTCGTCTTCGATAAAAACATTCGAAGAGTAGTCTATCTGCAAGGATGTTGCATCTTAGGTGATCATCCATAACTGCAGAAAGAACACCGTCTTTTTTTAGAAGGCGTACTCCATAACATCTTTTCAGTTGACTTATCACATATGATGCGTTTGCCACGGTTTCCAACCAAATTTGCGCGATGATTTCTTGGTAATGTGAACATGAAATGAATACCACCAAGCCACTCGGCTTTTGCTCATCTAACTATGGGAAATATCTTATTGTACTTGAATGCTGAAGGTTTCAAAGGAAAGACTCCAACACGGGAGTCTTTTCCTTGTATGTAGGCAATCGATAACATCCTAGACAGAGAATAGAAAGTGCTCATTGATTTCGCCGACGTTGGATAAACTTGCAAGCAATTTATTCCAATAACGCTGAACTAGCACATGTTAACTCGTTTCTAATTATTTCTCGCAACATCCTTTTCATCAATTTGCTAAGATTATACAAAAGAGATTTCAATTTCAAAAGAGATGCTTGGATGGTCGTTAGAAACATTACGAACGAAGCGCAGGTGAATCGTTGTAATCCGGCTCTTCACTCCACCATAAAGGCTCAGAGATTAGGTCGACAAGATCTTCAGAGCCAGACATACATGCATCATGTGTCTAGTAGAGAGATATTAAACGAAACTTTGGACGTGCCAAGACGAAGCATTTAGTAACGCTCCTTTTATGGATACGGCCACTCCGTGTGTTCTATGCTATTCGCAGTTTCGACTGCTTCACTACAAGAACGCTTCCCATGGCATATGTAAAAGTCCGTATACTTGGAGTTCATCAACGGTGTAAGTGGGTGCAATCAAAGTTGTTTAAACCATTTCACGGATCTAAACTGATAGAAATGATCGAAGCATCTAACTGGAAGGGTTCGAAAAGCTGAAGATGAAATCACACAGATATCTTCAGCTGACCTCATAAATCAGTAGAAATGTAAACTTTGCAGTTATAGTGCTGAACTGTGCCAAAGAAACATCCAATTTATCCACTAAAGATAACAAAAGGGAATTTGTGATAAGCGAACTGTGCGGCATCAATGATAACGATCCAAATAATGCCCATAACGCTTCAATGAAATCGTTTAAGCTGTTGCTTTACGCTCATCTTTGAATGGATCCTCCGGATGGCCCTCCATGCTGAAAAACACTTGGATGCGAATATCGAAAAATATATGCAGTTGAATCAAACGCCTCAAATATACAGCATATCAACTTAAAATCAATAAGCACCCTTCACGCTGGGTAAATAAAGACAAATAAAGGCAAAAAGAAATTCATTCTTTTGGCCTTTAAACGTTTTTTTGCCTCCCACACTGTGAAAATGTGCAGCTGAAAGCTAATGCGCTCAGCGGACGGGATGCGGATGAGCACGGGGTAAGAGTTGTCATGTACTGTTAGCAAGTTGTATAACAACTGGACCACAGTGAATCGAAAAGAGAGGCAGGCAGGGGATTTGAGAGAATCGGCCCACACAGTTACCCTAACGGACTGAATAATGAACAAAAAAATTTCGCGCAATTTCATAATTTCACCACGTTCCCTTGCCCTCCACTATGAACAGATATGGGCCAAATGTTCCACTTTCTCAATCATTATCGACAATTCAGTTTTCTGTTCATATGACCCAATATTGTTTCTCGTTAGTATCTCTTCATAAAAATGTGCAGAAATGAAGCATGGGAATTCAAGGCTTTAATGTCCCAGGAGAACTAGCTGCAAAAGCGATGCTTCTATACCCGAAAAAAAAACTGATATCAAGTTGCTGCATAATCGGTTTAAAAGTAATAAAATCCAACCAGGTCAAATTTTAGCAGCATTATCAAAAGCGGTCCGGCAAGAAGTATAGAAAATAAATGCAACTTCAAATCTCCCACTAGAAGAAAAAGAACCTGACTTTTGTAATGTCTTCTTTAAACTATCAACACAACAAAAGAAAACTAACAAATCTTGCAAGAAGAGGCGTTGTCGGTGCTTGATATCGTTTAGTTCCTTCACCTCTTCGTCGGTTAACTCGAAGTCAAAAATCTAAAACTATGAGTGTAAACTAAGAAACTTAAAATATAAAAATATTTTGGTTGTCTGCTTGCCCAGAACATTCGCTCATTTTTTCGAACATTAAAACAAAATTATAAACCTCCCTAAGCTCAAATTTTTTTACAAGGGAAATACTTACTCACATTTTCACTATGTGAATGAATAGTTAAGGATAACTTCCTACGTAAAACTATCGGAAATTGGTTGCCCGTGATAAAAGTCTGTTGAAGCTGCAACTGACGCAAAAATTTTTCTACAGCAGCAGAAGCTACTCTTCTACGCTTTATCCGCATCAGCCTAACCCTTCTCACACACACACACATCTGACATCTTGCTTGGACACTTTTTTGCAAAAGTCTACAAATAATCCCAGGATGGTTTAACTTTATCCCCTTCTAACATTCTAAAAGTGAACAATGAGCTCTAATTCCCGCTAGCAAGCAAAAACGTTGGGGCATAATGGTACTCGGACTCGAATAAACTTACGGTATTTAAGACCGAAAGCAATGTGAACGATAAAATGCGGGGGAATTGCAATAAGGCCGCTAGGAAATGCTCTTTCGCGTCTTAATCAGCGTAAACGAGTGATGGTGCCATAACAACATACATCGAAGTTCTCTTTAATTCTCGACTCGTTCACACTCTTCGGGATGATCGCAAAACCGCGTTGCATTAGATGACGAAGTAAAATTTGTGCACTAGTCTTCTTGTGCTTTGTGGCGAGCTTTGTCACGATCTCATTCTCGAGAGGATTCTTCGCCTCTGCCCACACCAGTTTTCTGAAAATAAATATTTAGTTAGCTCATTTTACGCTGAAATTACTAAGTGATGCTTAAATATGAAATGAAATGCACGTTGGTATCGACTAAATTAAGCACAACAATGCATCACAAATAGTAAACACCTGACAGATAGCAACAATGAATTCGAGGAGACTGAAAAAATTGCCCTCTCATAAAAGAGCATCCCAACCCATTATCCATCACTCATTTGCTTACTGCTCGAATTCATTACATGCATGGACAGCACAAGAAGACCTCCGATCCTGTATTCAAGTGACTTTTAAGCAAACGTCTACAATAAAATATCAAGACGTATTGCAAGCATACGCGCCACTTGGAAGCGTCCAATTGACGCGGCCAGGAGAACCAAGCGGGCCATAGGCAGTGAACGAAATATTGTGCTTCTTACATACTTCGGCCAATTCATACTGCGGAAAATATAGATAGCACTCAGCCTGTAATAAACTCATTGCGACGTTCATTGAAACACAGATTTCCTATTAAAAAAAAACTCTATAAACGTAGAGGAATTCTCCGATGTTTCAACTTCTACTTTTTTCCTAGCACAAAAAGCAACCACAAAGAAATCAAAAAATCAAAGCAAGTATTTCTGTATTCTGCGCTTATAGTTTAAGAACTCAGCCTTATCCACATACCGTTTCACCGTTATATTATAAGCCTTGTTACTGTACCTTGTATTTTAGTTTACAACTTACTTAAGGCTAGAGGAGCATCTAAAAGAAATTAAACCAAAGGCCAAGATGTATGAAAACGCTCCAGAAGATTAAAGAAATGATGCAGCAGCGCCCTTATTAATCAAGCATGTTTTACAATACGAGACTGACAAATTCTTTTTTATAATTGATCTATAAAAAGTCTTTTGAAGCAAAATTTTCGCAGAGATAAACAGAAGAAGATCACAGAGCTCAAAATGAATCGCTCAGCTACAAGAACGGATGGTGACTTTGTTTTGTGTAGGAAACTAAGGGGTTGCAATCACCAACCTGCACATTATGGACCTTCACTTTCGCCGATTTCTGCACTCTTTCCACCTGCTCGATGCTGACATTAGAAAGACCAATCGCTTTTGCTAGCCCTTTTTCATACACTGCTTCTAATCCCTATAAATAACAAACAGTCACTTATCAAATGATAATCAATTAGACCACCCATAAAGTTGCTGGGAAGAGATGTTCACAAATGCGCGCTCAAGCCTCCCACCTCTGGCTCAGTCTCAATTCCAATTTTTTGTGGGCAATAAAACGCGCTTCTTACCAATGGTACATTCACTTTTTAGACGAATATAGTTGACAAACATTGAGTCAGTAGGTCTATCAAAATGTCAAACGGCCCAGGCTTAAAAACAACTCGACAGTGAAAGAGGCTGTAATTAAGCAGGGACGTTCCAGTGCTGATTTATACAGCAGCAACAATCTTGCTATTCAGTCTTCTTCCCCATAGAAATAAAATAATCTCACAATCGTTTTCAATTCAATAAGAAGTATTCCAGCCGAAAATATTATAATAGCAAATCGATGATGAAAGTGTCTGGAACAATTTGCCTTTCATCGAGGTTTTCAAAGCAGCGATGAATCGTATATGCCATATGGTACGACCAATTCATTTATGAGAGAAAGGAACCGCATCAATTCAGATAAGCACCCCTCATGGTTTGATCGAGTATTCATTTTTTGCACAAATGTTTGCAAAATATAAATGAAACAAACCGTCCACGCTTGTTCAATAGTGACCGAGTGATCTTGTTGAGTCATTTCGTGCTGCAAGTTAATATCATTACACAACTAACCAAACAAAAAACCTATTATTTGTTTACTTTTTGCTTCAACAAACACGTTAGAATTTATGGCTGTTCAAAGTGTTACTGCTGCAACCTCTTAATTAGTTTTTTGAAGAGAGGAGGTGGAATGAAGGCGATGGGGTTCGGAAGAGGAACGTGGGAGACGCACTAAGTAACGACGGATTCGCGTGCCCACCTTCACTTGTGACAATTTCAGTCACGATAAATGCCTCTTTTCTTACATTAATCAATTGTTGCCCTTATCTGCACTACTCCAATGATGTGGAGCACAATCCGATGTGATATTATATAATCTCTGTATGATTCTCGCTAACACATCCACGATTGCTAAAGGAAAACTAATCTTGAATATACATCTCTGATAAAAAGCTAATAATTCGAACTTTTCTTCATGCAGCTCTTATAATGACTCTTACTATTTCGCTATCGGCGATAGAACAATACAAAAATTACATTGAAAGCGGCGGGCATATGCATCAAATACAGATCCACATAGTCTAGCTGTAACTTGGCCAAGGATTCCTTAATTTGACCTTCGACATCTGACGGTCGGTTATGAGTGCACCACAGCTGAAAAATGAAAGCACAATCTGCATATAGCACGAAATGGGCAACTTCTGCTCACCTTAAAACCAAAAGTCATTTCCCGATAGCCTCTCCTCTATAATTTCTACTGATAAAAATCAAAGCCGTAAAACTAGTAAGGAAACTGGGCTTAACGATGAATATGTAGAGAAAAGAATTTCCTGAATTATTTTAAAAACAAGTTGAATTACGAAACTCGTAGCCATTGAAATGGAAGATGAGGTACCAAGTATTGAGAGGTCGGGAGACGACCTTTATCAGCAGTGTTGAGGGCATAGAAGGGAGGCGAGGGGGCAAAGGATAGGATATGAAACATGCGCATGAAAGTTATGGCCGCAGATATGCATGTACTGGGCAAAAGTGGTGGTGATCAAACTCCCAAGAAAGTGTTTCTGCTCATATAATATCCTCATATTGAACGGAAATAGAAATTCTTTTTCTCAGAAACGCATACGGAGGGCTCCTTAGTTAACCTAGCTCAATTAGAAGAGAGCGGAGCAAACGTAAATTCTATGACTTTCATTGGGTTTCAAGAATTTAAGGAGAAATTTCAAGATTTCGAGAAAAAATCGTTCAAAAGCAAAACTTCTGCGGCTTTCATAGCTTTCAGCTCAAAGAAAACCATTTCTAAGACCTTCTGACCGGATGCCTGCAGTGCTTAGTTAAAACCCCATTAGATCTTTTGCAAGTTGCCAAATATGGCTACTTTCAGGAATTCATTGCTCAATTGCAAGCTTAACAAAGTAAAAAACGACCATCGGTGGCTTAGCATAAGAAAACCGCGAATTCAATCACAATTATAAGCCTTCAATCTATTTCAACAATAATATTCCAGCAATTTTGACTGGAAGATGTGAACTGCACATCTAGGTCGAAAAAGTTTAATCGAAGATAATGATCAACAAAATTTCCAAACATTGAGGAAGGAGAAAAGGAAAAGAAGAGACGAGCAATGGACGCTTATTACACGTTTAAAATCCACTCTGCTTCGAACACCATAAAAGTGTACATTTCTGAGGGCAGCATTAACATAATATTGCAAAACTCAACTCAACAAACCTTAGTGGTGACGAATAACTCCTCCCTCTTGATTTTTCCGGACGAAATATATTCGTGCAATACGTCGCCTATTTCTTTCTCATTGCCATAGCACGTCGCTGTATCAATTAGACGATAACCGTCGTCGAGTGCCCATCTAACCGCCGCTGCCACCTCATTTTCATTTGACTGAAAGTAGTGACCGAATTGCCGACATTTTTATGAATTGATCAAAATATGAGCGAGAAAAAAAAGGCGATTATTTGTAGACAATTTAGAGTGACGCCAATGCGGTGACGTTAAGTTTTGCATAACGTTTTCTCAATATTTATGGGCGATTTGGTATGTTCTTAGAAGGAGACAACAGAAAAACTCAAAATGGAATTAGACAGCCGAGACATACTTATAAAATTATGTCTAGTGTCATGTTACCTTGCAATGAACCACTAAATTACGATATATTCAAAAAGAAAAAAAATCTCAATTCTTAGAGAAACTGAAGCAAGTCGCATCCTAAATGATATACTCTTTTCCTCAATGTTCAGATGCAGGCTAAATGATGCCTTTCGTTGTCAAATTATGCCAACCATACCAATTCGTTGTGCAACTTGTATACTCTCCGTCACTTCTTTCAACTATTAACTATTGCATGACATTACAATTCAAAATGTACTACAACAGGCGCTAAAATCCTTGAATGCAAACAATGGATGAAAGCTGGCGCAAATGTCGCAAATGTGGCGCAAATGTCAGTGCTTCACTACTAATTTCGATAGTGGAAATTAAATGCAAACCATCCATGTGCCGAGACCGACTTGTGGCATTTGCTTGCCATTGGAAAGCGTTAGCATAGGACCGCCGACCGTCATAGTGAGTACCTTCAAACCATCGTTTTAAGAACTGTTTATGAAACATACCAATTTAATGGATCTATCCGTTGCCTCGAACGCTTTAGATTAGAATCTGACAGTTGTAACCTGAAGCCATTCGCCGTCAATCCTAGCCACGACACACGGTCAGATCCGTAAAATTAGCGAAAACGTTTCAACGTATATCTTCGCAAACGGTGCGGTGGTGCAGTTTCATTTGCAAACACTTCAGATGACTAAGACCAAATAACTGCATTGCGAAAATATAGAAAAGGGAAACTGAAAAGAATCAAAGATCGTCGATCTTCTGTTTGGAAAACTTCATCGTTGTTTTCTTCAGGACAATTGCAACAACGAAATGAGATGGCCTATTAATAAAAAAAATACAAATTCTCACTTCGTTTTGTCTATTAGCTACAAAAACTTCCATGCATATTCTGTTAAAATCCTATGAAAGAATTTCTTTCCGCCCAATTTTCGTTCCCGTCAAGTTTCATTAACAGTGACTACAGAAAAATGAGCAAGCGAACTGATACAACTGCATATGTAGAAAAAAAGAAATCCGCATGATGTTGAAGTTGAATAGTATGCGTATGTATCTTCACGAGTGAACATTTTGATAGAACTCGTAGAAAAAGTTATTGCTTAAAGGAATAAAAAATTGAAGGGTTCAGCATTCATCGATGAAGTAGTATACGGGTGAATTAATGACCTAAATGAAGTCAACCATATAATTTAACGACCAACTGCAGCAATTTAAAACTGAAAAAAAAAATCCGAAAAATGTAGATATGAGAGTGGAATTGCATATTAAACACACATATGTATGTGGAAATTTTTCTATTCGGCGGAAAATTTCCACAGACATTAGTCGCAGAAATCGATATGTGGAGCACTGCCAATTCATTTCGAGCATTGCCAACTCACTTCTCCAGAAAATTCCCTACATGGTGCGTCGAATAGGTGAAAAACCTGTTTCCAATCCATGAAATTTAAAATATCGAATCTACGGAAATCTAAGTACTACTCAAGCGAGAAGAACAAACACTTATCCTGTCGCTTGCTAATACTCCCATAAACAAATCAACAATATATATCATTGTTTGAGGTGAACGTATGTGATAAATGCTACCTAAATTTTATGCGCATATAACACTAAGAAAATAGAGTGCATTAAAATCTTAGATAAATGTCACCATAATGCAGGAAAACGTCGCGTTAATAGTAAATTTCAGAATAATGCAGCGTACTTCTAACAAAAACAAAACACTTCCAAATAGGACGACGAAACGTTAATCCATACAAAAAGAAGGAATAGCCTCAGAGGTTTAGTCTCAATATGAAAGATACGAAGCAAAAAAAACAAAAACAAACACTACGAAAAACGTTGGAAATGAATGGATTATCCCAGCGATGAAATTACTCGCTCTAATACTAAAGAAGAGTAACTATTCACTTAACTTTTATAAGTTATTTTATAAACAAAAATAGTATTTTCTAATAAATACAGCAAATATTTGTAAATTTCCGCGAAAAAAAATAGCTGAAAATGAAACTTTTAGTGAAAAAGATCAATACTTAGCAATATTAGACGCTTCATTAAATGAAAATTCGAAGAACGCCAATTGCTATATTAACAAAATTGAGACATTCCACCAATATAGAAACGCTATCACAACGTGATCGATAGTGTCGTATTAGATGAACGCACAACACAACAATACTCAAACAACCCGTAGGTGAAGTGAGGAGCACTCAATATATGTGAAGCGAGCATATAAACACATTAGTTGCAGAGTGGTGTTCTGTCTAGCATCATTCATCGTTTATTTCGGCGCTGTCATTCTTTTTTGTTCATTGCGATAGGAAGCAAACGTGCGGTTGAATCACTTTCAGCAGAAATCAAATGGACGAAAACGAAATCAAACAGATGCACAACTATTCTATCGAGTGCTTTATGCTATCTTTTGAAAGAATAAGCAAACGTAGCTAACACAATGAAATCGTTGCAATTCTATGAATGATGTATTTGTGCTGGTGGAACGATTCAAATATGAGGAAATTTATTATTTCCATAGATGGTTCGATAGGGGTGGGTGCGATAATAAAATTTTGAGATGATGCGATCACATAGCAAACGAAAAAGTAATAAAGATTTGAGGATATTGAAGCAGTGATTGGCATTTCCAACCGACAATAAAATTGCAACTGTTTAGTGGAATATTGCGATATGCTTTTTCATAAATTACGCCATTCATGTGTTAGTTTCTGCTAATGTTTCACTTGTGAATCGTAAAGAAATGCATAAAATTGAAAAGATTTGCTCATGATCTCAAAGTGTTTAGTTGAGGCCTCTTCAGCGAGAACGCATTCGCCCATTTCCTTCCATATCATCACTGGAGAAAACAGCGATGAATGGACGAATTTGAACGCAAACAACTAGTTCTGTTATGCAATTAATTGATATGTCCAGGTTTTAACATTCTCACTTTGTGAGTTATAATATCCTAAAATCCAATGAAAAAATTCAGATTTCTTCGAGTGTTAAATTAATTTTTGGTTTTAAATTTATTTGCCAGATTTGATCACGTGTGCTACTTTCAAGATACCATTTATTCAAGAAAGATACAGTACATTTACCTGAAAAAAATGGCCTAGAAGAGATACACCTAACAAGTGGAGGTGAGCAATGAGATTGACCCGCTGGCTCTATTTTTATTTTCCTTCAATGGGCACCTCACGGATCCTTGCTAATCGATACATAAAAAAGCGTTACCCCAGCACATAAGCATTATCAGTTTCTCAATATGTATTATTAAATTTCCACTCTTCAATACCGTGTTGAGTCCATTAGAATAATAGAACTTTAGCTTGCTGCATGGCGCTTATCGCTACATATCGTCCTCAATCTTCAGTTTTATTTCGGTGCAGCAGAAAAACAAGACATGTGAGCAAATAATCTATAGAACCTATAGAGTCTGTTTGCCTGTTTTGCAGGAAAATAAATGAAGCAGACGTTGCCATTAATATTTCACTGTAAAAAGGAGATCGTTTCAGATCCTAGCTAATAATTCAAAAGATGTTCATGAGCGAAACTGACAGGTGTCGATTAGGTGCGTCAGCACTACATTTGTTGCATCATCCATGGCTAGCTAGACAACATTCCCCATCCACCATCTAATTATACATTTCCATAGTCGATCATGTTCACTTTTCAAGAGACCCACAGTGATCAACGAATACGTCGATTCTCTGAACTTGTTATAATCCGATCGCTTTGAACGTGACCGGTTGCCGAAATCTAAAACGGAAAGCGGTAATGTGGAAGAAGTGGATTGCGGTCAGCAGACGCTCCGGTGCCATAACGGGTAAAACTTTCACTTTGTTTCACAAAGATTCGCAAAAAGGCCATCTAAACGCTACAATATGTTTCAGCTCTTCGATGACTCCAGTCACTTGTTTTCTCCTCATAGCGCTTGTCCGAAGTACTTGTGCGCGAAGTGATTCACTGCTCGGTCTATTCGGCCTTAATACGGGTCGCGCTGGAACCGTCAATCGCATTCCACTCGATGACATTACCAGGTTATACATTCCTCTTCATGTCGATTCTACTCTTCCAGTATATGTACATATTCAGTCATTATCCCCACCATCATCGTTCGTCGCTTGGCTAAAAACGTGACCCATTTTCATGACATTGAAACGACCTTCGAAAATGTTATTTACAGCAAAATGTATGTTCATATGCGCCTTCGTTCGTGGACTTAGAGATCAAACAACTAAAGATTTCAGTTCTCCTCAGCCATCTAAGAGATATGTTCATACCACAATCCTCAACTCGGCTTATTAAAACTACAAACAAGATATTTTAGTGTCCCGGCTAAACATTATCTTTGGTTCGGTTATCTAACACATTTGCTCATTCATCGATTTGTTGTCGGAATTTATTCTGCCGTGAAAGTGATGAAATCGAAATTAAAATGCCACTCTTATTGATTCGATCGACTGCGCTCAGCGAACAATCCTCTTTGTTAAGAAAGAATCAATGCATCCAAATGTCCATCCTAAACGCTCAATGGAGTGATGAAATTGTTCTGTCCATTCCATCTTTGAATGACAAGGTGGGTACTGTCATTTGGTGATGCGCTTGGGGAATACTGTTCATCCTGTGTTGAGGCATTCCACATAGCTTTTGCTTTGTCACATATGCACAGAAAACATATACACACGTACAAACATACACATACGCACATCACGGACATACAGTACACATACGCAGAGGTACACAGAACCGCATCAGCCGCATAAAGCTGTCACAACGGGTTGTACCACAACAACCTACAGCTGGTTGTGGTTGCGAACGGATTACATCAACTATCCAAAACGCACTAATTGCTGTCACCGTCACTCATACAGATAGAGCGTGTAGCCTAATGATCTTGGAAATGTGCGTATAAGTGCAACTTTTGCAGCCAGAGCTTTGGGTTACTGAACTACATTCAGAGTGTACAAAGAAGCCCCAACAACAGTTTACAAAAGAAGTAAGTTTTCAGTCATTTTGGCTGGATTTGGTCAAAATTCCAAACTTTAACAGCTGCTCAGCGTTCTTAGACAGTTAAAGATGGCTAAAATACGTAGAGATACGATAGGGTGAATTAATCATGAGATCAATGCTGTAAAAATGCGATAGAGATTTTTGAAGAAAGTGCAAAATAAATATGAACTTCGAAATGAGTTGCGACCAGATTTTACTCACATCTGATATCAAAAACAAGCTTTCGGTAGCGTTTCAGAAAATTTCTCAAATATTTCGTTTGCAAATATAGATTTAAATATCTCGTTTGTGGAAATATATGATATTGAGTGCAAATATGCAGTATACAAGGAAACGTTAGCGATCCTTACTGGTAACTCCACTGAAGCGATTTTGAAAGGGAGCGATCACTTTGGAACATTCCTCTGGCAGATGAATTTGACTTCAATTAGACTACAATGTTTTATGTAAATACCGTGCAGAGGAAACATTTTCAGGAATGAGATTACAGACTATGTACAAACGGTGTTAGAACACTCTACACTTTCACTGATAACTTTTGAAAAGAGCGTTCGCTTATAAACACCCATTGAACCGCTACGAGGAATGACATTTGTTGCAGACTTAGCGAGCCTCTGCCACAGGTAACGCTGCTCGATGGCCTACCTGCAGTACCCGGTCTTATGGGAAGTTTACCAGGAGTTGGTGGTTGCTTGCCGGCAAAGATGCCTCTCGTCAGTCAAACATCACCGAATTTCTTCCAGAATTTTCTTCGGTTCATCCCGGGCGCACAAGATTATCTGGTCAGTCTAGTAGAGACACCAAATGCCAACACGAAAGCTCTTATGGGGAAATATCAATGGGTAAGCTCCAATTTACACCTCCAGATTTCTCACTATCATCGCCTAAATCGCCTAATGGATAGTTCTGGAATTAAGACTATGGAAGAAAGATCTTTATATTAGGTTCAAAAAAAAACCTCTTATAATGAATGCTTTATCGGACAGTCAGAGGGGAATAATAAAAGAAATATGAGATTAGATTCAGTTATGAAGCGTATTTTGAAAAGTGCAAAAATAGAGCAATTCGTAGGGATAGTGATCGCAAAATTTAGAGTTGAAATCTGTAATTGTGATATGTTTATAGTGTGCATAAGACTGTGCTCAGAATTACCGTTTACAAGCCGTTGAATCTTCCGGTAGAAGAGCAGAATGAAACTGTTCGAAGTTAAAATTTCAGATCGTTTCAACGGCCGGTGTTCACGATCGTTACTGTCCCACAACTGAATGTTTGTGACTATTTTAATTAAATGATTTTTTTTCCATTGATATAATAATTAAGTGAACTTATACAAATCATTTATGCGTTGTTATCTTACAAGTAGTGAAAATATTCTTAAGAGTAGGGTGCTTATTACAACTTGAAGGAACATATTGGCTCGCCGAGTAATCTTAATGTCAGATTGTTTTTGGATCATTGATAGGCATATTGTCTTTGTGAGGACTGTTTTGGTTGATTGAAGATGAAGCATATGGTGTTATAAGTGGATGCCGCCACGAAGTTTTAATTAGTTCTTGGCCATTTTTTGATAGGGGGCATCACGAGCGATAAATTACTTTAGTAATGTCAAAGCGACGAACTGAATACCCCATGATTTCTCTTTAATAGTCCTCCCTCAATTATGAAAGTTTATATTGAAAGTTTAACAATTAGTTTTTTGTGCTATAGTGAGTCAGATTCGTCTTCTGTGCTTGTTTTACTAGTTTGATCATGCTACAGTCAAGAACTTGCTGGAAAAAGGCAACACGTCTTCGTTTTCAACAGTTGATTCATTCCACGAGGAGAACGCTAAAGGGCCAGCAAAAGTTGGCTTCGGGTATGGCATCGTGCACAATCAAAGAGCATATATCTACTTTCAGGAAGATCCTTGTCCATGTAAGGATTCAATCACATTCTTTCTTTTTCTCAGCATCAAGAAAAAAAAAAGAAATAGAATGCCAAAATGAGCGTATAATTCTTTCACATTTTCTCGGAAAATGCATGTTTTCGATGAAAAGAGAGATTCTCTAGTGATCTTGCATATAATCAATACTTTATCGATGAAAAAAATAATCGAATTTTAATGTTTCATAGCTGTAATTGCTATACGTGAAATAAAATCTGCTTCCTTCAGATCAAATTGTAATGATAGGACCACTAAATGCGATGAGTGGTCAATACGAGTATATTGTCCTATCGAATTGGGCGAAATATCCAACAATTGCAATGGCTCGTGATATCGATGAATTCAATTCGAAATATCGGAATGTGCTAGTCGAGCGTTTCAAGCGTGAAGGGTATATTCACAAACTGTCCAAGTATGTCAATTCATTTTCCATCTATATATGCATATATTTTAATCACTTTAGCCACATCAGTAGACAAAGGAGCACTGAATGTTTTCTTTGTTTTCGACTTTGACTTCTTTTCGATTATCAGCTCGTGCTAAATAAAGATAATAGGCTTATAGAAAAAAGTTCAGGAATGTTGCGCCGATTGTCTTGTTGATTTGATATTCATCACACCGCTCGTATTTCAGCAAGTGCAGAATCGTTGACGAAGAAGATAAGCGAGCAATGAGCCGCATTTCAGCTACTCATTTCAATGAGATCAACAATCTCAGTATTGGCTAACTTAGATACATAAAACACAACTGTTCACTACCTTAGCTAGTATGCCATATCTATAGCCAGCTGTTCGATATTCCACCTGATATATTGTAACTGTTTCGATGATGTGTTGATTCAAAGCCTAATATCTGCTTCTTTCTTTCAAAATTTATTTTCAGTTTCGTTGGGAATGCAGTAAATTTCGTTGATTGGACACAATGCAAACCGCTTACGCCGATTTCATTCGTCTCAGATATTGTGAATCGATTCCTTTTCGGCTGAAAAGCATTGATTTTGTGCTGCAGGATAATCATATCAGCTTTATGTATCACTCTTGAAAAATCGTGTATGCATTTTATGTATCCTTTATTTATTTCAATCCTGATTTTAAGTTAAGAAGTCATCTCGAAAATGACGTCATCAATTGACTCGATAGACGATCGGCTTGAGAAAGTACAGTCAACACTTTCAGAAGTGAAAAGTCTACCTAACTGTATCCATCATTGATGTAAGGGTCTTGGTCTCCTTGAGGATCTGCAACCTTTGCGGAGATAGGGCCAAGTAAACTGCCAGCTGACACAAGTAAAAGAGACGAACAGTTTATAACACTTATACAATAAGTGATAAACAAAAAGAAGCCCGTTCACAAGGATGGCTTTCAATCGCCTTCACGATTCCGTATTCGCACCTTTCAAACTCCAAGCTGCCGCTGATCACCTCGCGAGCTCAAACGGCCACACGTTTGCCCACTCGGCTTTAAGACCAGTCTAGAAGGTGGAATGAATACATTAGCACATCAACCCCTTTTACATCCTCCTGATATTACCTGATGCTAGCCTCGCAACACATGCTGGGGAGTCGTTTGTTCTGCCTGTGAGCTCTTGACTTTCTTTGACTTACCTTGGAGGGGACATTATTCCTATTTAATCTCTAGACGATTGGTTACCTTACATAGAACGCATCTTTGGGGACATTTATTAATTGCTCGAATGAATATTACTCGAATGCTCTTTGCACAATTTTATATGTTGAAATAAAAGACGTTGCAATTTGCAATTGCAGAATAGGGAAAAGTAAAAGTATTGATTTGTGCCGATTAAAAGAATATTTTTTCGGTGCATTCGCCACATAGAAAAGATGATAGTTGCCATAGCGATAAGATGAAATGGAACCCCAAGCAAAAAGCTTCTCTTCAATGTCTACGAAACTTTTTCGATGAGTCTACGAAACTCAGATCAGAACAAAATGAGAGCACGAAACGAAACATTTTGCGAGTTAACTGCAAAGGTTAACGTGCTTACTCGAAGAATATGAATCACAACACAGTGCTATTAGCATGATCGCGTCAGAGCGACAATGATAGTATTTTCAAAAATTCTTGATTGCTGTATAGAAAATTTTCCAATTGTTTTTATCGGGTTGAGACCCTGAAAGCAAAAAATGCCACACTCGGGAGTTTTTTTTTTCCTCAAAACTTTTTTCTTCACAGCTTTTTCTGTTTCGCCGGCTTTTTTTTTTTACGAAGAAGCTATTTGTTACATTCGATGGACTGATTTATTCATCCATCGGTGTTTAGTGTCGAGTACTACAATGAGATAAAAATATTCTAGACTGCTTCGAAAAGAAGTATAATAATGTTGACGCTTTAACTGCGTTGAATTTTTACTCTGATTGAATGAAAAGTTTTATTTTTATGCGAAAATAGAGCAACTTGAAATAGGAAGATTCATTTACATCGTAGACAGTTCAAAAAATAAAAATAAAAATTCTGATCGAATCAAGTGATGAAGGGCTGAAAAATTTTACCACGAAAGCTGCACTAATTTTTCGTGAAAATATTCCATAGGAGTGCTGTCTAAAAAAATCTCCTCAAGGCTCTTCTGGCCATTAAAGAGGAAGAAAGGGCAGTGAGCTGCTGGTAACTTTTTATTGGAATCATGAACACGGCAGAAAATTTTTTATACAAGACACGCTGCAGAACTAAAGGCTGCGATATGGATTTTCTCCGCAAACGCATAATATGTTAAGCTAAGCGACTATTATTTTGCTACTTGCTATATGAAACAATTGTTTTAACGTTGTGATGGATTTGAGGAACATAATATGTGCTTTGCTTACAACGAAGATGGCAGACGAATAACGAACAAATGGGAAAAGAGTTTCACTATAAAAGAACTCGCTTTCATACAGTAGGTTGAGCTGACACTGCAATATTAATGTGATAATAATACTGCTATGACAGCGTGAACATAGTAATGACCGTAATAGAGTGGATATGGTAACGTACTAATAATTTCGATACGGTGATAATGTAAACACGATGATAGTATTCGAAGGTGCACGAAATAAATCAATAACAGTAATTATTCTACTACAAACAAACAATCCGGGATGCAAACGCTGTGTGAGCATAATTTAGTCCTTAAGAAATGAGGAGAGGATACTGGGATTGACTGATTTCTTAGGATCAAAATCGTTTTCCGCCACCATTATTTGTCGTTTTTCCTTATATAGGTTGTGAGTGAGAAGAGAATTTTCTGGAATGAAACGACAAGGAGACGCAATTAAGTGAATGCGCTGATGCAACGAAAATAGTGGACAGTTTGCGCATTTAAGAGAATATAAAAAACACTGCAAAGGAGATTAGCGAAGTTGAAAGAATTTTCAAGATTATATGAGAGGAAAATTTGATGAAAGGAAAAAAGTTTCCATAAAAGTCTTACATTTCCACGCGGGTACTACAAAACAAAAAGGTGCGAAAATAAATATGAAAAGAATGTAAAATTAAGCATAAAACTGTATGATTATTGGTAGATGCAGACAACCTATTAAGGGAACTTTAGATGAAGTATAACATAATTGTAAATTGTGTTGTTTTATGTATTATAAAGATGTCAAGCTTTTTTATGCGAACAGCGATGCATCTGTTACATATGGATACCCTGAAATGCCAAAAAGTATAAAATTATCGGATTTTAACTCACAAAAAATTTGTTACATCGATTCCGACATTGTGTAATTTCCGCAATTTTAGCGCAAAGAATCGCAGTTAGTAAAAGTATTTCATAATTCTGTAACACAGTTTGTTAAGCATTGCAATTTTCGCCGATATATTTCTGCGTTTCAGTGAAAGTTTTGCAATTTCGGTCAATAATTTTACTCTGTACAATTATTATGGATGAAAAATTTGGGTGCATGATTGCGCAAAAATGCAGGCATTATTGGATTGCTAAGTAGTGTTCATAGTGTACATAAACAATTCGAACTGCTTGTTTGTTTGACATGCAATGCAGATGCACATAATATTCCAATTCATATACTACATATGCGCTATATTTTGACTGATATTCTCGAACAGCCATATGCCGCTAATAGAATTCGATTGATCATGCTTACGCAAATACAATATTTCTTGCAGATTTATTCGACGATATTAGCCCATTAATTAGACACCTTGTCGACTCTTAAAAGAAATATGTGTGCTAACTTATACAACACTTAACAACCGCCATATCTGCATGAATAAAAGATCTGTTTGGGACAGAAAATATGCCTAAATGGAATACCCACTCATTTTCGAGACTCAGTAGAAAGAAGATTCGAGGATTTCACTTGAAAAAAATATGTTAAGTCTGTGACATATACAATGAACTGGGTTCCAGCAGATACATATAATAGTTGTGTGAAGTGATCAATAGGTGCATTTGCAAAAGTGCTCTTATTAAGTATATTTTATTATTACTGCTAGCACTAATATTTGAAAAGATGAAACATTATACTTTCCATTGGCTTGAAAAAAAACGGTTGAGGGACGACCAGAAGAAATAGGCCTCAGTCGTTTTAAATAATCCTTAGCGACTGCTTGCTTAAGGACCGATGTAAACTTCAAGATAAACACAGCATTTGACAAAGTCATGTTTTATTGAAGTGTTCGGTTTAGCGTGAAATGTGTGAGAAGCACATTTGATTCCTGAAGAACAAAGCAGTTGCAATGTTTTGCATTCTGACTGAGAACGACACAAGTTTAATGCACTGATTAATCAACGCACAAAGATCAATCCGTTCAACTGCTTTATGAATACGATCACAAAATTGTACCTAGCTGCAGGAGCGAAGAAGAAGCAGGAGAAAAATGAAAAGACGATGAGAGTCTCTCAGCAGCTATCCAGCAAGAATAAGAAATTCTTAGAATGGTGGAATGATTATCATGTTCACGATAACAAAGTTTGTGTTGGCTCTTAAGAGTCAAATCTTTTCCGGTTAAGACCCCTTATTTTCAAGTGCGCTAAATGTTTATAAACGTACAACTCTTCTGCCTTCATTGACAACTCCAATCCTGCACGCCGTTACCAGGAAGTCCTTGCATCACCATTCGCCCCTTTGATTGTTTGATGTGAACTATGCGTTGTAAGAAACGGGGAAAAAAGAATATCTTATCGAACAATTTTGGTGGAGAGGTGGAGAGGACTTCCATCTGACTCGAGAATCGAAAATGCCTCTGAGACTCTAAACTGCACTAAAGAGTTGGGAACACACCTGAAAACTCAACGGAAATTCGTGTCACACCGGTACTTCGTAGCACCTGCTGCACAACAAGAACAAACAATTCATGGCAAGTACGAAGCGTATTGAGATCAATGGATAATAAGAACGCTGCGCTAGGCTGTATATGTTCGCAAGTTATCAAATTCCAAGTCTTTGATCCCTGTGCACGCTTCAGTTGGCCCTGTTGGATTGCAGCAAACAGCTAGTTGCGGTGCCTCAACGAAACGTCTGGTCATTGATGGCGCCCACAAACCAGCTGCAAACACTTGTGCAGTTGCGTTGGTCGCCGAAACGTATCGGCTGGCAGCAGCGCTGCTTTTCGCACTTCCACTCATCAATGAAATAAATGACCGTTTTCGGTGCACTGCCTGTATACTTGGACAGCTCTCATCTCCTCCTCTTTCTTCAGTAGCGTAGACCTTCGTGGTGCAGACTTGAGAAGTTTGAGGCACCAAAGTAAGCTCTTTGAAACTTTCGGTCAAGTAGTTACTTTCAATCAGTGCTAGCTGCGGGGCTTCACACATATAAAAACTGACTGCACATTTCAGGTATAACACGGTAGCGTTTTCTCTTGTATCATTTAAGATGCCATCAGCACCAACTATGGACAACGAATCTTAGTGGGAACGAATGTCCGGGTGGTATCTGCCAGGGAATGAATGACTAAGTAGCAGTTGTTCGTCATAGGTAGGCATCGTAAAGTGGCGTTAATTACATGCCACTGTTACAGTAGTACGGTTTCAACCACTTCTCTTCATTGATTTCACCTTCACATCGCCATGCTCGTAATAAACGCAATTCGGAGGGTTGCATTTGCACTTCCCTTCTTTACTTTAGCTTTCAAGTAGTCCTTCCTACTGAAAGTATTTTGGATGGAATCGAAATGAACACCATAGCTATGAAGTGTCATTCTATTATTCTTTACTAAGAATGTCTGGTATTACAATGGCGTCTGTTGTTGGGGCAAACCGAGAATGATAAAGCCGACTGCCTTGAGGAGATAAAAAAATGAAGTCGTCTGATCGATCGCACTTTTCTCATCACATTTCTTCAGACGTACAAAAACTTCGTCGGAAAAATGCAATCAGAACGAAATGAAGGAAACTAGAAAAATGTCTTTTCCTTTCTTCCAATACTTCCAATTGCTATATCCCCAAGAGGGATTCCATATTGAGTGCACAGCGACACAGTGATCTACACTTGAAGTCTAATATGTTTAACAAATGGAAGAGGGCTTTTTTTATGAGCAAGAAGCAATGACACAACTTTCTGCCATTGTACTGCATCATCAAATGAGTTAAGCAGCAAAAGCTATGCGCAGTACGTATGAGATAAGAGGGAAGGTGGGGGAGGGGGGATCAAACACGCAGACAGTGGGATGTGAAAAGCGAAAGAAGAAAAGTTATTAAACTTTAGAAGAAGGAATTAAATTTTCGATAGCGAAGTTCCTGAAATGGCGCACTAAATGAGCAAATTCCCAGTACTAGTCGAACGGAAGAAGTACCACGTTGCAAGCTCTTTAAGTGTACTTGATTTACTTCTCTTGCGCTCCTCTCACTCCCCATTCTCTCCACTCTTCCTATCCGTAATTCCTCCTCCCGTTCCCCTATTCCCAAATCACATATCCACTGCACATATACCCTCTGCTCCTCAGCTCACAAATAATGATGTCATGCAAGACGTTGCGACAGTGTTTTCCGCCTCTAATATTTCTTGCGCATAGAAGAGTCCTTCTCGATTTGTTAATTACGCAAAACAACAAATAGAGCTACTGCATCGGCAACCGATATTCCTAATCTGCTCTCAACAATTCTATTCCAAGGCATTTCTAATTACATGACACCCACCGACTTCAGCAGTGAATTTTCATAGCAATAATATTTCTTCGCCTTGATTATTTAGGTGATTGTTACGCGCAGGTAAACTGATGACCATATCAACGAGCAACTTTCTTTATTTTACAATCAAAAATTACTGACTATCTAATAACTGAAAAGCTGAAGATGTTCAATTGTTGTCTGACTGAAATGACCACAATTATTTCCTTTCAACAGTTCTTTAGATGGTTATCTATCATGCTCATAGCTCAAGTTTTAAAACATTCTAAATGTGGAAAAACGAATTGCACATAGAAATAAGAAATTTGATCTGTTTTGCTTGACGCCACCGAAGAATGGCTTCAAGCGTTATACATTTTATTTATTGCAAAAATTAGAAACGATGACGTCATTAAATGGCAAATGTATAAGAAAAAATTGATGCATGCACTTTGTTATACAAAAAAAAAAAACTTCGAAAAAATCTTTCTCATTGAGAACAATGCGCATGAGGGGAAAGAGAGAAAGCAAAGAGAACAAGTCGATGAAAATGAAAAAAAAAGAAAAAAGACTTTGCAGAGAAAAAATTGCCTGCAATGCGAGACTTCTTTAAAGGGCTTTAAACAATGCACACTGGTCACATCGGTTATTGTGAATCTTCTAAATTTAAGCGGTATTTAAACGATGCTAAATTTTGGCGCCCCTCATCCCGAATTTCTAAAAACTAATCAATATGTCTCTGAAAAGCGGGGATTTTGAATAGTGGTAAGCGATGCGATCCAGAAAATTAATGCGGCTCGGCAACTTAGAAAAACCAGAAAAGCTGCAATCACAATCTCCTATCACGGCTTGAATGCGCAGCAATTAGCGGTTAGCAACGAGCTACACATTTTTGCTACAATAGAACATTTTGATTTCGAGTACGGATCTTCTGATTTTCATACGCTGCCGTGTAAAGTGTATTATCAGTTTCGATCTCACATTGAGGTCCCTGAACGAATAAACGACGGCACATTACGGCATTTTGGCGTTGAGGGAGGCAGCAGCTCGAAACGGCATGCAAGATGCAAGAAGAAATCAACAGCCGAACAGCAAACGCATAACTCATTTGGTGAATTTTCCGGCACAGCAACCACCGCTGCTTCTTTCATCCACGCAAGATCCACCATTTCGCAATAATTCTTCCGCTTACACTCAGTGATCCGAATTGATGCGATAGCTCTTTGATTGCAAAAAAAAATCACTGCGAAGACATAGCGGCGCGAGTTGAATGCGTACGCTTGCTGCTGACCAAGAGCGTGAACAAAACGAATAAACAAATAAAAATTATTCACAGATCAAGCAAGTCAGCAATTTCATTCAAGAATCACTGAGGAGAATCACAGAACGAGAGCTGATGCAAGAACTGACATCACTGCAATCGAAGCACAAACCCGACTCACCGAGTTCGTCTTCTCTGAAATTAGAGGAAGAAATAACTGAACTAATTCCTTTAAAATTCATGAGCATAAACGCTTTAGTAAATAACACCAGGTTCGGGCCGGCGAAGGCGTCATTTAGATTAACGAGTAATAAGAAAGTTCTTTCAACGAAGAAACAATTTGTTAACAATGAGCATTTTCAGTGTGGCAAATCCATACTGAGGCGTCAGGAATTAGATACTGGAACTAGACTTGCTCAGCTATTTTCTAAAGTTGCTGTAATGACCGCCGAATATTAATCCCCCTTCCATTTCTATAGCTTTTCCCACTGACTTCCTAAATGACCTCCTCATTAAGCAGCACAGGATTTCACAAACATCTTCACGTTTTTATCATTCAGGCAATCGCTCACCGCATTCATAACATTCGAATATACGTATGGCTGCGTACCTTACAACGATCTACCAAACCTCGGAACGTTCTAGATGATTATCTCGATTTAAAAATGGCACAGAAAATTAAACATTAAAAAGTTTGTGCATAAAGTCGGATATGGAAAACAAATATTTTATTGCACACCTCTAAAACCAGCCGGCTCCTCGTAAAACGCATTCGTAGGAGTTGTTCTACCGCTCTCCTTATGAATGCCAGTGCAATCAATGACAGCCTGGACAACAAACATCGGATACCGTGCTAGCCTTTCTGTCACATTCTGCCACTCCGTATCTACATTCTATAATACAGTGAAACGCAACGACTTATACCACTTTTTTGTAAAGTTCATTCCATCTGTCCCTTTGAATTCATTAACAATGTGAAGCAGTTGAACAAGCTTACTGTTGGTATCATTGTTGGGCGGAGTTCTAAGCGTAACATATGAGCGTGCCAATGAGCCCCAACCAAGCGTGTTTCGCGCTTTTAGTTGTAGTTCGTACTCTGTGTCTGGTCGAAGCCATATCAGATCCTCACTCCTCGACCACTCGTCACCGTTCTGCTCCTCTAAAATTTTGTCATATTGAAGGAAATCAGAGCTTCGAATGCTCATCATATATATATATATGTATCGATCTCTTGGTGAATAATCTATTTCGTTTCTTTTTAGAAAGAATATTTTGCTAGATAATATGACAATAAAACTAGCCTCTACCCCCTAAAAGCAAGTTATTCATAGAACGACTGAAAAGTCGGGAAAGCAAAAGAATTTTATCAATGAATGCAACAAATGCAATGAGTGAATACAGCAAACTGGGAACAGGTTCGGGAACATCTGGGAACACCTAACAGGTCCTCGAATGAGTAGCAAATCCGAAATCGTCCTTCTTCCTTTTATTAATCACTTGCCACTATGTAGTGCGGTGCACCCATTTCTTTTCGAAACATCATCTGCGTCAAAAAGAACTGAAAAATATTTCTTTTAAAACCACATTTTTGTTCAAATGGTTGAAACGTGATTGGCTTTTTATACAGCCGAAATCACCTTTATTCGCCCTGATCGACTTTGATTGCTGCCAGGTGTCGTCATGTGAGAATCTGTATAGAATTTGATATTCAATAATTGGATCGACAGATTGAACTGTCCATGATAGTTTGGTGCCAGAAATACTTAGCGCAGGAGGGCCGGGTCGACCTGAAAATATTACAATTCTAATCCTAATTTGCTATTTATAACGTTTGGACACTGTGCCTCGTTTTCATACGGCAATGCTCAGGCTAACAAAGTGCATATGTGTGCAACTGCTTGTCTGTCTGCTTGATGCACTTAAGTAGTTACCAATGGAGTTATCGGGCACCTGTATGAGGCAAAGTATTTAGTTAATATTACATAAGAAAAAAACGAAATGAAAGCACAAAAGTCCGACGGTAGTATAGTCAAAATCAGTTATCAGAAACGCTTTCACGTGATGCTTAATGCGGCTCACGTGGTGCACCGGTTACCGAAGCATGTCACAATGAAAATTCTTACGGAAACAAGAGAGGTGAAGGATATGCCTTTGGACGTCCTGCTTGGATGTGTCCCTACAGGAACTATGCTCGAATAACGAAGATGGAGATGTTCTAACGTCCCCCTCCTTATATCACATAAAACCCATCAAATCATCAGATTGTTGCGATTTAGCCATCGATTCACACTGTTAGCCTAGTTGCTAAAGAAACCGACAGTGAAAAAAAAGCACATCAGAGAGTTCAAAAATACTTCCTTCTTATGCACTATAAATCACATAAAAAATACCCTAAAAGAAGCGCTATTTGAAACAATAGATTTGCAGTTTAAAAAAAATGATTGCAGCAATTTAGCGTATGAATACGACAAAGTCCATCCGTTCCGAACAAATAACTCTTTTTGTCAGCCAGTAAAAAATATAGCTGTCATAGTGGACCGTGCTTGCTCTTTTTTCCCTCTATTGTTTTTCTTGCGAAACACTACGCTCAACTGATGGAAAATGGTGTTTTTTGCAGTATTGTTGCTGATCTACGAGCATACATTAGGGAGAATGATGATCTGCAAATCGTTCAATTCTAGGCGTTCAACTCGTAGCAAATGAGTTTCTTCATTGTGCTCCTATTCGATGTTGCTCTTTGCGGCAACTTTCGCCTCTTTGACTATTCAACTCGATGGTCTCTCTCTCAGCGTGCGAGTCGAATTTCTTTGTTGGGTCGCAGCACGCATTCTGGTGTGCAGCTGTACGTACGCACAGCTGCTCCAACAGCTTTGTGCTCGTAAAGAATGCAGTAATACAAAAAAGAGAAATGATCTCAAGCTGACAGTATAGAAGCGTTCCATAGCAGATGCATCTATCTCAGCAACATCTATTACTTCCGTAACTTGCAACATACCTGCGAGAACATTTCTATACGCCATATGATAGCGCTACAACGGTAATCATTCAAAAACGAAACGCAAATAAAGCGCCATAACAAACTCAAAAAGTTCATACCGCTAACGTGTATGGTCTTCTCGACAGTGCCCAGATTATTCGAAACTCGACATGAATAGTCTCCAAAATTATCCTCCTTTATATTTTTAATTGCCAATATTGATTCGCTATAATTTTCACGTCGCGCGCCATATTGAACTGTTCCTTTGAATTTCTCATCGGAAAACTGCAAAGAAGCGATTCACTTTCAACTCGCCCTCCATCAATCGAAGCATTTTAATAAAATGTAGCAAAATTAATATGTGATTTTAGCGCTCAATAAAACAGTTCTGAATGTGCTAGGAAATAATCTTTTCTATAAAGTGACCATTTCAGTATTGTTCTTCATTTGACGGCTTACCTGAGGGTAATGAAACAATATGAAGGTCGCGTTAGTTAGCTCACACATCACTAAACTACACTAATAGAACATCACTCGATCGATATTTGAGTGGCTTTTACTACAGATATAATTGCTGCAGCCCAACCTTAGAGCCACTAATGTTATTGCGTAAAAAGTTTGGTCGACTGAATTGACATAAAGTGAGCGTTTTCAAAGTTGATTTTGAGAGTTGTTCTAGCAACTTTAGCGGAACTCGTTTCACGAAGAAGCATTTTACAGATCCAAGGTGTGAATCCAAGATGAAACGACCGCGCTTTGCATAAAGTTTTTTTTATGGATTCAAGGACGATATCGTTCACGCTCATCCGCGGTCGAACACCTCTAGCACTTGTCGTTTCAAATAAATGCACGTACAATTCTAACGGTTCATACAACCGCAGATGAAAGAAAAAACACATGAAATATCTGAAGAAAAAGAAGAAGAAGAGAAGCAAAAACAACAGCGTAAAAAACTAAAGTATGACCACATCGACCGGTGCAATTTCTGAACTTTTTGAGCGTTGAGAATCGATACGTGAGGCTATCTCTCAACAACCTAACGTCAATCAACTCATCAAAGCGCATAAACTGCAATTCTGCTAGTCGACTGCCATTTATCAAATCCAATGTAGGCTTCTATGAACTAATTGAAGTAGTCGTATTAATGAATAAGCAATAAAATATTAGAAATGTTAGATGAGATATGAGAAAGCATTAGAAATAGTGATGTTTCGCGATAAAACTTACGTTAATTGTGAATGCATTATAGAGCCAATCGACTTGTGGTGCCGGTTCAGCGTTATATTTGCAGCTGATATTAACGTCATGATCAAGCCTTATCGGTAAATATGTGTACTCGGAATCAACCCAAGGTGCCGCTAAATAAAGCGATGAATAAATTATGCAAATCCGATGCTTCGGTCGTCTCAATTACCAAGACACACAAACAGTGATCAACAAGTGAACAATTTCTAAATGCAGAACAACGCACTTTTCATAGCTAATGCATAACTACGAACTATTGTCGGCACAATGCCTGTCGGAAATACTTTAAAGTATCGCCACTCATAACATCCGATACACCCTCTCGGGACTTAGAACGTTCATGTTCTAAATGAGAAGCAAACGCTGCACTTTATTTCTCAATAAGAGACGTATTGGAGTAATTTTAGCGAACATGATGACGTGTAAAGAATTCTGGTAAAGTGGATTCCGTTGGGAGCAATCTCCATCTGGATGGAAGTGCTCGTTAATGACGAAGGTACCAGAGAAGAAAATTAAATGCAAGCTTGCAGAGGGAATTTAAACGATACTTCAACAAAGTTTGAATATAATGTTTTGTTCCTAAAAACAATCGTATTTATGAAAGGATAAAATTTCACTGAATCGTTTAAGAGTATTCTGAAAGAATACAGAATTTGATGCAGCGAAATAAAATCACATTTCGGATGGATGCGCCGAGCTTTTAAACTCTATTCTATTCTACTGTGTTCTAGCTTTACTGTTTAACGAATAGAATATATTATTCATTGAGTAACGAGCACATAAAGCAGGCAAGCATAAACATATGTCGAATCTTTCTAGCCCTAAGGCATTATTGCAATCAACTTTGCAAAAAAGGTATAATTTTGAGGAAGACTGAAGAGGTGACGATCGAGGGTGATTGTCGCTAAGAGTGAGTGATGGGGTCAAATGACCACCATGTCCCCTTGCTATTTAATATCCCCACAAAAGTCATTGGGGAATTATATTCCCTTTTCAAATAATTATAATTCTTTGACGAGATTTGACAACGCGGCGTCTCGAAAAAGAATAAACTGCCTGGATGGGCGTCACCTTGCTGTCCATCTGCTCTCATCCTGAGTCGTCTTCTTTGCAAATACTTGATTAACAATGCTAATCAGCTATTTTAGCGAAACGCTTTTATCGCTTAATGAGGTACTATGTGTATTTATTTCAGCAAACACTGTCCTCAAGATTATTCTATGAAACCTTTTACGTTTTCGCTACACTCACTCACTTCAAGAACTAATTATTGCTGAAGTAACAGAAGTTGATTGGATAAAACTTGTGCATCCCAAGAAAGAAGCAGTCATAGCCATTCAATGAAGCAAAAAAAAAAAGCAACGGCCGAGCGAAATAATTGATGACATACATCAAGCGCGTAGATATAGTACTACCAGACTTGTGCTCACTTCGCTTAGCTTTCAGTAAATTGTATAAAACTTTGCAAACACGCTAAACAGACTGCCAAACAACTTTGCTCACTGAGCAAACCAATACACCAACTACTTCACTGTGGAGTTTCTTAACTTTGCTTCGTGTTATGTAGCATATCTTTTTTTGCAGCTCAACCGCAATGAATAAATGTAGAGCGTTACTCATCAAACATGTTCAATATTGAGTTGCTTCTCTGCATGCTGTTTGAGGGCAGACGCGTTTATGTGCATGTATCCCGTATGTTACCAGTCACTGGCCTTGACATGGAGATATGTCTAGCCCATAAATGTTCCCGCCGCACCAAAATGTTCTTCTTTCGACAGCCCGCAAATGGCATTTCTGAGTGCGCCTATTAAATGGATATGTTATTAAAGTGACATAATTTAGCGTCAGTGAGCCGATCTCGTTCCAAGGTCATGAAATCAAAAACTGCTCTGAGGTCAAGAGAGGAGAGAAAAACGAATGCAAAGATGACGCAAGATTCGGTTTTGAGGAATAGAAAAGTTCATAGCATTCGAAAGTTTTCCCAATAGATTTCCTGTAAAAAAAGATTAATAACTGCTGAACATGATTAAATTCCCATAAATCTACCAAAAAAAGAAAAACACATGTAAGTGAAAAGAATTTGAACAATACGTATCTCACATAAAGTAATGGCAGTGAGGAGTGCATACGAATTGTGAGTGCAAACGAAGAAAAGAGAGGACAAGAGGCGTGCAATGTGCAATCGTTTAGCAAATGGTTTAAAACTCACAGGGTTCATGCGTTCCGAGCTGTCGAGCTGAAAAAAAAACAACGATAACGCAATGTTAGATCACACAGCAAATTCAGCAACACACATAACAGAAGACGAAGTAATTGAGGGCTGACTCTTGAATCGAAGCGAAACCTTTTTTTGTTCGCAGTGTTGCAATTAATTGCTATCTTTATTGCTGCAATTATTTCTCTCGATTTACAATCGACTAAAAATGCAAATCGACATTTTTCAATATTCTTTAAACGATTTCATGATGGATATTTCTTGTTTCGGCTTCGATGCAATATATTTCTTTGGTACAATATAGTATATGTTGCATGGTTAAAATATACGTAAGCGAATGTATGCAAAGAGCAGCTGCTTTCGTCGAATTTGTTATTAAAACTGCTTGTTCATGCGCTGCAATCATAATGCACAGCAAAAAGGCAACAAACAAAAAAAAAATGGAAGAAAGAGGGGAGAGTATAGATTATGGTAGTCATCAATTTGCATTGTTATGTGTCGAAAAAACGTACGGCGTTGTCATTCGAACCTCCGCGGGTAAAATTTGTGGCGACCGGATAAACATTGCGGCCGATGAATTTATGCAACGCATCTCTCGCAAAATATTTTCAAAATAAACTATTGCGTAAAATTGTGCATGAACTACGATGAAATAAATACAATTTCTTTTCCGCGTTTTTTTCCTCTCCTCTGACATCATCCTCCTATTAGCATACTATAGAAAACGTTTCCTATGAGTATCCTAATCAATCACGATTGCAAAAAAAACATCAACGATCGTAATTTGTTATGCAATTTGAAAAAAAAAAGAACAAACAAAGAACGAATAGAAGCGAAAATCTTAAAGGCAAATATTAAAAGTGTAAAAGTGTAAACGAGGTGAAATGCGTTCACTCCCTCAATGAAGCAAAAGAAACCGTCTCTTATCGAGCATATCACACATACATACATACATACATATATATATACACACACACACAAACACTGCAAACTTTTCGTGCTGATTTGTAGATTTGCTATCAAATGCTTTTGATTGTTGGTCACTTGCGTATTTCATTCTCTTTGTGTGTGTATTAAGCAATTCAAATATTCGCCTCACGAAACAAAAAAACCTTCATCGACAGCATGCGAAAATACAAGTTGGCGTATCAAATATTAGCCTTAACGATAAAGACTTTCAACTTATTATTCACTGAAAGATCATCCACAGTCCTCATTAGTTTCTTACTTATTGCGGCATATCGTGCAGAGGGATAAAAACAAAAATTTTCAACTGAAGCACAACTTGTTATAGAAAATCAGATGCACATCAAGCTTTTAATGGACGACATTTTAAATAGCTAGAAGTGCTAACTTATTTTCGGCATATTTCGAAAATAAATTTTTCAAACACATTCGCAAACGAATGTGATACTTCCACGTATCCATAATTTTAAACTAAACACCAAAAAACAGTGAAATGGAAATGAAGAAATTTCAACTCATAAAGTATCAAATGAAAATATGTCTGATACACTTACATTGAACGCGAACTTCGATAGTATCATGTGCATCGGCACCGACATTATTGGAGGCAGTACATTCATAAACACCAGAATCAGCTAAAGTGACATGCTTGAGGCGCAATTGACCGTCCTTCGATATCGCACTAGCGGGCATTCTCCCATTCTGAATTGCACTACTTTCAATGATCGATACGAGCATGATTTTTTCAGCTACGATGCTTTATTCTTTTCCTTCTTCTTCTCCAAAAAAAAAAAAATCATCTATATTTAACCTAATTCCTAGCAGACGTCGTATAAACTGCATCGATACAGCATAGGCTGATTTTTTGCTTGCTTAGATTATCGTGCAGAAATTTAAATCTTTGTCTGTGGCAAATTCTTCTGAAATTCAAAACCATAATTACAGTCATATTGAGAGTCGTTTGGGAAGGAGGAAGAGTCTTACTTATTGAGAAAATCCATTTACGATAGCCAAATTTTTAGCAATACAACTTACGCTACCATCAGCAACGCAAAATCAACGATCAAGAAAAATGAAATCGTATGCGAGATTGAATCGTATTTATGCGAGATTTCGATGCGAACATTCAGCCTCAAATAGCAATGTCACTTATATAATTTGGTCCTTAAACGATCCCAAGTATAGTACACTCAAAAAGTTGGTAAATGAGATGCATTTAGGACAAAATATTGTCCAAAATTCGATGGAAATATTTTACGTATTATTAAAGATTGCGCTTAATAAAACCATTATTGTAATAGCATTCACGGCCTTAGGTGATTAAACTACATTTCAAAAAAAAGGACAAAACATACCTGTTTCGACCACGACACTTTCGGCGTTGGATTTCCTGATGCAGAACATTTTATGATGACATTCTCACCAACACCAACCAAAAGCGGACTCGTATCGGGAGAGATCAAAACCGATGGATGCACTGGAAATGTAGATTGCTTTACAAAATATCGAAGGATTTACCTCTTCCCTTCTTGCGGTCTTCTTATTGAAAATTAGTATTATTGGTGATTGAAGAGGTGAAGTCCTTTCCTCATTGAATATTCAAAGCTAATCGAGTTTTGCCTATCACAAGCGGTAACAAGAAATAAAAGAGTTTCTTTAAAACCTAAAAATTGTCCAATTTTTCAAAATTTCCCAGCAGTTGCGAATATAATTTTCAAAATTTCTCAGCAAAAAGATAGCGCATCGATGAAATGTTCCTTCATATAAAAGTGCTCTAGGCACCTATTTGCCTCAATTCAATTTTAAGTGAAATGAGGACATATCCCTCCACTTTTTTGCTCACTTATCGGAGGAGAGAAACGTTCAATGTGAAGATCGCTAATTTACCGTTCACTTGAAGATGATGAGTGATAGACATTTCTGGTGAAGTGATTGAGCAAACATATGCGGCAGTATCATAAGGTTCTACTCGGTTGATTATCAACGTAAAATTCTGAAATGCATTAAACCTTATTTCGTCCAATATTTTTTTCACATTCTTCAGAATTCATCCAAAAAGTATCATCTTGTCTCGACTTTTGCCGAAAATGTCCAGTGTTGAAGCACTCTCATGCGAACAAATTTTTTGATTATTTAGAGGAGTGAAAATCCAACTGATATTTCATTTTCGGTGATGTTTAGCATACCATTCAGATGTAATTATCCCTCAAAAGTTTCATATTCCTAACGAATAAAGAATAAAATGATAAAATTTGTGATACATTCATAAAACTTGTTCTGAAATTAATTCACAACGGCTAATTGATCGACATTTTCTGCAAGCAAACAGTCTGTCAATCATTCGCATTGCTCTTTCGTCACCTCCAAATGTTATGTTACAACTGCGTGCAATGAAACGCATTTCGACATCTAACTATTAGCAATATCTGTCATATGAAGAGGATATAAGGTTGCGAGAGGGGGGGAGGGGGAGGGGAGGGGGCGTATAACATATCTCACACCCTTCAAGAGCAAGTTAGTTGAATTCACAATAAATTATATTCCGAAATTTACAGATTTAATTTGCACTTCGTCTTGCACTGACACTCGCAGCGTGGAAACTACGATGGATTGATACGAAAGAGCATATATAAATATAAACAGAGAGATGATCGCTATGACGTGTTCTAGTATTGTATGCAAATATGGGATGATTGCTGAAGCAAATGGTGAGCATAAATGAAATGACGATAAATGAAAAGTTTTTCAATGACCCTATGGAAGGGTTAAAAAATTCCGACGTATAGTTGAGAATATTTTGGCTACTTCTTCAATAATTGCATAGATTCAATATGCTTGTAAATTAAGAAATGTAAAATAACATCCTAGCAGACGATATTAGAGTGATTTTCAATAAGAATGGTTAAACTTAGCATTACATTGACAGAACTGTACCTCGAAAAGTTCAGGATGAAAACAGATAAAGTATATTTTAGTAAATTTATTTCCTGAAAAGAAGACCATTTCTCAAATGACCACTTCTCTTTTCTCTTCCCAAGTCTCAACAAATGATGAGGTATTGTTGGTTCTACTAAATAAAATATAATATGTAAAGAATTTCCTCGCTACATTATTTACTTTATGAAAATCAAATGAAAGAACTCGTTGATGAAGAATGAAACAAAAGTTACATCGTTTTCACGATTCAACTGAAAACGTTGATCGTCAATCGTTCCATCTTCATCCATAAAAATGATCTCATCTCCCCTCTTCCATATAACAACCGTGTCTTCATCATCTTAAAATCGAATATTTCACAACACATCGAATATTGCTATTACATCATTCGAGACGCCATATAAAAACAGCCGAAATGGCCCATTTAGTCGATTCGAGGATAACTGATGAGTTAGGGATGCATTCGTTGAATTTCCTCATCTAAGCGTTCTTTCTGGATTGATGAAATCTCTAGCCGTTTGCCTAAAGATGTGTAATTGTGTTCTGTAAATTTCCTTTTGAGGATGAACCGATCGCTAGCTGAGAAATGAATTGCTGAAAGGATTAATGTCTGTTTGATTCGCTTTGAGTCGCCGTATGCCAGTCAAATATGCCTAGCCAAAATCGAGTTTAGCTGCAATTCGCAAAAAAATTAGTACTAGAAATAAGGCGCATTAAGGACTGCAGATCTGTAGACGAAGTTCGATGAATTATAAAAAAATATAGAACGTGCAACTCACTGAGATCCTTGACGTTGCAAGGAAGTTCAACGCTTTCGCCTTCGTTAACGCTAAAATGTCGTCCCTTGGTTGTGATGGCGTTCCAGACAACATTCGCTAGTAAAATTACTAGCAAAAGAACACGGAGTAGGCCCTTGCCCATCGCATACGCCCTTATGCTGAAATGAACCCAAACTGAGTGGGACAGTAGGCGAGAAAAAAAAAACGCATTGCATATATTTATTTAATAAAGGCGTGAAAATCGATTCGAACTTCCAGGAACAAACTCTGCTGATAAAGCATCGCTTAAGAGATACACCGCAAATACCCTTATCAGATAGCGAATGAACATAACGAAAGATTTACATCATAGAGTTGGCATCCTTGCGTGAAAGAAAAGACTTTAAGAGCATCATTCACGCAACAACAATACTGGAGATGAAAATTTCGATAATACGAAAGAGCAGCAAACATTACGCGATAGACTTTGTGCTATCGATATTGCGTCAACAACAGCTAGAATTTAACAAATAAACAAAGCCATCATCCACAGTAGTATACGCAACAAAAGATGCGATGAAAATGAATGAAGCTTTCTCCTATATTCCTCGAAAAAATTATTTCAGATAATTAAATCATCCTCCTCACTGTTTTCCTCAAAGAAATAAAACAAAACGCAAACCTAAAAATGAAAGAAATATGCGTGCAACAAGCACATATTGCAAATGTCAAAAGAGCACACGAAACAATAAATAAGCAGACTTCAACAGGAGTGAGCAAATGTTTAGAAATGAATACTCATTTGAGGAGTCAGCTAGTTTTAAAGTGATAATTGGCAGGAATAAAAATGAAGAAATTTCAAAATCTCATAAAAAGCATACAACATGTGAAACATTGGCCCACTGAGTCAACTGTGCATCTTGGCAATAACACTGAATTATAGCAACCGAGAAAAGAAACATCAATCCGCTGCACCCACGCAAATAAAAAACCCGACAATTTTCAGCTAACCGATCACAGTTCGAAACAGGAAAAGCAATGAGTTTTTGAATGAAGCGTAAGCTCTTCTGCAGTGCTACTCATCTCAAGGGATGCACTTAAATGACACCCTATGAAATACCATATACTACAGGTAGAACACTATAATGAGGCACAGAAATATTCCATCATGAACGAGTCATCTCGTACATATGTAACCATATACGATGAAAGTGCGCTGTTGCGAAATGTTCTACAATTTCAACAATTCCGGTTGATCAAAGGTTGCTGCCGACGCTACTGTGTCTTCGAATTTGCCCACTGTGCAAGAAAGATTTGCTCGTAGAGCTCGAACTTTCTAGCGATGGAGACTCTGTTTTTGCTAGTGATTCAGGTTGGTGCTATTCAAACGGCTGCAACAAAATGTGGTACTTTCTTTCCATTGTAATTTACTTTTTTATGAGAAAATTTCCACGCGATACGCTCCCGTGATGACCAATCTATGAATGGAGTGGAACCTGAGCAATTGAATTACCGCTGTTTAATCTTTTCACGCAACAGAACTAGTTTTATGTGTGTAACGTAGCAGCCGTTTGTGAACCTAAACAAAACATGCATCACTTTTGGCAATGTCACTTTTCATTTTTATTAATGAACAACTAAAGGCTTTGTTAAATTTCGATTTAGAAAACCTTTTCGACAATAAATTACCTGTTCGAGAATTTGCTGGAATGACGTCATTAAAATGTTAGGTAGGATTGAAGATAACGTGCACATGAAAGGTGGCTATCCATAGTAGGTATCCCCTCATATCAATGAAAGTTGCAACGAGAAGTTACAGCGGATGATAACTTATCAAGAAAAGAGAAACATAAGCAACAGATTCGCTCCGTTCGATTATTTTTTATAAGTGAGCATTGAGCAATTTGTTGGTAGTCGACTGGACTAAGAAGTGGGGAGTGGTGTCGAATAGGCAGAGATTATTGGATGAAGTAATTGGGATGAAGCAGTGAGGATAATCCGGAAGCAGCTGCGAACGCCACAAATTTCACGCGAACGCCAAAGCACCCAAGGAGACAATCGAATCGTTGGCTCACTCTCGTAAAACGAATTGACCTTAGTGTTGGCAATTGCGCATGACCACCACATTAAATCCAACGATTGTGTATGTGCAAAGCTCTTGACGCCAACAGAAACACAACGTAATGAGCAAGAAGCACTCTTTTGATGCGAAGCCATACGACCTCAACGTCATCTCAACATCGATGCAGCACCCTTCCTTCCGCCGACATCACCGAATCGAACATAGCGCTAATCATCGGAGCGTATTATCCATTCATGCTGCTCCTGCTAGTCTTGCGGTAACAAGCTATAGCCTACGCTCCTACTACTGCAGCTAGCTGATCCATTATCATAATTACTGGATGTTTTCATGAATTTTCTAATCATAACAACTTCATTTATTTATACCTCGATCTGCTACAGGCGAAGCGTTTCATCATCATTGCACTCCCAAGTACTGCGTGGTAAAAGGATACAGGGCCAAGAAAAAGGGTGATGAGGGGGAATGCTGGAAGTATAATGTAATATGTGCCTTCATCCAAAGAAGCCTTCTTATAGCAAAAAACCTTCTTGGAAGGACTGTAAGTAGAGTATGATGCCAATACTTAGGTTAATATCCATTCATCTTTAAAGCTCACCGAAAGTGTTCCTATTCATAGTCGAGTGAAAAAAAGCAGTGATATGAACGTTGAAAGGCTAGTCGGTAATTGCACGAGCAACACACTCTAATAAATGCTGAGTACGCACAGTTTCTAGCATTAAAAAATATTTTCACATACGAGAATATACACACCCCATATATCCTGCATGTTTAACTGCACTGTGCAATACGTGTAAAGCGTACATTCTAAGCGGAATAGCTGAATCAGATTGCGTCATCTATTTTCATAGACCGGAAAACTGTAATTTTCGAACTTCACTCATCTACGAAGGCGATGATTAAAGAATATTAACTAAATATTTTTAATGTGGTGAAATTTCGATAAAATAAAATGCACTTTGTGATGGGCAGTTGTGAAGTGCTGGAAATGTGCGATGTTCGTGCACGTGGGAGTGTCTGTTGTCCGGCAATCACTCAGCAATTTCCTACGTGCCAGCCAGAGGGGGGAATTGACATTCAAAGAAGACGGAAACTTGACAAGTGACCCGGCCCGACGAAAACGTGAAAACAAAAAGCCAACTGCGTGAACGGTTGGTCGATTGCGCGGCGCTAAGGGCAACGACCAGGCCCACAACTGTGTGCACTTTGTCCATCCACGAGGCGAAATTAGTCGATGCCAAAAAGCCGGAAAACGTTGCTTCTTTTTGTGACAGCAACAGTGGCCGGAAATTGGGAAGCTCTTTTCTTTGAGGGTCCAGCAAAAATCGATCATTAAAAATTTATGCGCCACAAAGAAGTCATTCACACATCGAATGCCTCCACTCTCGTTGACAGAAAAGATATGCATACTAATACACCAGATTAATAATAGACACCTCCCTCCTTCCCCCCTCCCTCCTCCTCGCCCTGTCACTATTGGCAAAAATAGCCTCAAATATCTTCCTCTATCTTCACTGCATTTTACTGCCACTCAAACCATGCAGACAAACAACAACAAATCCGCAAAACCAGCCCGTATTGCACCGCCATGTAGTTAAGTTCGCTGATGCGTTCACAGGATTAAATCCAGCGCTGACTCCGATGAACCTATATTAGGCTTCCACTGTTCGTTTTGGTCATCATTCAGTTTCATTTCGACAATGATTTTTTACTTGATTCTCCTCAAAGTGACAATCAAATACTGTAAACGATATGTGAGAATGCTAGATTTACTTTAAGAACGAATAAAGTTGAACAGAATCGTTGGTGAAAGTTGAACAGAATCGTTGGTGAAACGCTTTCAGCTGTTAAAAAAATGAAAGTTAGAATGTATACAACTGGATGATTTAGCTGCATTTTTTATTGCAAATGTAATAAATACATAACCACATATAATGCAACGGGAGAGATAATGAAGCTTAACAAATAAGCTGAAACACTAATGGCGCTCGACATTCACTGCTATACCTACAGCGATGTGGATCTCAAAGAGATTAATAACAATGGAATTTTGCACAAATGAGCACAGATAAATGAAAAACCACTCAGTATGATGGACTCGAACCAGGGTCTACAAATTTGAAAACTGAGATAAAACCAGTCGACCAACTACAATGGGATCGATAATTTAATTTTTTAATAAGCACATAGGTGAATAATAAAATGCGAATATTTGCACAATAAAAACGACAAAGACTCATATTTGCAGAAAAAACAGCAACCATGAATCTTTTTTTGCAACTATTATTTCTTAAGTGTAAAAGAATTCTATTAATTTCAGAAGAGATTTGCACTGCTTTGAATCAATATAAAATGAAATTTTATGTAAATAAACATGAAAACATTACGCTCTATGGAGGGAGCTTATCATATATGACGAGAGGTTTGCACGATGCCTTATTTTAGACGTCGTTGATGCGATATAGCAACTAATTGCCGGTTGCTGAGGATGCACGTCGCAGAGTGCACAATACGATATTGCGCATAAATCAATGGGCAAATACGAATACTTTAATAAATTTCTTCATATACTCTATTTTTGTTGTGTAATATTTATTTTTGTCGTATAATATCTGCATTTCAAATGGGGAGTTTTTTTTTTTTTGCTTGAAAAATTTCTGTCTCATTTTGCGAATTGACTTTGTGAAAATGCGGAAAACCTTTTGTGCATCAATAAATTGTGCAGCCTTGCGTCATAAAACAAGTGATGCCAATCTACGATATCTTGAATGCTAATATTATTTTTCATATGAGTAATTTATGAATATACTTTAGAGATAATAAATTCATCGATGCATTGTTGATCTGTTGCCTATCTCGTAAGCGAAGTTTTCTTTAAATTTCTGCCAAAAAGAAACGATCACCCGACGAAATTAATTACATCGCTGATACGTTTCCAACCACTGAAGATTATAAAAAGTAAAGCCAAGAAATCTATAGCGAAGCAATTATAGGAATCAAAAAGTTATTGCTAGTCTAACAACAGATTTCTAGCAGCAATTGATGTAAAAGTTTGAATGAACATTTTATATAAGTGGGATTTCTTGATGAAATATTTGAATGAAAAGTGTGAACGAAAATAACTTGAAGATTTCTTGAAATCGAAACTACGTTTCATTTCTAAGCGTTTGAACTACGCGGCTCCGTTTATATGCATTTTTGTTGCAATGAATATATAAGGGATTTTTTTTGGAGAATGTTTCCACTTGAAAAATTCGCAAGCAGGTTGTTTAGCCTAAAATGCTGTTTTTTTTCATGAATGCATTAAAAAAATGTATATAATACTCCACTTTTTCACTGACTGAGTTAAAATATACTCAAGCCTATTATAAAATTGAAATATATTAACAACATGTACACATTAAACAATTGTGTATCATATACAGTACTATTCGCACTAGACAGAAATGTCATCAAACGCAAAGATGCAGTATAAAATCATAACTGCGTAAAAACTGACTGTACAAAGCATCGCACTGCTATACTTTCAATGAACGCTTCAAAATTAAAGCGCGAAGTGAAGTCGCGTAGAATGAACAAGCAGTAACTGTTGCATTTTGATGGCAATAAAAACAATACATCATATAGTAGTATACTGGAAGAGTATAATAGTAAAATATATTGCATAGCAACAATATCAACTATAAAAGTATGATTGCATAATGGAATGAAGGCAATGATCTTATTAGAAAAAGGTAATTTGTTTATTGTTATGTTCACTCAAAAACGAGTGGCGCATTATGATGCAATTATTGGTGTTGTGAAACGCGGACGATGTTTATTGAATGCACGATTAAAAAACGCCGAAAAAGAGCGAATTAGGAGGGCGAAATAAGGCGCAATACGCAATAGGATTAGCGAAGGCCATCAAGCGATGGTGGCAACAACGAACGGCATTGCATTGCCAAATAAGACTGGCAAGCACTGCGTTTTGGCTACTCACACGAATTGCACCAACCGATCACTCATAACTACGTCTCAAACGAGTAAAGAACACTTTCGATGACGCCTTTTTTCCGCGGCGCCATCGTCGAGTCTCACTTCTTTTTGTTACAAAAACACATCAGTGGAAATTTCTTGAATATGCTTAATCTTGTAATCACAAAATGAATAGCACTGAGTACGTATCTGCAGTTTATAGGGTTTCTGGATCGAGGCATGCTCAATCGAAAGGGGAAAAAGTAGACTAGGTTAGCGAATTTTTGCTTTCAGATGTGGGAATTAAACATTTACTATCTCGTCGAGCATTGTTTCTAATACTGCGTAAACTAAGGAGTAATAAATGTTGCACGACAATATCATTTCAGCGGCCGTCATTTGTGGTATATAAAAAGTTGAATGTTGATCGACGACAGCGCTAGTGAATTTGACAGTAACAATTTTTAACGTATGTTTTTGATTGCTTCCTCTAGAAAAACGCTAAACATGCTCTTCATGGATTAGCGGCATATTAGCGAACTTCTTTAAGTTGTTTGAAAGCGTATTAAATATTAGAAAATAATCTCCTGAATTTTTATCTGTCGCTAGTTGAAATCTCAACGCAATCGTGCGGTGCAGCGTTCACAGCTTTTCATTAACAAGCAAATGTGTGACATCACTAACTTTATTCAATCAAGAGAGGAAATTCGAATCTGATGGCAATTTGAAACAGTTACAAGATATACCGATACAAAGGCGAATCTATACATGCTCACGGAACTGTCCACCCTGCAGCTGACCAAAAACAACTCAGAAACGTGAGGAAGAAAAGAGAATCGATGAGTCGGAGCGGGAACAACGCAACGTGTGATCAGCGATTATCCATCATTAATATTAGGGGCGAGTGGACAGCGCGAGTAAATGGCTCAATCGGTCAAAATATAGCGACGCCTCTCACTCAAAGATAAGCAGCGACTCTAGATCCCATGACAAATGTCGGCTTCAAATTTTGACTCCTTCAGTTTTTTTTCCTTCTTGAAATGGAAAAAAACTAGGAAAATTCTTATATGAAAATACCTGTATGGAAATTTAGTATCTCTACACAGCCGATAGTCCAATCGCAACTTCTGCTTTGCCGAAATTTTTACGCTTCAGCAAATAAAAGCATTTGCAGCAGTAACTGTTGATAACATAAGCATTAGGAGAAAAATGCACTCGTTGCTTGTCAATAAAATGCTTTGATTTGTGCCATAAAAAGAAGTTATTAAGTTGACATCTGACAAAATGCTTGCAAATCTCAACGGACATTTCAATCATCAGATTAGCACTCCCTTTTACTCTTTGATGAACCTAGCAAAACGCTGGTAAATTTAGCACAGTAACTGGTGAATGTTTCATCTCGTTTGGCTATTCAGCTACTCAGCGCTGATATTAAAGAAACAATAATAAGTGGAATGGTAAGCAGCTTTCTTTCCGAGCAGCGACAAACATAATTAGAGAAAGTAGTGCACTCGATGTTTTTAGGAAATCAGTGATGAACGAAATCTGCAGATTTGATGAAAAGAGCTCAATGTTAGCAATAAATCAGCAATAATGTTATCAAACTGGAATCGGCGATAAATGTTTCGTACAAATCCATCCAACATTCCACTCAAAACCGTTGGCTACTATTTTTCTTCGCAAAGAAAGTCCTTCGGTGATGATTGATTCATAATATTTATTACAGATAGACCTGCTAGCTGGAATCTATAAGTATTGATGCTGCAAGTTCGTTCTAAATGTTTTTGTTTTTTTGGAGAGGGGAAGGGTAGGAGAGGGGAGAGGGTGAAAGGAGGATGTAGAAGAGGGTACAACATTCGAGCAATGCCAGTGCTACATAAGCTAAGTGTAACTACGAAAAGATAATTGCAAAACCACGAAACAAGACAGTAAAAGAGAAACAGGTGGATGAATTCACTGCGAAAAGAAAGCATCTTGCTGAGGTGCTCGAATTTCGCGTAGTGAAATAGCGAAACGAAAGAAATTTTTGATGAACGTGAGCCCGTCGTCATGTTGTCAGTAAAAAAGTTGGCCGACGTGAAATGTGTGTACGAGCGGAGTGCTCGTACTCAGTGATTGCACAATGCTGCACTTCCTGCAATATCACACCCGTACACCTTTGCGAACAATGCATGTGGCGGCTGCCTGAATAGCTCGTTTCACGCCACCCACCATCTAGTCTTGTTCGGGCGTCCACATCCTCTCTTAAAAGACACAAATAGAGCCGGTATCCCCTTTAATTTGAGAAACGATTCAGTAGTGCGGTATGCAATTTAATATGTAATATTATTGTGGTTTGTTGCAAACTCTTTCCATTGATGGCAGCCGCTAGCTTGTGTTTAATTTTTTAGGGATTACGCCGAAAATCAGCAACGATGCTCGAAAAAAAAAACAATTTGAAATCGTAGCAAAAGAACAAAAATACAAACTGGCCAACTTAAGCGTGAGATAACCTTGTCTGAGTTCGAGGTTTTGAATGAGCAAATAGATTAAAGGTTTATCTCGCATAACTTGACAAAAGATGTAAAGACATGCATTCAAATCACCCGTATATTTCGAGGTACCAAGGAAGTGCAGAAAAAAATTAGCACACGATGAAGCCGTTATTATGTGCTTCACGATTTTCGGGAAAACACCACCAAATTCACTAAAGCGCATTTTTTGTTTTTCGTAGATCATTTAAACTTTTGCGCTTAACAAATTACAATTTGTAGACGAACGCAAAGCATTGCGCAACACATAAGATTTGCTAACTTCAACAATCATCATTAGGCAATGAAACAAACTGACTATCCTCAATGACGGCTAGCCGCCAACTCACATGACAACGAATCAGCAAAAGCTGTCACTCAACCATTAATCAACCGATCCTTCAGAATTGTTTCATATTCACAAAGAAAGACTGTTTTTCTTGTTTCCAATTATTTGGAGGATGGTATCTACACGATAAACACAATCAACTCGCAAAATTGAACGAACGAGTGGGAAGTTTTCTGAAAAAAAGGCGCAGCTAAGAAAAAAATTTTTCAGATTTTTAGTTGTCTCAAACTCTAGCATTCTAAAGGCAAAGTTTGGGGGCAGGTCGCCGAATCGTATCACCTATATTCGGCTAAGATTTAATCACATAAGTATACAAATTATATAAGCGAATTATACTACACTTTTTGCAAAAAACTTCTGTCATAGGCGTTTTCCATATGAGCGCATCGAGGCATTCTCCGCTACGATCGAGCCTAAGCCGAGGAAATTGATTGCGTTTATGTACAGCAGAGCTACAAAGAATGATAAACAGCAGGATTGAAAAAGGAAACGATGATATGGTTATTGGTCAACATTGACAGTTAGGAATGAGGAATGGGCATTTAACACTAAAAGGAAATAATTTATCTTATTCGGTGCGAATAACGAGATGCTCACTGAATTCAGTGGAAACGATAGTTTGCACGATGCAATGAAGAATATGATTGAGACGATCGCTGCATACATGCAAGTTATGCATAATGCAACAAAGAAGAAATAAAATATGATAATGATACCGAGATCGAGACTTCTACCTTATAGATATGCGTCTGTCTGACATTGGTGACAACGAAGACAACAAGAGAAGCAATATGATGCTTTTGCCGCTGACACATTAACGAACCGAAAACTGCTCGCTTCTATGAACAACCAACGTTTTCACGCCCGCAAATGATGTGAATATCGGATGGACACGGCATGTTGCCCTGGCTAGCGACCACGACTGGACGCTATCGTTTGAAATTCGCGTTTCGTCACTACTCTGAGTTTAATCGCCTCAGCGTTCCGACCTCTGCACACACATACACGCAAACACACACACACACACACCCACCGCTATCAGAGGATGCAGTGTGCGCATGCTGTTGCTCAGCGAAGCGTACTGCATCATTCAGCTGCGCTCAGTTCCTTTCGCCGATACCGGCGTAATCTCGATCTTTGGTTAATTATTCAACACCGTCTCGCTCAAATATTCTGCATTTTCGGAAGCATTATACAACTTAAGTAGGAGGAGTGGTCCTACGTGATCTATAGCATAGAGCTGCAACATCTCACATCGGCTACTACTACTTTCATCGTGAAAACACGCAAAAACAAGCAGCTCGTGTTTCAGTGTAATTCTCAGCGATGGCAATTGGGATATTAATTGCCAAGTATAGAATCGTCAAGCCTCCTGTCTAAACGAGCGCAACGAAGTGCATATAGAAGAGTACAATATTTTTTATGTATGCGGCGTTAGAATAACATGTATTTTGAGTGCTTTAATGGTAAATAATTGGTCTAAAAGCGGTGTGTACATTGTGCATCAAAGATGATCGATGCATTATGCACGATCATGCTTACCGCAATTCTGATTCGCTGCAGTGGTAATCCGTGCAATTAACGTCTATGGAGATTCGTGATGAGGTGTGCACAAACGTCACTCACGCTTATGGGTGATTAGTAGATCTCATATTGAGTGAGTAGTGCATATCGGATTTTACCCACACATGTTGTGTATCACCGGTGGTCACTAATTTCCGCTTGTTATATGCACAGATAAATTATGTGATCATTAGAAGGGCACATGGTTGTACCCACCAACAAAGAGATTGGCTAGTTATAAAGGCAATCACTGAAGGAATATCCGATCAACAATTGCACTCTTGTCAACATTGCATCGCTTAATGATCACTGTGCTCAACGTTAATGTCGATACTTGAGTGCATAAAAATAGATTGCTTCTAATTGCTTGCCGTTTCATTTTGCCCTGAACAAGTATTTCTACTCAATGAAAAATTTGACTTGCTAAAAAGTGTAGGAGAAGATGCTTGCTGGTGAAAGAGTAGGAAGTGATTCATGCTTAAGGATTTTTAGAAAAGACAAATTTTTATTCTTATGGATAAGTTGGAAAATGAATAGACAATATCTATGCAGGGTAGTTACTCCGGAATTTGACTATTTTTTATGTGACAAACGAATAATAACTAAGTATAAAAACATGAATGTAACAACTGATCAATGGAAAACTAATGACACATATCTATTACGAACTTGAAAGAAATTAGTGCTTGAGAAAATGCATTATTTCGCTTATAATCGCCATCTAAAAATATCATACTCAATTTATGATTCCTTTTGAGATAAATGAGCGCTCTCTATGGAGTTACTTTTTGGCTATTGTGTCAAGAGGTATAGCATTGTGATCGCCTATTATTATCTTCAAACGAAAATGAAGTCAATCAACATGGAAACATCGACCGTCAAAAACTCCCTACCTTAAAATGATTTTTCTTGCACAAAAAAATATGCCTACAATGAACGGAAGTAATGATTCGAAATACCATAACATCACTGCATCACGAGAAAATTCATCCATCAAAAGATACGCAAATTTATTGTCATCTTATCTAATACAGCTTCGTAATTCTTAAAGCCTTCATTTGAAAATCGATCGCTTCTTTAGAGTTAACTAAGGCACTATGTTATGCAAATCTGCTAAACATGATGCATCCGTAATGCTGAAATTTCACTACTGCAGCAGTAGTCATTGCGGTTTTTCCACTTAATCTAGCACTACTACAATATTAACTTTTTGATTTACTTAGTGCTCGAACTACTTTTATGGAACTAATTTTATCGTGATAAGATTCTTTAAAAAATACATATGGGAGTGTCGGATGAAATGATTGAAGATATTTTTGGATAAATTTAGTGTAGCCGCATATGATCAACAGCGATCACTCAAACTGGCGTTCGCAAATCTAAGCAGCTGTCTTATCGCATATTAGAAAGTTTGCTATGCTGAAATAACTAAGTGTTCTTGATAGACAAACACAAAACGTTGTTCACGCATTTGAACGATATTTTTTGCAGTTGCAAAATATAATTGATGGAAGACTTTTACCTAATTATATCAATGTGTACTATTTATTTCAAAAAAATGCTTTATACGTTCGATGAGCTAAAATGCTTTAAGTGGGCTTTTTTTGGTAAGTGAATTTATAAACAATTAAATAATGGAAAAACTGCTCATTGAATATGAATTCCCTTCTGAAAGATCTTCGTATTTCTCTATCACCTCCCTTCCCCTCCTTCCCACCTTCCTTCACACCAATAATAAAAGAAAGATTTTATCCACCTGCATATTATAAATATTTCATTAAACTCTGATAACTTTTTTTGGTAATTTCATATACTTCGCCTTTCGAAAAAAACATTCAGGAAATATAAAAATTTCCAGTCTAAAAAAGCCTGAGAGAATGCATGAGCGAATAATGGGATCAAAAGTTCCGGGTTTTAGGAATGAAGCAGGAAATCTTTCGGTATATTCTCGTCAAAAATGAATCCTCGTCTGAGACTACTAGAAAAACTGTTAGTGAAGCTAAATGCTGCAGCATACAGAAAAAAGTTGAGGGCTGACGTTAAAGGCTTCAGTTAAGAGCTTTAATAGATGCTTTTATGCGTTTAGCTTAGAGGAAGAAAACCGAAAGAAAATCGAAATGCTTTGCATTTTTATAATTAGGCGTGATAGTTGATGCAAATGAGGACAAGAAAGTGTTTACTGGTCGACGAACTACTTGACGATATAGCGACAAAAATGCGAGGTGTGCCTGATGGCCATCACTAATGGCCGGTAAAATGGGCAAAAATGGAGCGCCGAAACACACAAAGAGGAAGCGCCGGAAGTTGCGAAGAGGATTGCAGCCGCAATTACAAGTTCATTTGATGCGCATCGCGCGATTAAACCTTTTTGTTTGAGTCGCCGAACTTGCTTGGCACGCGCCAAAACATAACCACCAACACCTATCCTTCTGAACGGATCGCAACAATGACTATTTGCAATCACTAGCGAAGATCTTGTTTACTTTATTCGCAGCTTTTCAACGAGATTTTATTTCTGAACATCTATTTCCCACATTTCAAGCATTCACAGTTCCTCACCACTATAGGTCTTGAACTTCTGCAATAGTAAAAATTTACCAGCAAGTAGTATCCACGTTCATTATCGACGACAATAATATCGTCATAACACACTGCCAGTTGATCTCATTCATAAAAGGAACTCAACATATTATAGCAGAGAAAAACGACCAATTATTAAATAGCGTGGAGTTGTTCAATGGATAATTTCCGAAATGCGTATTTGCGAAACTCAATCTCGAAAGTGGTTTTATTTAAGGCAATTTTATTGGCCAAGAAGCCTTCTGTCTATTGACACCTGCATGCTTTTCCGATTGTTTCTTTGTAGAGTTCTTTATTTGCAGCTGTGCGCTGCAACATTCAGCATATAAATCATTCAAATAAGACATAAGAACCATACGTAAGTACGTGGTTTCCTTACCATTTTTTACAACCTACGATAGCCACTACTACAAGGGTTAAACATAACGCAGCGGACATACAGCAGGAAATTTCTTTTGCTAAATATCTTTAAGAATTCATTTAAATATTCATAGCGATGTTGAAAAATTCGCTTCCTATTGTGCAACACTAACACAACGTATGACATCCTTGTCCATTCAATAATACTGTGCAATATCATCATATGGGTGCGTAATATCCTAGTGTTAGGTTGCTGCACGACAATATTAATATCTTCATTGAAGATATTAATTGCAATTTCTAGGTTATTTTCATCTTCAAAACTAATGAAAATGGATCAACTTCAAAGAAATGAATTTCGATAGCAAATCAACAATAAAGCCTCATTGCATCAAAATCGACGACAATTATCGAAGAACAAAATCTTCTCATATGAAAGCACTTGAAATGCTTAGCCCCAAGAAAGACGTTAAAAATTTTATACAATGACTAACTGTAGGGGGTGCGGATTAATAAACAAGGATGAAGAATTGGAAATTTGAAGGGTAATACAACAAAATATAAAGGAAATAGAAATTTGTCTGTGGTATTCAATGAGAATTAAATTTCCTTCTTCTAATATTTACCCAGAAAGGATAGCTCTGTATGCATATGTACTAGTGGGTGGACAGAATTGCCCAGTATAAACCGATGGAACTCTTTAAAAAGTGCAGGCAGCGGAAAAATGAAAAAGAAACTAAAAAATACTCAAATTTATAACATGCAGGATATCAAGCGATAAAATGACCACCACCCGGATGGTCATTCACGTGACCTCATGAATCAAAGTTTCCCAACTCCGACTATCATTTACTATTCGATGCAGAAGATTTTTTGAAAAAAATCAAAATTTGACGGATCTGCAAAAGTGAATCGACACCTTCCACGTAGCCAGTTTGATGCGACAGGCCACATTGATGGTGGCGATACACGCGCGAATATCGAGCACAGAAATGCTGGTGGGTGGAGCAGAGCTCTAGCATGGGCGGAGTCGCACGATGCTGGGCGCTGACAAGCTATTCCTCCATCATGCCCTCAACAAGCCGCCGCCACCCCAACCGGCAAGCGAAACAGCCTGAGGCAGAAAATATTTTCTGAAGCGAACGTCTGCTTGGCAAAACTCATAAGCGTTTTGTTATAGAATATGCTTTACATAAACATTGTGTAAACTCAGTTAAGAGTTTTTTCTATCCTTTCTGCAAGATTCAGCTATTTTACAAAACTATTCTATGGCGGCATAGAAATTGGTATATCTTTACCTATGCTTTTATTATCGAAAGATGACGATCATTTTTAAGCGTTTCAAAGTGAACTGACTTCTTCGAAGCAACTTCGTTGCCAAGTCTTCAATAACAATATTGGCTAAGGTTAATGCTAATCGCGTTCGGACGAAGCAATCTACCTTCGAAATGGTGTTTTTTTATTCTGAAATAGAAAACTGCATTGCCTAATTTATCGCTATTTGATGCGAAAGTTTCGTAACCCTGGAAAGTTTAACTTAAGTATATTTTCATATAATTGATATAAAACGGAAGTAGCATAATTGCTCATTCTTTAGCTCTAACGTTTTAATGAAGCTTCATTTGCCATAGAGAAGTTTTTATGACGAAAACAAAGAGTAAAGTTGCAAATGCTATGCAAATTTCATAGCGATGCTGTCTTTAGAGAGGGATCTATTCATATTGGCAAGTAGGCGGCGGCAACTGAATAAATCTTCGATTGAGCGCAATAGTGGTTTTCCTTTATGGAAAGCGTGGGAAAAATTTTCCAATATCCTGAATAGCTCAAGCGGAATAGCTCAAACATTTGAGAGGGGAAATGAGCATGCGCAATAGCATCGCATAAAAACTATGATCGTTTCGTCGTCATTTTTGAGCAAACTGCAATCAACGCTACAAAAGAAACTCCATTCAAAAATCTTCTCTTTGCAGAAATTATTTCTATCGTATTGCTGCGTTTATTTTTTCCCTCTCTTCAACACCATTAAAGCATCACAAAACTCAAAGCGCTCAATTCGTATTTAACTCATAAAATATCACAAAGCACCCAACATCTGCAACTGAAAACGACTCACACCTCCAGTAATGCTCATACTAGCCGAATGATGTAAGGACATGCTTCGTGGTGAGGCGGTTTACACTCCTCCTTCCATTCGTTTCGATAGGCGGCAATATACGAATTGCAAAACAACTAGCACTCATGTGATTGTCAACATAAAATGAATTGTGATCCTCATGAATTTTTATGAATCACATATTTCCTATTGTTGATTTGCATCATTTATTAATTAATGATGGTTGACGCGACTATTGGCATCGGGAATTTTGCATAATTCCTTCGAAAATTTCGGCATCATTGAGGACCATCAATTGCGAATTTGTGAATTCGGCCCAATATCTGATGCGAAATGTATAGGAAACTTTTGCCGCATCCTAGCTGACATTTTTTTTTCTACTGTTTTATGTGGCTGCAGGCTAGTGGTGCAAAAAAAAGGAAAAAAATGAGCATCACAAAAATAGGCATTCGAGAAGGACCATTATTCTACCTAGCGCCGTTGAAAAAAAAAAAAACTACGCTAAGCTAGCGAAAAACACACACCACTGACGAAGAACATGCACAAAAAGCACCATTGAGGTACGTAAAAAATAGCACTGTCTGAGATGATCAGTTGTTAACAGCAATATACTTTCTTCGCTTATATGCCGCAGCACGTAAGCGAACGAAATGTTTGCCACAATTCTTTAACATTTTGTGATCATTGAATTTTCAATGAAGATTTTACTCATATTAAGATAATTTCGATAAGAAGTTTATCATTAACAGCAGTATATTTTCAGATTTACTACTTTGAAGAGAAAATAAGGCCCCTTTGATCCGTTGTTTTGGGTAACCACGACTGCTTAAAATCTTGGTTAATTGGAAAATGCGGAAGATGACGGCAGGGATTCGGAATAACAGCAACTTAAAAACGGAAGGATCTGATGTAAACGTGAAATTGAGAATTTAACACATAATGCATTCAATTGCTCATCGCTACTCATTTGAATTATTTGTCTATCTATGTGGATTTGGTTAGAAGGTACAGTTTTCTAGAAAACTATGTAAATAGTACGCTCAAGGACATGGAAAATTTGAGTGACGTTTTATCTTCGATGCCTATTGCAGAATACATATGTTTAGATGTATGCGAGGAGAATTAACATACTAGTACGCATGTACTTAAATATTAGGTGTAAAGATACCGAAGGAGAGAGATTTAGTGACCAATGTGATATCAAACATAACTGATGAAGGATTTTCTAAAATTCCTTCCAGCAATCGACGAATCAATCGGTCGCGAATGTTGAATTTTGCAAAAATTTGTGCCATAAAAGAGCTTGATATGCCCCATTAGTGGTTCAATGCCACATACGAAAAATTCGATAAAAATTCACTTGCCGCAGACTTACTTAAACGGCAACTCAATGAAAACGCGATTTATGAAGAAAGTGAGCTTAATGAGCGCAATGCGCCAGATTCGGATATTAGCCATTTAAAACCTATGCTGTAAAATAATGTAAGATTAAAGGGAACATCTGAGAAAGCTTATTATATTGTTAAAGAAATGTCAACTATATATTTTCTTCTCGCAGAATTTTATTATTTTTTACTGACAAGAGGGCAATATGCGAAAAAAAATGAGGGAAAACTATGAAAAATAGAACCCAATAAGGGGCAAAAAGGCAAAACTCTAGAGCATTGCCTGATAAAGAAAAGTGAACCACTTATGAAGTGTTTTCATTTTACATTCTATAAAAATTATATGAAAAAAACACATTCATTGAAAATGTGAAAAGTTTTGCGTTTGCCAACAATTATGAAATCGGTCACTCCAGATTCTATCAGCTGAAGAAGTTGCACACATTGCATAAGCATTGATTCACAATCACCAGCTAGCTAAGTCGAAAGTAGATATACTATGATGATACGATCACTTTTATTAAAATATGATGTCCAAGCTTCAGTTGCAAACAATGAACAATTTCGCACAATATCAACGTTAGCAGTTGATTCACTTCGTGAACAGGTTTTTTTTTATTGGTGCTAATTGACGCTCTACAGGAAATGGTAGTATATAAAATGATAAAGAAATAACTGGTCGGTCACTGTGGACTTAAATTCGCGCTCATGTGAAGGTTATGCACTTGTCGCAATACGTCCTACAATTATGAAAGTATACTTTATTATATAAGATGAGGCGATCGCATACGCGATGCTGCTATCTAAATAAGCAACCGGCTGGAAGGGGTGTTATAAATGTATGGCCTTCATATGCGATCAAGGGGCCAAAACACGGAAACAATTAGGGCCGATTTCAGACCGCATTGCCCATACTCGTTTTAGGTCGATTAATTAAATTTGTTTCCTCCTCCAATCGGCTTCACACACCCATTCGCCCCTATTTGCTTATATATATATATATATATAGACTCATCATTGCGCATCGAACTCTTCTAAGCTATTCGTCGTATTTATCATCTAAAAAGCGAACAACGATATTACAACAAATATCGATAAATAACCGCATATAAAAGAGATGTCAGTGCATTTGCTTTATGCTTTGAAATACAAATAAGCCTTTGAAAGTTATCTCCCTCAAAAGTTCCATAATTTGGATCGTCGCTATCCAAAATTTGTAATGCGATAAACAATTTCTCACCGGGAATTTTGAATTTTTTTTAGAAAGAAAGCTATACGTCTTTACATCGTTTAGTATAACGTTCCACTCTATCCTAGAATATATAGATGAAGGGTACCCTCAAATATATAGATGACAGCACATTTCGAAAGGTGGATCACTAGAATTGAAAATTAAGTAAGTTTCGATATGATGGCAATGCAAATAAAGTTTAGAGTTTCTTAGAGGCGAATTCATGATAACTCTTTTCCTAAGTGCTTGAGATAACAGCAGCTCAATACGTCTCAAGTGGCTTTCTGAATACAATTTGTTAAAAATGTTTTCAAAGAGGTTGAATAAATAGATCCAGCACTATTGATGGGCAAGGAAAAAGAATGGTTGCATTGACGTCGGTTTATTTTTCTCACCAATCATACACGAAAGCGGATGAGGAACATCACTTCTTTAAGAGAACATAATGAAGTGATCCTCACATACACAATACTTTTGAACTGTAAGCACAAAACACCTCTTAATTAATTAATTTATTTTTTTGTGACTTATCCCACGTTGACAACTGAGAATCAAGGTATTTGGATCGAGTCGCTGCATGTATTATTATCGTTTAGTTAAGTTTCATGATCAACAGCCGAGTTCCTATACATCTATCATTTCCTTTGATAACTGGTTTAAGAAAATGAATTTCAGGTTTGAAGAATAGAAATCCGTGCATGCGTCTTTGGTTACATCCGTGGTGTATCTGTGCGTGTCTGCGTGTGTCTGTGTATTTGGGCGTGAAGCATGTGCGCGATCGTATACGTATGTGCGTGTGTGTGCGTGGATGTATGCGGTACGCCCGCAGTGTGTGTGTCGACGTGCGTTCATGTGTGGTGTGTGCTGGCGTGTGGGCCTACGAGCACGTGTGCGTGCTCAGGTATGTATAGGTGTAGACATTTGCGCACGTGCATGTGCGTGTGTATTTGTGCGTATGTGCTGTCTACGATTTAAGCCAAAGCATTGCGCGATGAATTGGCCAGCTCCATGAAGTGTCTTGAATATTTAAATTAGTAGATTCTAAAGTGTTAGGAGGCGATCCGTCTATGGCGCCGTGAAATTTTTGTTTATCGATTGCACGTCAAAACTACAGAACTTTATTTTCTAAGAAATGTAAGACTTCTTCCAAGTCTTATACAGAATATTCTCATTAAGCAATTTCACGTGGGGCAAAAAAGGACTTGGAAGTCCTACATTCATTTAAGCAAGAAGCCAACTTTTTTTTTTTTTTCAGACGGCTGCAACAAAAATCGTTTGTTTAATAAGATGGTTTTATGAAATTGAGACGCTAAAGATTGAAACATCTGAATAATCAAAAGAGCTGAGAAAACAGCTTATAGCTAAGATTCGTTGCGTGGTAACGTGTGGAAGCGTCTCTATTCGAGCAAGCTTAAAGGTAACGGAACGTCGGAGAGTCGCCTCAGATGCTGCATTCGCAAGCAGGTAAATGACGCAGAGCGAAGAATTCTACTAAACTTATAAGTTCCTCATGAAACCATTAGAACTGCCACAACCAACTTGAGCTGGTATTCGATGTGTCGGTGTTGGCTGTCAAAAAACTGCATGACAGTTCTCTCTGTTCTGCATACTTTTGCACTAATACGACTAGGTATTGTGTTACATTTGTATTTCTGCAAATTGTGTTACATTTGCAGAAATGCACCATATGATACATTAACATAAGGTAAGTATGAAACGAGGAATGAGTGAATAGGTGGTCAGAATTGAAGTACGATTAATCACAGCCAAAATCCCTCTAGGGTAAAGAAGGTGGCCTGATCGTAATCATTTAATCATTTAATTTGTCACCAGTTGCATTTAATTTAATTTGTCAACAATAATCATTTAATTTGAAGTTTCGATGTAAACGACATCAATTGTTTCATGTCGACTCGTCGCTAGGATACAATTGCAGATGAAAAGCGATATCGAATAAAAGAACATAAAGTTTGATTTAAACAAACATAAGAAGTGCAGTTTGCAAAATGCAGCCATTAAGTACAAAGGCTTCCAAATTTCATTGAGTACTTTACTAGAAAAGAGGAGCTTCGATAGAAGTTTTGTTCATAATATCTAATGCAGCAATTATAAGCAAGTAGTAATTAGATATGGGAACTCATCTTACATATGAAAGCATTCGTAGACCGCCTCAACATATTTCCCTCTGACAGTAAGGAGATGATCTTTTAGGTTAATAGGTGTCCTGAGCGGGGTGTTGCATTTGTCTGCGCGTATTTGTTTGAGTTGGAGTGTGTGTGCACGCTATATTTAATATTGGATTTTTGTAGAGCCAAGGTCGGACCTCTAGGGGCTTAGAGTACCATCTTTCGACCATAAAACAAGTAGCAAACTTAATATCCCTGATTTTTTCAAGTCAGGAGGCAAGTTCAGTAGAACGTTTTAATCAGTACCTAAACTGTCTTCAACCTGTATGTTTAACTTTGCAGTAGTTCTTTGTACTTTTAAATTAGTGCCTAAACTTAAACAGCACACCTTTATATCTCACGGCCTGTTGGAGACGAAGAGTAGTTCTTCAGCAGGTTTTACTCATTGCTCCAAATACCTTTAGTAACATTGTACTAGTACCTCATATTCTCGACTTATTGCCTAAACTTAAAAAGTTAGATTTCCTACCACAGAGGGACACCGAATGCCTTTCCACACCGAGAACTTGAAATAAAAAATAGAAGAAATTCTGGCACTTATATCAGCAAGCGGAAAGAGGAGGTCGATAAAATGAATGCGAAACTTAAATTCTGAGCAAAAGTGAATCGAATATGATAATACAGTCGTAGAAAAACTTCTTGAAAATGAATTGCAAGCCGCTCGTTGTGTGCGCTATACGTTAATGTTTTGCAATCTTCACTGGCATTCTTTTCTATGAAGTTCTTCCAAAAGATTTGTTAGCGAATACTTAATGACTTTGATGATAACAAATGAGAATTGGATATTACTGAACTTTTAAGCACTAGATTGAAATAATTTTCTGAATACGGTCTTTGAAAAATTCCATCGATTTTGATATGAACGTTAAATGTTCGGGAATGGAAAAAGATGAGGGACAAAAATTTGATAGGTGCATCCAAGTAAATCGACGCATGTCCCCTAACGAATATTAGAATGCACAATCGTGAGCTAATAGTACTTCCTTTGGTGTGCCAAGGCTTCTCCTTCCACCGCTTATAGTTCTAAGGAAACTCTCTCCTATCCCTCATGGATAATAAAACATAAAGTTTTAATCACTTTGGATAATAAGTGACGAGCAAGGGCGCCATTTCAAAGTAAGTTAACCAGGTTGGGGACATTTGAGATACTAAATAAAATGTTGTAAATAACCAATTCAACAAAGCAAATGGTTTTTTACACAGTAACTTAGACAGTTTAAGGGCATTTGAAGTGCTGAAAAATGTTGTAAATAACCTGATCCACATCCTCAACGTGCAGACCTAAGGGTTTACTATTCAAACTCAGGCAGTGTGCCGGGAGTGTGAAGCTGTCAAAAAAATCACTCATGTAAGTTAAAGCTTACGAGACACGGAATAAAAGACCATAAAGAACCTTTAACGAGACATGCAGAGATTACCTTTTTTGTAAAAAGTGGGCTTCAAAACTACTTTGGTGAAAAGCAGATGGAGACTGAGAAGGGAGGAGTTCTAGGTAATCCTGCAAAAAAGTGGAGTTTCGGCTCAAGAAGAATCCAAAGTATCCTTAATCACTTCGCCAGGCCATAAAATAAAGTCATGGCAGCTATCACACAGACATGCACACCTCCAACGACATCGGCACAGAGCTTGCAACCCCAATACATCCCTACAACAGGAATACTGATATCAGACAATAACAACAATGATAATAACAGTAATAATAATTACTATTGGAATTATAATAAACGAATAAACAAATAAACAAATAAATAAATAAACAGATAAATAAATCAACAAGCAAATAAATAAGTGATAACGATAACGACAGCAGTAATAACGGTAATAAAAATAATGACAATAGTTATAACAATAATACTAAACTTATCATCGAGCAAAACTAACTGTAATCCTTATAAACGGAAAAGGATACCGATGATTAGAACGATAACGATAATAAAGATGAAAGACGAAATGTCAAAGACAAAGCATTCCCAATTGTCACATATATTTGAAGAGTATGATGGGGACGTACGTCGCGTTATAAGACCGAAAGAGAGGATTATTTCTTTTGCCATATGAGCTGCATAAAGAATCACCATAAACAATGCAGTCACATGCTTAGCGATACATATTGCATTGATGCATGAACATATTTATTTGTAGCCATATGCATGCTTTATCGCATTGCTATGATCACGCATATTTGTGCAGCCATGGTCGCATTCTAGTGATTTGTACATCAAATGCCACCACTCTTCAATTACAAATGCTTCGATATAAAATAGCAAAGAGATCTTTTATCATTTCTCAGCATTTCACGCTTACACAAATCTTTTGGAGACGATTAACTTGTATGAATTAAAGGGATATATTGTACGCATGAGTTTTAAAATAATTAGCTTTAAAACAAAAAAACGATACAAAGAATTTTGCTGTCATCATTCTTGGTGTGTTTTAATACGGCATATTAGGTATCTCTGGCAATCTCCACTTTTGTGCGCACCTGGCATTGTTTAATCGGAATCCACAAATCTTCTTGACCAAAATTTTACAGATCAAGATGGTCTACGCGAAAAATGGCAATACGCCTGGAAGAAACAAAATCCATTAGATGAATTCTTCCTCTAGCAAATGATGCACAACTTGAAAAAAACTTGCATTTCTTTTTTATCATGTATGTAATAAATAAGCTGAGCTCAGTATAAACAACTTAGGGAGATTTGCATCGGACTTTCGCATCATCAAGATATTCAAGCAAAAAAATTGCTATAAATGATATAGCTATTGCTCTTCCTTTTAATATAAACAAATATTTATAGCTCAGAATATAGTGTTTTTGTTATATAAACGTAAAAAGTCTGCTTTTTGAAATTATAGTTCCAATTAAGCTCATAAAAAAGTGAAGAGGCTGCATCGAAGGATTTACAGTGATGATTTCCTTAAGAAAAGACGACCAGATTGAATGAGTATTGATAAGGAGGCATGCGAAGGAAAAGAATGAGTGAGGAGTTAAGTACATTCACGTTTCTGCCCTAAGTATAGTGTCAGGAAGGATCTTTTCATTCATAGCATTATTATTAGGTGTTTATTTACTTGTGTGAGATAGATGAAATCACTTCTGAAATAGAGGCGTGCCATTTGTCAAATATTCCAGAAGTTTTGCTTGTCACCCCCTCTTGTCCGCTTATAAAGTTAAAAAACAGGAAGTCACAAAATTGAAGGAATATTTTGTAGACACAACTAGAACATAGAGGCGATTAGCAGCTTTTTAGTATTGTACCTGGATGTTTCAATCGTTAAAGAAACGATGAAACTGCACGTGAGATTATTTATTGGCGAATGGAGTAATGCAACTCGTATTTTCCTCTTTAATAAAAAGAGAGAAGGAGCAATGCTGCTCACTGATAGCGATAGTGGTAGGATGATTATGCATTTTAATAGAGTTTGTAAAATTTAGCAGTTGAATCGTACAGCACTTTATGAACGTTATTTCGAATGTAAATGTGTAAAACATGTGGAAATTTAGAAGCGATTTGCAAGTGGCAATTTTCTTGATAAGTCGCAAAACTGTAGATTGTATGGGCTGATGAGGCGTAGCAGCTATGGACACCATTATAAGGAATATTCTGGTCGATTACTTCCTGTGATTAGTACAGCATCTTGATGCTGAAGTCGCTTAGGTGGAACGTTTCGGCCCATAAAGCTATCCTCGTGCACAGTATTAGAAATTTAAAAAAGAGAAGATTGTGATAGCAGAGGAGTTTCAGTCGTGCATTTCGAACTCCTTCTTCATAGTGTCCACCCTTCCCCTTTCCCTTTTCTTTCTCCCGATCTCTAGTGCCATTTTAGGATGACTTCATTAGCCCAAGCGTCGCACATAAAGGATTCACAATTATGACACATGCACACACAAGTGTAGCCTGAGTTGCTCCGAAAAATTCTTGATGAAATCCTGCAAAAGGTTTTTTTTTTTCAAGAAGTCCAATTGTTTGGATACGACGGTTTGGTTATCAACAAATATGTCCAGAATCAGCTCCTATATAGCAACCTTACTTCCCCTCTCCTCGCTCTTCTTTAGCTGTGCTAGGTTGATGTTTGTAGTGACACAATGTTAGAGCGCATATCGACATTTCACACATCAGTGAACCTTTGTACATGCTCGAAAAATAATTGATATTGGTTGGATGTTCATTTGATTCGCATGATTTTTGGCTTTTTAACGGTTTTGGAGTATTGATGTCAGCACCGCGCCGAAAGCAGTCACAAAAAAAGGTGAAAATCCACCGCAGGCATTTGTGCAATGCTTGATGATGCAATGATTATTGCGGTGTTCTTCTTTACTGTGGCTCAGTAATTGTGTTAATTTATGGTTTCAATCTCCTATCGTCTAATTGTTGTTTCAGTTGGCACTCTTTTAGTGTGCGAGTAGTTTTATGCGATCTTTCGATTCTGTCTGCTGTCTAGACGTTAAGCATCGATTCTTCGACTGTCGCCTCGCCTAGCCTTTTTTGTGAGCTATTACCAAGCTGCACACGCTTCTGAAATCGCTCGAAATTGAAATAAATTCTCTCATTACCCTAGTCTCTACATGCCTTCTTTTTCTTGAAATCTATCAGGAATTGTAATCCTCATATTGGGTCGTTTCGAATGGCAGCTGTCCATTTAATCGTCCAATCACAAAACTTCATCGTTATTGAAAAGTTGGCTAAGCCCAGTTCTCTTTTTGCTCAATATTTGTTATTTTCTTCAGCGTGAGTCTTCACAGCTGACGTTTTGTAAATTCGATAAATGCAATAATGCTTCGACTCGTGTTATCGGATCGTTATATCCCCAGTTTAATTTTTTAAACCACCAACTTCACTGAGCATTTGAATGAATAGTACTGGGCGTTGTATTGGGCATAAAAAGCACACCAGTAACATACACATTTGTGCATTCTTTCGCACTTCACCGGATCGACTCTTGGGGACACTCAAAGCGTTTTATAACAAATGTATATTTCTGGAGTTGATGCCTCCGTGAGAGTCTGCCTAGTAATTCAAATCCACAACTGAGGATGGTCATGATCATGCAAATTTCCGGATCAATTCAGCACTAATCAATTGGCTACTGTGTCGTGTTGAGTTGGACCTGACTTCATGTTTCAAAATTATTCAAGTTTTTCCGATAGACCATCTGATTCTTTGTTTTCATATTCTTGCTGAGGTGAATCATCAAGAACTTAAAAGCTTCAACTGCAATTGGGAAAGTCGGGTTTGAATGTTGATTACAATTTCAAACTCTTTGCGTATTATTTGAGTGTGGAACAAGTTTATTGTTGATAGTGTCTGCAATGCTTGTGCATATATACATTTGTTACATATGACGCGGCGGAGTAGATCGTGGCTGATTTCGGTGTTTCGATCTCTAGAAGAGTTGTGAATTTCAATTTCAGTAATGCGCCTTCATTTCTATTCTAGCCCCATATAAATGTTTCGTTTCTTAAATACTATTTATGACAATTTAATTTATTTCTTCTTCCCCTATGCAACATAAAAATCCTACAGCAACAACAATAAGCGGTTAAATATGGCACTTTTTCTTGTGATATTTTTAGTTCGACATTGCGAATGCCCGAATTCTTATGCTTGTGCTTTCCTGTACCTATATAATTGAATGGCACAATGTATTCCCTACTGATCGAACGCTGAGCTTTATTAACTCGATGGGAACACCTATATTGTCCTTTCTCAGGCTCTAAGATAGAAGATGGCTTTTATTCTTCAAGCATTCATTTAGCATCTAAGCACACCTTCTTTAAGGTGCATCGATCAGCAATGCCCGTTTATATCTTAGAAAAATGCTAGAAAAATGCCTATAGTGATGAGATGGATTGTCACGCGCAAAAGATGAATTCAATGGACCTTTTTGAGCAATCTGACACTTCTCGTAAACTCCTCTTCAATAATATTCATGAAATCTAAAGAAGGAGCAATTCCTTACGAGATATAAGGCATAAGGATGAATGCGTTTTCAAGTCCTCAAAATGACCGACCGGTAATCAATTTCGTTCTTTATATAAATTTCATTAATTAACACATTTTCGGCAGTGTTTTTAAGCGTCTTATTTGAATCAAAACGGTTGAGGAAATAGAGTGAATTAGCTTAATGGAAGCGTTACAAAAACCATCATCGAAACCGAGCATTTGAAGGACAATGATTCACAAATAGAAAACATTCTAAACATTGCTCAAGCAGTCCCCTAATTCTGCAAAAAAAGCATCGATCTAGAGCGCAGCTATACTGGTTCCACATCCGTAGAAATTCTTAGAATTCTTTGAATATTCAAATCACCTTTTTATTTCAAGTTTATTTTAGTTACACGTAACGCCTTTCATTGGTGCATTTTAATATCATATTGCAATTTCAGGCTCACATTCTAGAACGAAAGGACGACACGTGCTAACTAGATATCGAATCCACCAAAAAAGGAGGCTATCTTTGTTGCTGGGCAGTCACTGACAAGCTAACAGCCTCCTTAGAGACCGGAACGAATAAAAACTTCGTCGCACCGCCCACGACGATGTCATTATAGCTACCAAAGTTGCATGCGTCTTGACAAAAGAAAAATCAACTGAATTTCCGCTGCCCATTCAGCGGATGTTTCCCTTCTTAACAACCTACCACTTTTTTCCACAGCCAAGCTTAATTAATTCAAGTATTTTTAGGTGACAGATGCTTTCCACATTACGATCGAGAGAATTCCGAAAGTGTGACAGCGTGCAAATCACTCAGTGGGGAACGGCCGACAAAACATCCTCCATCCGCCCTTCAAAATGAATTTCTTCCTATTTTCTAGGGACGAATGCGAAAATTGAAAACACAAATTTGGCATTTTGCGACGATGTTGCCCCTATACATCACCCGCAAGAGTTGGTAGTTAAAGTTCCCCTGCAATGAAAGTTTTATCCGCATAGAATATAGTTCTATGAATTTATAATACTACAGCTGCTGATAAAAATTCAATGGAAAAAAAACAATATTCAATGAAAAAAAACAATAACATGTTGCGACGAGATAAGCAATTCAGTGTTTCCGTCAACACAGCTATTTATGAACGATAAAATTAAATGACATTAAAAAAAATAGAAGCAAGATTCCTGAAGATAGAGTCATTGGTCTTCCAAGCGGGAACTTCCGACCTCGTGCTACGATTCCGTGAGTACAAAATAGCAACGTCAGCTTCCCCGGAATGCGTAATTAGTGCGTCGGTATGTGATTCTTCGAGTGCACTCTCTAAATGCGCAAACAGCATATGGTCAAAACGACGTCTCGAATTGGTGTCGTTATAATTTTTTGGGGCACCACCCACCACGTTCATTTCTAAGTGCTTCTTGCCTGTTTTTTTCCCGAGCAACCTGAAGTCCCTCGAGATGACGGCCGACTTCGCGAGAGCTCTTAAAGGCGCACCGCCCATGACCGCGCTCAGACACATTGGCAGTTAATCGTGCACTCGCATAAATCACGCTAACGTACCATTATGCCGTTTTGTTGCCCAATACTGGCATTTTTTTATCGACGCTCTCAGCATCATACCAAACGTTTTTCATTGTGTTCAATCGGATGTGCAAGTGACGTTTTCTGCTTCATCTGGATATATGTTAAAGGTACCAGCCAGATGTCCACAAATGCTCATAGCATACATGCAAAACTTTGATGACATATTAAAACAACACGCCGTATACGACCTGCTTTCCTCGATGAATTCACGATCTTAGGGAAACTTACTTTAATTGTACTCTTTCATACGGCACCACGGAATAGACAATAAATAAACAATGAGGACAGGGAAAATCGGAGAAATATTAAGCAACCAAATAGTATTCACAAGAAATTAACAAAAAAATTTAACAAAAACAATTTGGTAACAACGTCATGGGCAGTCGGATTAGAAAATAGTGAGCTTGTAAAACGAAGAAGAAGCTGAAAACAAAGAAAACACTCGAATAACAGCATTGTAGAAGATAATATATCACCTAAAAAGGATGCGGTAAGAGTGGCGTTCCCCCAAAATGAACAATCCGACCTATAAGAAAAAAAGATTCTAACAACGAGATCATCATTACATATCAATGAGACCCGAAGATGTCTTCAAAAAACCGAACTTGGAATGTTTTTTTAATCGAAAGCGTTCATAAAATATTGTTTAGTCTCCAGTCCACCGTCCCTTTCTAGAAAATCTAATTGTTGAACCGGAATATAAACAATAATAAATGGCACAACACAACATGGCGGTGTTAACATCCAATTATGACTATAAGTATATGCAATAAATTTGTGATTTTATGAATGTACCTGCTGCAGACAGCAAAATTGAACACCTAGCATCTATTCTAAGGAGACATCGGAAGATGAAGAGGAACGGATATGATGAGGCGATAGGCGCATCAACGATGGGCCCTCAGCGGCCGAAGAGGAGTCCGCCGGTGAAACGATTCGACTATTTACTGGAGCTCGATGACCTTCATCTTCACTGCAGTCTCTCTGTCTATCTACAAGAATAGGTCGAGTCGTTGCTACCTGCAAAGTAAATGCTTCACGCCTGAGCGTAAAAACAGACTTTTGCTGAGTAGCTACTACACATGAAATTTTGCACCCTTTCTGCAGCAAGCTTAACATAGAGTGTACATTGCAAGCAGCATCATATTTCGGTGTCGCAATCAAAGCTTGCAAGACCTCCCACGAAACGGTTAAAAATGTCTTTTCGGTAATTTCTGGGGTAATGGCGAATTTAATCGATCCAACATTCCTGAAATGCTCAAAAATAATTTACCTTTTGTCCATCCTACATGCGACCAATTGGTTATCCTCGCCTATAATTTTCACATTCTGTCCTCACCAATACCAATAAATTTCAAGTAATTGATCAACTCCACATATACCCCATAGGAGCGATATATCTGAAGGGTTCGAAAAATGTAAACGGATATAAAAACCTACTTCTTAGCAATGCCTATTGCCTACGCACATGAGAAAAAAACTCCCGTTATTTTAACAAACAGCATGAAATTCGGATGGACAATCAAACAGAGGAAGGAAACAGATCAATAAGGAGCAGCATCATCGCAAAGCTAGTGATGGAACGGTGACACACATGGGACTCGCGACGAAACTAATCCAAACACAGCTGTTTTTTACGTCATTTTATCTTTCCAGTGATGACACGCACCGATGCGTCGACTGAATGTCTCCCATATGAGACGTGTCTAAATTCCGCGCCGTTTCTGACAATGACATAGCGCGCATGTCCTTCCTTATCTGAACGAACAAATGCGAAAAAAAACGAACATATAGTTGAGTTCATTGTAAAGGCAACTTTAGTCTCATTCAGACTTTAAGGCAGTTATTGTTTAGGCACAACAGCTCGAGTGGTTAAAGCGTCTACTCGGAAAGATTGCCTGTTCTGACCCTATCAGCAAGAGTTTTCAACCGCCATCATAAACGAATCAAAGAAACATTTGTGATTAGCAATTGCAAAAGCAAAATCTGTGAAACGAAAGAACGAAGATTACAATAAAAATAGATGACGGAATTTAGGAGCAATTTAACGACAACATCTGAGTGAGTGCAAGTTGCTTAATTTGGTGCGACCTACTCACTACTACTCATAGCTAGTTTCACCACTAATGCCGATCAAGGATTAAAAAATAGTGTGCCTGTGGAAATTCAAGTAGAATACTACATATAAGTTTCGTCCGCTACAAAATATTGAAAACAAATTCAATATGCAGAAAACATGATACCACAAAAACAATTAAAAAATTCGTATCGTTGAATTCTCTGTTGTCCTCAGAAAGTCTATTCTAAGTTAAATATTTCAATAAAACTTCATTAAACTTATAATAAGGAGAGAGAACAATAATCTGATATCCAAGATGTGGCAAAAAAACAATAAAATAACAGAACTTCATTAGTTATAGTATAAGTTCCAGGTAAAGAGTTCGCCATTAACTGATTGGCCCTACGCTACTTTGCTATAATCCGTAAGCGGGAATTCGGTGGGTGGTGTGAAACTGAATGATGTAAACAGTCGGTAACAGTTTTCTAAATGGTTTAAGCTACCTCCACCGTACAGTTGAACGCATGAATTGCTCAAACCTTTGAATGCTTAAAACTCAACAACTGCCATTAATGACTAATATCGCATTCAAAAGTCACTGGATAAAACGATTTGCAAATGTTTTCACAAAATGAATCAGAAATAAATTGAAAGAGATATTTTCCTCAATTGCACTCAATTTTCAAACACATCGAAAAAAAGAGCGCTTAATTTGTCAACTGTCTGAGATACATTGAATCTCATTGTCCAACTAAAAAAAAATGAAATTCTTCTCAGGAATCAAAAATGAAGAAAATCTTCTCAAGGGAAGTGAAAAAACAAAAAAGGACCGACAGAAACTAAAAAAGCTGGAGACTTGGCATATGTTTCAAAAACCTTAGAATTACATGATTAAATAAAAGGCAATGAAACTGATATATATATATTATATATATATCTGCCATGTACCCGATTTCGTTTGTAACTTGTATACTAGAATACAGAAATATACACACCTGAGAATAAGATGGCGGAGGGCTTCGAGATCCATAAAAGGATGGGTTCTGATTTTTTGTCTTAGTTCTACGTCGACTCCTTCTCGATGACGTCCCTCTATGACGGCTGTCAACACGCATTTTCATTCCGGCTGGCTTCACGACACCGTAAGTTGATAAGCTGAAAACAAAACTGATCGCCTTCTAGCTGAAAAACGATACACATTTTACCATTCGCTGTATCGGCAATTTACTGCTTAATAAAACCGAAAGAAGAAAGATTTGTGCATAATGTTCTATAGTAGACTGAAATTCAAACAAAACACTGTTAAGAGCAGTATATGTTTCACACATGTGAACAGGAAGAAAATTTTTAGAATAATGAGATAAACCTAACAGTTGAAAAAAAGTTTTGAAAGGGAAACTGTGACTTTAACAGAAAACACAAGTAACTTCATCAGTCGACGAAATCCCCTCACCACAAATATGGCAATTTATCATACCTTGCTGCCGATGGCGGTGGTGCGCAGAATTTCTGCACACTCGGTACTTGTGCTGGAAGCACTGAAGAACTTCCAGCCGAACGTCCAGTCAGTACTGATCGCTGATAGTTCGTATCGGCTGAAGAGATTTGCGAGTTCGGTGGCGGTAACGCGTTGTACAATGAGGAAGATGCCGCCGTCGAATAAGTACGCAGTTGAAACTAAATATCTTCATTGCAATCTTAGATTCCACCAAATGAATAAAAAATACAGCAACTTAAAATTCGAAAAAACTTTGTTCACGGTGATGCCAACGGCTACAATCTTAGCGAAATGGAGCAGTGATTAAATTAGGCTGCGTTAGACAGAAAATATATACAAAACAACACCATGTTCCAGGTGAGTAATAGTAAACTGTAAAGTAGAAGGCAAGGGAAGTGTTCCACTAGTTGCCTTATCACCTATAATCAGCTCATAAATGATATTTCATCTGTTATTCCTCATGATGAAAATAAGCTAATTTTATGTAACTTTTTGTGTCGAATGAGTAGTGAAAATAATATTGCGATGGAATATTAAGAAAAAAATTTACTGCCGACTTATTGCCAAGAAAGCCTCAAAATTCGATAAAACGGGATATTCGGCAATGAGAGAAAGCAAACAATTTAGTTGCAAGACTTTTTACTGACTTTACCAACTTTACTTACCAAAAAAAGAAAGCAGAAGCATTTCAAATTAATTGTGACGCTAAAATGACGCTGAATTTTATTAGCATGCTAGAGCATAGTTTGCGTTTTCTTAGTTATTAAGTGAAAAAGACTAATTATGCATAGCATGACTTTTATAAGTGTTTTACTGAGATCGTCGCAGAATTCACTGGCAAAGAGGACAAATAATCAACATACTTCAACTTGTGTCCCATCTGGATGCGCTGGAAGAAGCACACGAGCTTCGGCACTCGTGTTTAAAGGCAAAGGTGCAGAGGATGCATTTTGTGTGATCACTGAACGACGCGACGAAAAGTGATAGCAACAAGCGGAGACGATCAAGCAAAGCACAACAAAAAACATCACCATCGGAATCATAAGTTCGAAAGAAGGCGATAAACTTGGCGCATGTGTTTGCGTCAACGATGCTTCCAAGCATACCTGCAATAGAAACATTCCTGAGCAGAACTATACATTAACTGCGGTGAGAAACACCTGTTGCAAATCTCTTTTCTGGATGAGCTCAAAGCTGCCAAGAAAACTATAGATTAAGGGAATAGAATAAATCAGAAAAAATTGCGCAAGAAATAAATGAGGGGTTGATTAAAAACTTGCATTATTTGGTCTGTTTGCTGGAGTATTTCATTGAAAAAGTAGAGCGACAAATAACAACATATACGGCTGCTGAAGACCAAAGCAGTATGAACACATTCACATCAGCATATTTAAGTATACTACAATTGTAGTTAAAACAAATACGCACAACACTTAAGCAGAACAGCCAGTTGGTCATTGCAATTGTTGTATCACCCTTCATAGCCCATTAGATTTTTCGAGTATCGCTCCGAGGCTGGCAACTAGGAAAAAGCAAACACCTCTTGACAAAGTAGGATCACATATTTAGCAAAGGCTTGAGATAAATACATATTCTTCCCACTTCGTAAGTGATATCGCTATATTCTTTAGAAGATGCATGCACTGGCAATCTGCGCTTTTTTGGAGCCTTTCAAGCCAAGATAAAGTAAAAGTGAAGATAAATACACCGACCTGTTTGTCTTCATCGCGACTATTGTAGCAATTACTGATCCCATCGCAGAGCACTTCACGATTGACACATTCGTTCTCACCGAAAACCATTTCACCCCATTGAGAGCAATCAAACTGCTCGGCGGGGTGTGTACAGCGACAGTGTGCTTCGTCAGACCCATCACCACATTCCGTTACGCCTACGAAAAAAAAAACCCGTGTCGCTGAGAGTTGTTGTGGTTCACTAATCACTTAATGTCTTTTGCATAAAACAGTAAGAAAAACGAGGGAATAGTTGCAGCTGACCTGATGCTATAAGACTGCTCCTGCCTGGTCACAAATGCCGTTAGGCATTGACCAGGGCCTATTCATAAAGCAGACGAAATTAATCAACGCTTTGTCCGCGCTGTTGCATAAGCTTCTAGGCAGAATTTCAGCAGCTAACGAAATATAAAAATTCTAAAACTGCAAAAGCGGAAATTACGCAAACTGTTATCATGCGTTCAGTTTTTCTATTGAAGAACGAAAAACTTCTAAGTTACATACCATTACAAAGCAGATGACGTCCGATGGATGCCTTACCATCATCACAAGGCCAACTCTCAATCGCCACATTACGGCACCACCTCTGTGACTCATCGCTACCGTCTGCGCAATCCTGATGACCATCACATTTCGATGCGTAGTGGATACATTGCTGGCCATCGTCACATTTGAATTGCCAATGCGCACAAGACACATGTTCGAAGCATAAATTACCACTGCAATTTCAGTCTTCAACTAATACTGCGTTTGAGAGCTTTAATATATGAGACAGCCGTTACTCCCTTTCCAGCGAAAAAGGCATTAGTAAGAATGGTGGACGATTACCTCAGAATCTTCTTTGTTATTCTAATTCTTCCTGCTGCTTTGTAGATATTCGTGGTGGATTTGTGAAAATAGGCTATACGGACCTTGCTAGTTAACCCTTGATAGTTCCACCTGCACTAAATAATAGTACAAGAAATTTTATGGCCCATCTTCACTTTCCATGGAGTGTGCGCGAATATGAGATGGTTGTAAAGAGAGAAGGCAGAAAATACGGGGGACTGAGGAAGAATGCATTAAGAACGAACTACGTAGTAAAATATAGAAAAGGAGAAAAAAATCAGCGAAAAAAGAAAACTGACTTAGGTGTTTGTAAACCGTAGCCAAGTGGACATAAACATTCATGACGTCTTCTCGAATCACGCGGAATGCGACACATATGCGAACAATGTGAGCTGGCACAAGTGTGACTATGTGAATCGTATGGGTCCACTCCGCTGTTGCCAACCACGGTTAGTGTTAATATCCGCCGTATAGAGATCGGTGTCGTTAGTTCGTCTCGTTTGAGCTCTTCCAATGAAACAGTCGGGACATCATCCTGAGCTTCAAGCAATAAATCTTCGTACCTGAAAGTGATATTTTATTAAGGAGAAGGTTAAGATAGATATTACCATTAATCGTTTATATGTCCTACAAATACTATTATCCACGACGGCTGCTCGCCTGGCTCACCATATCCTCGTTACCACAGATTTTCACTTAATAGAGTGTGATAGAAGGTTATTAGTTGGCAGCCTATTCCAAAACTCAAAACAGATTGGAAACACTGCCCAAGTAAGCAGCAAAGTCGTGCAAAAAGTCAGTTTGGAGTGAACGACATGAATAACGACTCAATTTTTGAGGGGTGGTAGGAACAGTAGAGAGGGAGAGGGGGAGGGGAAAAACAAAGGTGGAGTGAATGGGTGATGAAGTCAAAATTTCCAGACAAAAGGTTGAGGAGAAGGACTCAAACATCTCCTCACATTACCACGACCGATGGTGCCACACGCACTTTCCTCAACCTGGATCGTGCCACAAATGAAAAATTAGCCTTGTTAAAATGCAACCTCCCTTGTTATATACTACCGTTTTAAATGTTGCAATAAATGTGCTATTAACTGGCCAGCATATAAGCAACACTGACTGTGATTCATTTTTTGCGACGACGATCATTGATGTGTCACTAATCGGCGCCATATCGATAGCGTCCATTTGTGTGGTCTTCACATGACAACGCACATCGCTGAATACATGCGCATCTCGCGACCAAAGCCCTACAAGCAAGCACTAACTCTTCTTCAAATGGCACTGACTGCAAGCGCCACCATTTGGACATCTCCACAGAGCAACATCTACACATCTGTCATATCAGAACGACTGACATGTGGGTAGATTCCTCGTAGGAGGCTAACGATGATCTCGCGATAAGCTACCGTTGCCAATTAACACCGATTGCACGATGATGAGTAAAATTTATTTAACGCTTAAAATTATGCGCTACTATCGAGAACAAACTGGATTTTCCCTGGAGTCCGCTGATAGAACGGCCGCCTGCTGAAATGAAGAAAACAGGAACAACTAAAAAGGACATAAGGTGGTAATTTCAAGTGACGATTTTCCCATCCAATCCATGAACTATAAAACAAGATTCGAGATACGTACCATTGGCTGTGGTATAATAGAGTCGATCATTCGCTTGATTAGCATGCATTCGTACAAAAGGCATCAAATTCGGTGTTTCCCATAGTACACATTGTCGACCATCCAAAAGGCATCGTACGATCACCGGCATTTGTCCGCCAACATCCACGTAGAACAGTAAACTGTAAAGGCTTTTTCCTCGTAACGATGAACTTATAAAAAATAAATGAGTGGAGCAAGTTGTTGAAAAAGGCCGAAACAATCCTACAACACAAAAAATATTCCATCCCATATTATGCGCTTGCAAACTGACGGCCTGCAGCTGCAAAAAAATTGAAAAAAAGGCACCCATTCAGGGCAAAACTTCCGCACTCGTTGCAGCCTTACTTCGATTTCGTCAAGAAGGTCATATAAGAGTCAAGTCAACAGCAATCATTTATTCACGAAAATAACGACTCCGAAACAATAGATGTCACGTTCTTAAGGTTATGCATTGGATCTTAGGTTTGCGTTCATGCTGTATTGCAATCATTATCTATATTGATGCTGATGCGTTCATCGCGATTGATGTATAAAACGGAATCGAAGTGAACAGGTGTCTAAACCTTGTGACTATCTAAAAGAGATGCTTGCGTATTCGAAGAAACTGTGGGATTATGTGTGTTAATAGTTCATTTTTCTCGTCACCTTAGTAAATGAAAAGGATCCGCATACTGCTCGTGAATGACAGTATGAAACTTGAAAATCCAGCAAAAGACTATAAACAAAGTGGTTATCATAGATAAATTTAAGAAACAACTACTTCAGTCTGGGAAAGATCGCAATCTGACGAGGATACGGTGGACGATCCGTAACTGAAGAGCGTTCTCTCCCCGAAACGACTACGCCAATGTAGTCCAAATTGTCGTTTTCCTTAAAAGTACTAATCTAACCTTTTTGAAACAATGTTTTGAGATCGACTGTTGTAAAATATCACGAATCTGTACGCACAGATGCTTCAACCACTGCTGAAAGCTGGTCGCCACTCAGCGATACGACAAGCGATATTTACTGTATTTGAAGACATCACTGGTTGGATGATAAATGAAAAATTCTGATAGTTTTATCACTGTGTAATGTTAGACAAGAAAATCCACAATAAAACAGATAACTAAAAAGCAAATCGAAATAGTTAAAGAAAAATTACGTTTCATCGTGCGAGCGAGTGATCTGTAAACGGACTATATTGGCCACATTCAACAGTACTCAAAAATCACTCAAATTAAAATCCATCTTTGAGTTGCTGAAATCAGCGACATCGGTTGCAAAATGTGCTTGTGATATTCACACTGACATTGGCATTTATAAGTACCAGTGGTAATATTCAGTGAAAGACGTTAGCACTGGCATCAAAATGCTAAATTTCCATAGGAAAAAAGAGAGCTTAAAGCTCGTCGTAAGGGCTAACCACTGAGGTGCTTAAATCGGAAGCTCTCTTCACAAATTTATCGTCATGCAGGTCGATCCAATTTATGGAACGATTTGGCGAGAAAAGATCGAAGCCGATAGAAGACGGCGCTCCCACATTTAAAACAGATAATGTTGTGTACGCCTCCTGTAGAAAAGACTGGATAATACATCCGGGTATCAATAATCGCTCCCAAATAATATCAAGACAGTTAGGCTATCCAGCTATTTATCCACAATGAAAGAAGAAAACAAAACTGTCCTTCTTGAGGCACCCCAGTCTCAATTAAACAGTTGATCTGGACGTTGTTTAGTAGGAATCCCCTTCACCCTCCTTCAGTGCTCCCCTCGCCCTCCCCATTACGCATACACTTATGTTGATCAGGGTTAAATGGGATCATGAGAGGTCATGACCGCAACCATATTTAATAAACGTGTATTCCCACTCTTCTCTCATGATACGAATAGGTAAAATTGGACAAGTTTCATGGGGGTTTTTTTTGCTTCACTATTTTAGGAGCGTATTTTGTAAATAAACGGCCAATTCGACCCAGTCGCTTCAGTTATAATCAAGGCATTTCTGATCACAGTTATAGTAGTAGAATAAAATAAACCTCACATCTTTCCACGAAACACTAGCTGTAAGTGTTCGCTTCAAATTGAATCGAATAAAGCGTCCTCTCGTAGCGATCAATAAAAATTTCTTTGGTGCCAAAAGAAACCTTTATATAACCAGAAACGCATTGTACCGCATCAGCATAACCCCATATTACGAGCAGTACATTTTGCTATCCNCCCCCAACCCCCCACCTTCCCAAAAATGACTGTACAGCTCAAAAGATCTCACGAAATTTAAAGCAAGAAAAGCCTTTAAACATGGCTGCAACAGCTCATCTCTATGTAATATAAATCACGAAGAAATTAAATGAAAGAAAGCTAGGAACACTTACGAAGGCATTTTTTCGTGGATGAGTATAGTGTAAAGTGATCCTCACAGAGGCATTTCACTGAGGCATTCTGCAGAGTTTTTGCGGTCGCCACACAGATACCGCTGCATCCGCCATTGTTCTTCACACATTCGTTCCATCCTAGACATCAAATATCTCGCTGCACTACATGATATCTCAAGAAGCTTTATCCACAAATCTTTCGACTATAACGCCATGCCGTATTTACTCTCATTGCTACGTAATAACTGCTTTGTGATAGAACAGTTGTTCAGCTAAGATTTTCAAACAATAGCTCAACAATTTTCTTTCCTTATTTTTTTAAAGGGGGAATGAAAATTGGACAATAAATAAGAAGCCTATCGCGGGATACTACCGCAATCCAATCTATTTCGAGAAAAGAGAAAAAAATATGCTGAAAAAGTTAGCACGGATACCTCCTTTTCTTTACAACGGTGAGGGATCACCTGACTGCATTAAAAAAAACAGCCATAATTTGTTGCCAACGAGTTTAAAAATTGAAATCGAAAACTTTACATGCAAGAGAAATAGATAATCACATTTGGTCAATAAATTTTAAAAAGTATCTTTATATTCGAGTTAAAAAGCGACAATTTCAATATAAGCCGAATAAATGTAAAATTTGCAGATCACAGAAAATAAAATGCCGCAAATGAAAACTTGGAAAATATTTGACGACAAAAAACGGAAATCAATCGCCTATTTATTTTGAAAAAACGATCGTTTCTATATTGGCAGTTAATACACATATATCAAGCATCTCAAAAACGTTACCTTCAGCATTTTGACCGTGAGCAATGCCAAGTTTGAGCACATTTGAAATATTCACATGTAGAACGCTAAGTGCATCTCCTCCATATGTTTCGATGCTATTCGTTTTTGCGTTCGCAAAATAAACTTTTTTCTGGTAGACTGCGAGTGCAACTGGTAAGAAACGTTCATTCGAAATCAACTGTGCGCGATTCGCTCCTTAAATAGCAACATCAATACTCAATAATAAACGCAGTCGACTAGACTCATAATAAAAGAAATCAAAACCTTCTCATATTTCAATCAAAACTTGTTGAAATAACTCCACCATCTATTCTTTCAATCATGATGCTTCATCTTGAGAACTTAGTTTAAAATGATATATATCAGTAATGATACAATTATAACTGCGAGATGTACTTGCTTATTCTTTGGTCACCCAAGGTTTTTATCAAACCAGTATAAAGATAAATCACCAGAGATCGCAAAATGAATAAGCAAAAGCCACCAAAAAGCTATAAAAATGTAATAATAGAATAGGTTTAAAAACTCCATAGTGAATTAGCTGTATGAAAATGTACATCAGCAAACACCTCAGATGCGACAAGGAAAATTGTGGAAAAGCTAACAAAGGACTTGATGCGATTGGTTTAATGTGGCCTGACAAAAAAGATCTTATTTCCTTCTGCAAGAGTCACCTTTTAAACGATTCATTCCCTGAGCAATTGGCTGCCCCGGGAACCTTTTTACAATCACTTATAAAAGAATGCACATCAAACCATTGAAGTCGACGACAGATATTGTGCCGATTCGATCTGCCGTCTCGCTCCAAACAATTAGCTCCGTTTCGAAGTCGATGGCAAGAGCGCTCACTGAGCGCACATCACGAATAAGAATCGGCCCTCCCGTTCGATGACCCTCGAGAGGAGCCCTCTTGAAAAAAAAAAGAAACACAGTTTACACTTTCCTGATAGCTTTATTCAAATAGCTGCCGCGAGAAGGTCGAGTACGATGTCAAGTCCTTCTCATGGGAACCCTCGATGGAGCATTTGTTTCGTTTTTTCTTGGACTTAAGACATGAAGAATGCTTCCCAAGACTTTTATCCTCTCCCTCCTTCCCAACCCTCTTCTCTCCGTCCCCGTTTTTGATTTATATCTTGATTGAGATAGCTTAAGTCATGAATTAAACCGAGCCTACACAGTTGCAGCATGATTATGAAGTGTGCCTTCTGAAAATTTTGATCGAAACATGTTTGATAAACTTTCAAATCAACTGTGAGACCTCGGAACACTGATTAAGGATTAGCAAACGTTGGATTTAGATGCAATTCTGACGGCTCACATGTATGGCAATTCGATTCGGGTTGAAGTAGTTGACAAAGAGGAAAAATAGTTTCGTCGGATGGACAGCAAGATGTTGTGGATTTAATTCTTCCCATGCGATCGTTCGACGAGCATGCCCATCTTTGGCCGCTACCTCTATCCTCCTCTGTTCGATGTTACACCTGTATTGCAAACATGAGTGAAAAAATAGTCCATAAATAAGTACTCTGCAATCCGCTGCATCCTTCCGAAAGCAGCCTCACAATTTTAAGTATCGTATGAAAAACACGTGAATTCACAGAAGCAAACTTTTCATACTGGCAGCTACATACTAAAAAATCAATGATGAATGATGACCTTCTTTGGTCCGACCAAGCACTAATAAAAAATGGCAATGTTAAGATAGCTGTGATCTTTCTCAATTTTCGTCAAAATCCCTCAAAACTTTTATGTGAGGAAATGAGGGGAAATGAGAAGATCAGTAAATACTTCGAACTATCACATTTTTGAGATTCTTCAAGGCAGATCTGTAAATCGAGAAGTGGATATGAGGAAAAGAAACATTCTTTTGTGGCAATATTCACATACCAACCAGTAGATGTTGCCAGTAATCCAATCAATAGATAAGTGATTTATCGACACACCCTCTAGAACTGTCCGTACATCAGAGCCGTTAAAAAACGCACTACGCAGAGTGGCACGTGTGAAGCGTCCACGACCCTCAGCCACCCAAAAAAGGCGCTGACGGCTCTGAAATCACACATGCAAAGAGAGGCACCAAAAGCTACCAACGAAACAATGACAAGGCATGCGCAGACTGTTAGAAAAACAAAACAAAACAAACAGTAAAGGTGGAAGGACGGACCTGATCAATATCGAAACTGGCAGGTGTTGATGTCATATTGGCGATGTTGATGCGATGATTATTTGTAGGCGATTTCTCGAGTGAAATGCGCATGATGCCTCTTGAGGGGGTACTAGCCGTATAAACGACAAATGCTGTTGGCATTACACAAGTGGCGTTATCAGCTCGTAACTCGTAACCAACCGGACACATACATCCTCGTGATCCATTCGGTCTGCAAATAGTTGGCACACTTCGCATACAACACACAATGCTCACTGATGAGAAGAAGCAGTAGAATATTCTAAGTTCCTCCTCGATTTATTTGACAAGCGGAATGCCCATGTGGCACATGGTTCAAACTGACGGCCCGAATTCCCATTTGGCCATAGATAACCGAATCAGAAATGACAGCTGAACGCTCGCCGAATAACGTCTCGTTCTGAGGTGGTATACGAATCGCCGAAATTTTTCGACCATAAAGTGAATTACAATAGAGAGTGTTGCCTGAAAATATATGGCTGGAACTGCTAGAAACGATCTGAAACCGACAGCTACTACAGCATACTTTCACTAACAACCAAACTGCCTTTAAACACGAATGTGAATCACATTCTTAGAAGGGTTATGAATGAAACATCTACCAACAGGTCAGAGGTAAAAGTGTTTGCTTTATCCTTACGTTTAGTCGAAACTGGGAACAAAACATTTTTTAGTGGTATGTTAGCTTGAAAGAAAGGCAAAGGAAATGAGCGGTGTGGCTTGACGGATAGAATCCATGATCAGGTGAACAACAAATCGAGGACTGAATATCTGCTACTGCCGCTTAACTCATTACCTAATCCTATTATGAATCCTGAACAGCCAAATCCAAAAAAAAGGATATGAGATAAAGCTATAGTGACGCAGCAAAAAACCATGTAAATGAAAAAAAAATAACAACATCTATATTTGATTGTCGCTGTTAAATCAAATCTTTCAGCACTCAATTGAGATATACAACCACCAAGTTCATCTATGTTTAAGTGCAAAGAAAAAACGTTTTCAACTTTGTGCCTCAAAAAATATTATCTCTCAATCGATGCAACAGTCAGGGAATAACGTGCCTCATCAATTAGCATATGATATTCATATGCGAATTTCATACAAGATCAACGCTTCGATCAGAAGATAAATGAAGTTCTAACCGAGTATTACCACAACGCATCGTGTTTAGATTGCTGCTGACCACAAAACTTTTTCTTATTAGTGAATTTTTCCCTTCTTTCATTTCTGAAATTAATTAGAAATAAACCCTTACGAGGATAATTCGATGAGTACCATCTAGCCAAGCTCTCTCAATACGACCCATACTTTCATGCCAATCCGAAAAATAAATATATCCTCCGACTGCATCAACAGCCAATCCTCTTTGCTGCCCTAGTCCATGCGAAATGACTGTCTGACGATAGTCACCAACCAAACTTTGTATCTAAAAAACATATGTGTACGTAACATACAATCGTAGCGTTATCATAATGATTATGTGCTGAAACGTTGCTTTAACGAGCAATCTATGCAGACTGCGGGATATATAGGCACTGGATATACATCATGAGAAAACACAATGAAAAATTTCGTCAATATGCATCGATGGTTTAGTTGGAAGTGATCGCAAAATTCGAGACGCTGAACAGCCCAAAACTAAAAGAGACTCACGAATATCACCCATTTATTACAGGCATGCTTTCTATATAGTATTGCGTAAAACTCTCACTGTTATATTGCAGCATTGGTACACGGAGTTAAAACGGGGAAATTTTGTTCTCAAGTAGAAGTGATGACGTATCTAAGATTTTAGCAGTTCTGGAATACTTTCAGGGATCAGATCACAGTCGGGAACATATACACTATTTGTAGGGGAGGGAGATGAATGAATGATAATAGTGGTAAATGCATTAAAAAACCTAACAGTTACCTTAATTTGTGCAATATTCGAATCGAGCCAATAAATGTTGCGATTCAACCAGTCGACTGCCAAAGCCTCTGATTTCGGCGTAACACCATCTTTGATTACTTCCTAAAAACAATTTTTAGACCCAAGAAGCATATTGTTTTTGGATTTGAAGCAAATAGTCAAATACTATTCAACGCATTCTAATGCAATTTGTGACGCCCATTTCCATTGCAATAAGCTGAAGATGAGTTCATGAAAATATTGGTAAACACATGAAATTAGCATATCACGAAAATATTTGCAAAGTACCTCCTGTTCGGAGCCATCGAATTTGCATCTACGTATAACACCGCTCTCACCATCGATCACATAAACCTTCTTGTCTATCGGATCATAATCAACGTGCATTATCTTCCACTCTTGAGTATCGGCACTAGCATAAGGTAGCGGTAAAGGTGTATAATCTTTCGTTTCCAATGAGATAGAGATAAGACCAGAGGTTGTTGCCACCAAAAGAACTCGGTCGATACCTAAACAGGTACTGTTCTCGAATAAAATGACGATGACGTGTGGTGAAATTACATTTAGGAAATTTGCGGCTTCTATAGAACTTCTTAAGTTGATGATTTTGTCTTTGAGCAGGCAACAAAAACTTAACGGACCCACAAAATACAATGCAGTTGCCATATTTTTTACACTTGCATCGTTTTCTGCCACGGTAAGAAGGTCGAAAAGGATTTATATGTCCTCATTTTGCATTGCAATCCTACCATCGGGATGAAAGAAATGAATTATAAAACGGATTTGATAAGGGCATGAGCAATCACAAAAGCGGAACTAAATCAGCCTACCCATTGAAGCATATCTGAGTCATGAATTCTGATGCCACACGATCAGATAAAATAATAAAGTGCGCAAGTTAATGGTGTACCATTGGGTGCACAAGTTAGGCGGTCTTCGAGTAAACGAACGCCAATAGGGCACAAACAAGATCGCCATGGTGCTCCAGGAATGAGAACACAAATGTGAGATCAACCACCATTCGCAATAGCACATGGATTCGGTGATGTTCTTGAAAGTAAAGCATAAATTATTCGAAATTCAAGCCTGCTTCTTTCTATTGCACTATGAAATATAACACCATAGTTTCTGTGCACAAATGAACCTGCCAATATAAACAAACCAAAAAGAATAAATAAAATGCGAGCATAGGAAGAAAACAAGATAGCTAACTTTGAGGCTGTGATCGTAAGTCGAGTACTCGTAAAGCCTCAACACCAGACGAGTCCGCTATCTGGCGCATTGTGCCTGCACAATCATTTTTCTCACATAATGTGACACCCGAGTTCTGATTTGTTACCGAAGTCCACACCAACAGATTCTGCAATGCGTGCATACGAACATTCTTCTTCGGTACCTTCGAAAAACTAGTCGACCGCGGGGCTATCGAAAAGAAACTGCCGGATTCACTTTATTCAACGAAGTTGGACTTCTTTTGATGGATGGCCACGGCATTCAAACCGATTCAACGACAAACCAATAATTTTTGTCCACCGAATTTCCTTCGATCAATACACAGTGAGTTTTTTGCACGGCACCGGTGAAAAAATAATCGCATTTCAGCCAATAACCATTAAGTATGAACTTAACAGGTCCCATTACCACTGTTGACATACATAAATTCACAATGAATACTGTTTAAGAAAAATTAGGTACCAACATTGTCCCGCAATTAACTCCAATCTGTCATGTGATGTAAAGACAAATTACTAAATTTATTGGCAGAAGCTGTGCAATTGCTTTTTGCAGCTAGCTGATGCTTTTGAAATCGTACCAAGCATCTCATTTCAACGGTAACTTTTTAATTAAGTACGAGTACAAATACAGCATTCGCCTTTCAAAAGTACAGTGAAGAGTAGCAAACTTACATCGAGTACATCGAGGTAGAAAGCATTAACTTTGGTAGCTATAATACGGCACGATTCTCGATCGTATAAGTGACAACTCCATATTTGTGAGTCATCTGGTGAGATTTTCGTTCGTGCATAATACAAAGTCCTCGAAGCCTTAAAACAGAATCACTATTTCAAGCGCGCGTCAGGCATATCGAGTTGGTGATTTCTATGCGATTTCAACCTGAGAATCTGTGAAAATTTTGGCTAGCAGTGATCAACATAGCACTCATATTTGGAAAAAAAGAAATTTCAGAGAAAAAAATTAAGAGTAAGATAAAGAAAAAGTTGGATCCTGAAACGAGTGAAGTGAACTTCATTCCGAACACTTTCAGTATACTGACAAAGACAGTAATCCGTTAACCGGCTAAATGCTAGAACCTGCTCGAGTGTAAGGGCAGCAGTTGTTATAACGTCCTTAGTGTCATCCCTGAATGGGTACGCATCGTGATATCGACCATCCATCCACGCACGTTCTATACGTTTATGCACTCGGTTCAGCCAATACATATACCTGCAATTCGATAATGATACACACAACCTAACACATATAAGCAGCAAAAAAAAATGGAATTACCTATTGATCCTACGAAAATACAGCAGAAATGAGAATTCAAACTTGAAGGAATTACCCATCCAGTGGATCAAGAACAATCGAATGGAGTGCGTCGACCCGTGAGCCAGGATTACTGAAGCTCGAGTGCAGAACAATCGCGCAACTGGTGTTGACATCGAGTGAGCATACTTCGATTCGGCCCGCATTATGCACACTGGCCGCCTCGATACCCACATACAACTTGCCAGTGACCCACTCAAGCGCCATCGATGTAACCGTCTCGTCAATAATACCTCCACTTCGGTGAATATGCGAAGATGGCGACGAGTTGCCCCGCAATGAGACCACTCGTATGCTATCACTCGACGATCGAGACCAGCTTTCCATATAAGCCAAGATACCCTAAAAGAACAACGCTCATGGCGATTGTCCAATGCTGAAGCATCATAGCAGGCAGCAAACTGTCTCAAAGGAAGCCGCCTAAATATAACAACGTCAGAACCATCAAAAAAAAGATGAATTACTTAAGTTGCTCACTCTAGAGATATCGGTGGTCATAAGGACAGGAAACGATTCGTCGATTCCGTTGACAATGGTAGAAGTTGAGACGACAGCCTTCCGTGCTGTGTCCACTGTCGTTAGGTCTATCGACTTCTGACGTCGCACCACCAAGGGAATCTCGAGGCATTGCACTTAAATTAAAACGAGTGCGAATACGGTACATTTCAGATAAGAAAATATTTGATACGTGTTTGAGTAGTGCTGATAAGTGAGTTCACTAATGAATTTTGAAGGCAGTTAGAGCCTTCAGAAAATCGCACCTGAGGGCTCTAGAGAGCTGGAAATATTCAAAATGTGCTCATTGCAGGTGTGATAAGCGAGCAACAACACGACTATGGAATTTTACATAATTTTGTAATAACAATTTTTTCCTGCTACATCTTTTTGATACTGGTATAGTTTTTCGTGGACTAAAAAAATCGCAGAGGTTCCTACAGATCTGCGCACTCGCAGTATACGAAAACATCTCCTGTATAGATGTAGGGCATTTATGAAACCGAAAGAAACTACGATTCAAGCTTTCCTATGCGTTCTACGAGTCAATAAAGTGCATCTGCATTGAGCCATTAACGTTCTCAGCAATAAACAATAAGAACATTCATGAAAAACACGATGAATCCTTGTTCTAAAGTCAACGAGAAAAAAAATGCTTACCCTGCAAAAGTAGAAGATAGAAGAAAGCCGCAAGAAAGGGCATAATGGAACGATAGACTTTGTCTACCCCATTACGACGATCCTAAAATATATGAGTCGGAATGTTCACTCAGAAGTTCTTTTGATACTGAATGAAGACTTGTATTCAATGAGTTGCAATATTTATATTCAACGTAATATTTAATTATTTATTTATTTTTGGTTTTTCGACTTTCCATTACTTTTCTATAAGCGAACCACTGAGACAACCACTCGAAACATAACACGATGGATTAGCAATAATCCAAACCTATCGCTTCCTCATCGTTCACTTTTCGACTACGACGAATCAATACAGTCATCACCACCAGGATCAATGCATTCGATAGACGAATGGAGACAAACGAATCAGCGGGTATGATTTGATGTCACATCGATCAATACAAAAGTTGCAGTAGAGAAACATTTTGTATTATTGCATGCGAAATGCACTACACATTTGCTGCCTTGAAACTGTTTCATTTTTCTCTATCACCGCTTTTGACGCAGACCACCGATAGCGCTACACGATAAGCTTTCACGCATATATACCACCAATAACGAAGCACAACGCTATCAAATTTAATGGCGACATGAACAATTTGAGGGACGGGATATGAAAGACACACATACACAATTGGTATCAGTGATTTTCTTCTTTCCTATATAAAACAACTAAACAATACGATGATTCGTGTGTTGTACCGCACAGAGCACTTCCCGTATCAGTAAGCTTCGATGAAATCAATTGCTATGATTTTAATTTCTATTAATTAAAATATCCAGAAATGCTATTAGACAGCACTGCAACAACACGCTCCCTCAGTATGGCGTCTTCAACTCTACAGTTTCATTTAAAACATTACCCACCTGCTAAATGACGAGATGACCACCCATATTCTCCAGTTATAGCCGAAATCACACTTCGCGGATGCATTACTCGTTGTTGAGATAGTGGACGCTCTTTATGGTAGTTATCTAATTATGCCAGCGAGCACTTCAATCACTGTTCGGAAACAACATCACATCGCCGAAACGAACACCAACACCAGTTGTCGAACCTCAACAACGGAAACAGGCGCACTGAAACATCGATCTAAATCAAAGCGATTACTCCTTAGCATTTGGAACATCATTCGCTCTTTTGTATGCACTAACCCTCCTCCAACATGAAACATAAAAATTTTATCGAATTCATTTAAACGCACACATTATTGAAAATTGTGCGCACCACACTTCTTTGCTGTAACTAATTGAAATTAAGGCAGATAGAGCTAGATAAACAGATAAAAAACAATAAATTCATTCTACTTACTGCAAACTCCGTTGAGCATAACCTGTAACAGTATGGTTTCAAAAAATAGGATGTAGTCATGCAATTTTTGAACGTATTTGTCAATCGAAAGAGAATGCACGATATTCTTTACAATGCCGATTAACTGTAGACAGCAAAACTTAAAATAGCATTTAGAAAGGATTGAGAGTTTAAAAGGTAATAAAGGTGCAATTTTTGACAGCACACCTGTTTGAGTGTGTGCGTAATGCGACTGCAAGAGACTCGAAATTAGCGAGCATTTCCTCATTCTCGATGAAATTCGCCTCTTGTTCGTTGGGAATTCTAACAAGTTCCGCACATTTCTTTAAGCCACCGAATTCGAATTTTTCCTCAATAAAAATTATCAATAGAACGAATACTTTCATAACTTCTTATGATTACTTTCATAATGAGTAGGAGAAAATTCTTCTTCATCATAACTTCTTAATAAGAATGAGTAGAAGAAAGTTTCATACTTAACTCAAAGCAAACTCCTTAACAATCAAAGGGGATGAATAGCGGGCTGAGACAAAATATTTTCAAGCAAGTTGTCAGTCTATAACGCTAACATTTAACAACAAATATGAAAGCATATAAATGAGAGTAACGTCATATATGCCAAATGGTAAGATAATCTACAAATCTGGATGGAACTTCTGAACAACTTCAAAAAATATTGTAAAGCTAAAGGCTATAGAATGACCCTCTGTGTTGTTATGTTACACAACATAATATATTAACAAGCTAAAAGCTATAGAATGTTATATTATACAACATGCCCGTACAATATAATATTTTTCCCAGGCATAAAATAGGCAAAAGCGAACATATTCACTTGTGGAAGCTAAGAAAATAAAAACACCTGTAGGACATTATATCTGAATAAATAAATGTGCTATTGTAATGTGCTGCATTGTTATCTGGATCGCATGAACATGAGACTTTCTGTTACGATAAGTTTTGAGGGGTGTGGGAGAAGGAGAAATATTGGTTAACGACTCTAATCTGTGAACATTACACCAAAAGAGAGGTTATTCTAATTACTATCATGTATACATTTCCTCATGAATGTGAGCTATCATATGCCCTAAATGAATAGAATGCAAGCAAAATTCAACTCTCTTACCCGAATGATACTCTGCTCGATAAGCATAAGCCACTTTTTCTCTACTGTCTCTTCGTAGAGATTCTTCTCTTTCTCGGGACTCAAGTCCAGCTCGGCCTACAATAAAACTGTTATCAAAGTCTACTCATAAACGATCCGCTTTCCCATTCTTGGAGATTCCCCCGTGGAAACGCTAATATTAACGCACTGATAATTTTTATGAACAAATTTCAGTAGTGAAAATATATAAAAGAAAATAGGCAAAGTACCACGAATCATGGAAATGCATCCTCGAGATGATTCTTGTCGAGATTAGTGGCATCAAGTGTGGAGACGTTGTTAATTCGAACATGTTCTCGTGATGCGTCTCTTGTTGGAATTGCCAGTTCTTTATTCGATGTCAATTTGTTGAAACAACACATCGCTTTCTCGATTAGCTCTTCGAACATTCTTCCTCAAATGTAGTTCTGCTTAATTTTTCATCTCCTTCAATCTGCATTCACTCATTAGTCACATCCTGCAAAATTTGAGCAGTTGAACAAACTTGAACTCCCCATTTTTGATTGATACCTTTTGACAATCGCCCAATAGGTCTTTGACAATACCTTCTGACCTTCTGTCGTCGATGAAAGTTATGGAATTTCGTCTATTCCCTACCCATAAATCACCGGTTAAATGATTCCAAAGGCAAAAAAAAGATGACCGAAACCGTTCGACTGCTCGAACTTTATAGTATGTCTCCCATAGCGCTATCAATATAATGGATTAAAAGATGAACATTATTTGCATGAATATCAAAAGAACTGCATAAAATCATTCCCTATTCACTGTAAATACAATACAAAATGCGAACAATTTGCTAGACAATAGAGAACTGAAAGAGTCCATTAAAATATAGAAAGAAAAGAAGGAATAAAGAAAAGAAAACCTTTTAATCGCAATTAGGAAAATCAATTCAAGAATAGAAAAGAAAAATGCGAAAACAAAGATTTTCATAAATGAAAAAGTTTGTAGTAATAATAATAATATGATTAAGAAATCACATAAAATAAAGCATCAGGCATTACTGAATTACAGCCGATTCTTTTCTTTGCTATTCACAATAGTGCATTAATAATTAAATCCATTATCATTAATAGCAAATAAAATAGTCATTGCTGTGCACCGTAATGAAAAAATAATCCATAACAATGAAAAGAAATATTCAATATAGCCGTTCAATGAATCTGAATATTTTTTTCAGTAGACAACTCAAAAGATTCGAAACATTTGATCGCTAGTAATCCTAAATTTTAGCATTCAATCTCGATTTGGATTTAATTATAAATTAAGTCGAATTTTTCCTCAAAGGTAATAATAAAGAAATTAATTCACATGCAAATTCTAATCTTACAAGTGAATTTATATTGTATGAAAGTACATTAAAAATTTGACTAAAAAAGTATATTCGGTCAACGCATAAACTAAAATCGGTCATAACATCAACGATATGTACAACTGGGTCAAAATACAGTTGTGATGAATTGCGGGCGGTGCATCGT
>QEWY01000019.1:356880-575486 GCA_006503575.1 Baylisascaris schroederi | reverse complement strand
AGTCACTGCAAGTTGAAATGTTCGTTGCTGCAACTGAGGCATTTTATGACTCAGTAGACTTGATGAATTCATTAGGTTGTAACTAAAGTATCCATAAGTTGCGGTAGACGAATCAGCTTTTCTCAAACAGGACTCTACGAATCACGTTATAAGTAGCCATTTCCTAAGAAAGATAAACAAATGACGCTAATTAGTATATTTGTAACACTTCAGCTGCAATGTGCGCACCTTCCCATCAAGTCTCCTGATTACTAATGAAGGGAGGACGAAGTTTGTGGTAATTGCTTTCATTAACGTATTAACGTGAAAGCGTGAAGGGATGAGTGCTCGAAAAATGCTGCAAAAATAAATCCATCGAGCTCATAATGAACCGATGTGGGTTTCCTCCTCCCTACCGTTGAAAGATGAAAATTTATGAAAATATGTTTCTGGATTATTTTTCAATCGTTGAAGCAACAGCAAGTAGCCAGAAACTTGTCCACGTGCCAGTGTTTTGGAGAGAAGGGGAGAGTTGGTGGGAGGGAGGGATGATAAGGATCACGCTTATAGACGTATCGGATGCTGTAACGAGCGTTTCACCGGCGAAGTTGTATTGGGCGAACAGAACGTCGGTTCACTACCTGTTCTCTTTGCCGCCAGTTTCAACTGGAAGCGCTGCCACGGCGTGCAGTGAGCGCCACGCGCATACGGTGCTAGTGTGTGCCGCTATAGATTCNAAAGCGAGAAAATCACTATAAAAAATTGAGCCTACGCTCCTTTGGATGTTCGTTCTCAACTGAACTGCGGCTCGCTTAGTTTTTGAAGTTAGATCAGTTTTCTCCCCTCTATGAAGACTGAAATCATGACGCATTTTCGCAAAACTTAGCGGAACGCACCGCCTGAGTGACAGCTATGATAATAAGACATTCAACTCGATGTTCAAACATGTTTTTTTAATGGCAATCGGCGGCAAGCCTTTACGGAGTAGGTGAATTTGCACATTGATTCATGCAAACGGGTTCTTTCCGCACAACCAGCGACACCTCGTTCTTCACTCCCTACATTTGACGCATATGCGTTTTCTAAACTTTGAACACTTTAGTTCAAATTGTTACGCTGGAGAGGACACTTCAAAATATTCGTTTTCTTTTCACAGCATCAGAATACCAAAATTGATTTGATGAGTTGTAATGAAGAAACTCAAAAAAGATTTGCAAATGCACATTGGGCATTCCAGAAATGACTATTATTGGCCATCACCAGTATAAGAAATAAATGAAGACGAAGAATTCATAGTATTGCCCGAAACATCATATATGCTTAGTGCAACACAAGCGTTATGAAGCACTGGTTAAGGTACGACATGGTTGCATTCATAGACGAACATCGTGTGTCACAATATTCTAAGTTTCACTGACAGTAGATTATAATTCAAGTTTTGTCATGGTGTTTTGTTCTTGCTTCACAGTTAAGTTGGTCGCTTTTCAGGCTTCTTCGCCAATACAACTGCGCTAGGTGAGTAAGAAGGAAGAGTCGAATGGATGTTTCTGCTGTTATGAAGGGATAAAGTTGCGCTTTTGGATTGTGATTTGGCAGTAGTCGATGATATATTTCCTTGTGTGGATGGTGTATTCCTGCTATCCGATCTTAAACTGTAGATATCGGGCAACAGGGTGCCTTTTTTGGCCGATGAAATCGGTTCCTTCTGCGAATCACTGCTTCTGTCAGTAATGTTGCTTCCGCATTCTGTCGCGCAGCCACTTCCGACGTGTCCCGCTTGTAACTCTTATGTGCCTCACTGAGCAGCTCAGCGCACTTCTCCTATCCGAACTGTTTCGCGTCATCAAGTGGGGTCCGGCCATAACGGTTTTCAGAATCTGAAATATGGGACTTTACTTATTTCCGATAGAGCATTCTAATACTGCGCAGACTTCAGTGACTGCTTCAAGCGAACGTCACGTCAATTAAGATGAATAGTCCAACTGAGGAAAATCAACCATACATAATACGTAATGGCTCCGTTGGCAATTACCTCGACAACACTAGTCTTGATGATCGACGAAAGCACCAATGCTTCTGATGATAGATATTCACCCGGATTCTCTTCCCACCTTTCAAGCAGGAACTTCAACACCGATACGTTACCCTATGCGGCGGCAATATGTAGCACTATGCGTTCGTCGTAATCCCTCTCGTAAATGCTTACTCCGAGCAAAATATACCTCAAAAGCATACTTATGTTGTTGAAAAAGATCACAAGGAAGTTGGAATTGAAATGAAATAAATGGGAAAACGCATTAAAGAAGATGGCACCACATGTGCTTTCGCAATCTCGCATGTCACAGCAGTCACCCCATGAAATGCTAACAAATAATAAAATGTGGGGAGTGAGTTATCAATGTTTAAATCGAACCCAGCACTCGTGAAAATCTTTTAACTGCGCAATCGTTAAATCGACCAATCTTAATGGCACAGAAAATTGAAAAAACACTTTAGGCGTAGAGCTCCTCATGGAAGTAAATCGACTCGAAAGCTTGCATAAGAGGTCTTCGTATCGCTTAAATTACATGCACACAACATCATGATCCAAGACTCAATGGCTGCCAAGTTGAAACGAATAAAAAGATAGACAGGCATACAGACATACAACATGCAAACACAACGTATGTGTGCATAAGATCAAGACGTCGGAAAATCGAATAAAAGCTATAAAAAATATAACTTCCTCCTCAACCAATCATTCCTCTCATTTGCCATCATCGCAAAGAGTTAAGAAAGTAGGCTTGAATAGAATATTGCGGATGGTTTCTTCCCTGTCTTCAGCAACTTTCCTATTTGTTCTGCACTTGTACTAAGATCAGTGAAATTTACACTCATTCAAGTGCAGTAGTAATATAGGATACGCCTATATCTTCTGCATGTACCAAAAATCCCCCACTTTAAAATGGGCCGAAATTTTGGCACGCCCCAAAAATCAGTTCCAGCTCCAGCTCAGGAATTCAAAGACGTGGGTCAGGACTTAGCAGAAACTCCACTGTAACTTGTATCCCTGGTTCCCGTCTTTGAAAAATCTTCGGCGACCCCAAATGCACATCGGCCCTGCTCTTGTTTTAATTTCATGAGATTTACCACAAAAGCAGGTCTATGAAAACAGATACCCAATTTTTCAAATGCTCTGCACGCCTTCCCTCGCTGTCAAGAAGGGGAGCCGGACGGGAAGTTAAGAGGAAGTTTCTTGAGAGCTAACGTAGATGCTATATGATTAGAATGAAAGCGCGCCTCTGAATGGCTGAAATATCGCCTGTTTTTGCAGCATACATCATATTCGATATTGACTCGTTGTGCACTTCTCGCACTGTCTTCCGCGGATCAATTTTATTCGTTTCGGAATATACCTGCATAGGCTATTCAACATGAACATTGGTCTATGGCTATGCATGAGGATAAATGGCCAGTCTTGTAGGGGCCTTGACGGTGCAGGTTTCTCTATGGCCGCATTATAAAATCACAGCTGTTATCAAGTACGAATCTACCCTCAAGTTCAAAAGTCACAACTCAGGATATGGCTATTTTCTAACTCACTCCAGTTGCATAAAACATTTCATATCTTAATGTCCTCAATCTAACCTTGTTCGAGTTAGCAAAACCAGATTTAATTTTTTTCTTTTTTTTTTGCATACGATCCGTCCCCATCTGAGATCCAAGCCTATAACCACAAAATGGGAAGCCAGCTACAATTATTTCGAATTCCTCTGCCACGAGCGTAACCACACATGTGTGAGCGAAAGTGAAATGATGCGGGATGGGAAGATAGAAAAGGGGAATGGGAAGTCGAGGCACGTGCCACGACTGAAAAAAACCACTGAAGTTAGCAACGGTTAGCACTTCAGAGACTTCACCCGCAACTGTTTATGAACGTACTGTCGTAAATGGTAGCGATTAGTCCTAATTCGCTGCGTCGAACGGGACAACCAGACTGAACCGCTGGTAAAGTGTTGCAAATAAACAGTCTTCGACGTGAAATAAGCTGCCTCTTGTGGTGACGCCATACCCAGTAACTTATTTTCTCAGTTACATCAGTGTCGCCATACAAATGATAACTATTATTCGGATGCTATCTTTCATAAATAGCACCACTTTGTACTTTTTCCTTTCTATTTCTCACTTTTTTCTGTCTGAAATAATGCTCCACGTCTTTGTTTACTTCACCTTCAAGTATTAGATGCCTCACTATCTTGGTTGCATTCTTATGACAAACAAGAGATCTAACTCTTTGCGGCGATGCTCCTAGTTGCTGCGGATAGCGAGATAAGCTGCCTCCACGTGCGAAGTCTAGCTTTTGACAAGCTCTGTTTATAAACTGCCTAAGCAACCTAGGAAACATTCTCATCAGGAGATACTCATCAGAGGGGATGGCTGCTACCACGTCGTCTTTCACTACTCAAGTCTGCAACTCAACTACTCTCGGCCGCCTCCTACTATGAGTGCTGCCTTTCGTCGCCTCGTGCTATTCCTGCCGCCTAACCTCGGCCAATGCTCGCTGAATGAATTAAACTCTAATTCTGTGGCCTTCACGGGCCTTCTTTTCTAAATCATTTGCCAATAAATGTTCGCCCAAAAATCGCCAATAATATTTTGGCAGTCACGTTGGAGCAGTTCCTTCAAGAAATGTATCCCTTCCATTTTCATTTGCAAGGAAGCATATCCCCTGATTTCCGCACTCGATGACACAGATGACCAATGAAGAGACACTAGCAAAACCAGGAGATGAGTTGTCTCAAGACGTTCAAGTAGCCATGAAGTATGCAAAAGCAATCAAGCTGAACACACCAACATCTGTCAACTAACAAGACGGTCATAATTATGAAAGTTGAACTTTTCGACAAGCTGTTTCGCGAATTTCACACCACGCACTGTGTTGCCAAGCGAATCGAGTGGTGATGAATAGATGCTTATGCCCATGACATTCGGCACAATGATCATTAAATCGCCCGATACGCCGCTCTTCGCCGGTAAACCAACCTAAATTATTGTCACTCCAACTACACTCAAATACAACCTCGACTGACGGATACAGATCGGCCCATACATCGTTACTGCTTTTCATGCACAACTAATGCCGCTATAGACGTATCGGTACCTCCTTTCACCGCCTCTTTCCTCCTCCTGCTCCAACGACCCTGAACGTATTCAAGACTTGCTGGGCCGTTCAGATAACCAACCATACAGAAACCATGAGTTTGGAATCCTCGCCAGGTCCTTGCAGGGGCTCAGGCCTCCAACCCTATAGCGATCACTTCGTCGTTTTAATTTCCTATTTTAGCTATATGCACATCAGCCCACTTAATTTTGGCACTATGCCAACCTCTTTAAGCCAAGTTTGACGTGTCTATCCGAGGCCGTTTGACGTTCCTTTCCGATCTCAACGAGAAAGTCGGCGAAGGAGTAAGGTTGGGAAGGCCATGTGGGAGAGTAGGGAAGAAAAGAACGAAAAGAGAGAAAAGAGAAAATCTGATAAATGAATAATAGGAACGGACCAAGGCAGGTAATGGGTCACGGCAGTGCATTGGCATCGCATCATTGATCACCATGGCAGCATGAAATGTTTCGCTTTTGACACCAAGAAAAGCAATTTAAATATGTTTTCTGAAGTGTCGTCGTCATATCTCTATAAAAAGTACCGTGAAAGCGAATTGGCCCGAGTAGTCGTACATTCCACACGAGTACATCAGCGACAGCGTGTCCACTACAGCGCGATTACGTACTACTCGTTTTGCGCCCAATGGTGACACCCCACCGTTGGCTAATGTGGCCGCCATCACTGCCAATGTATCGGTGTTGGTTTCGATCGAGTACAGTTGAAAGTACAAGTCGAGTGTGTCCTTAACGAAATCCCTTTGAAGGAAATCGAAAGCCAATATGTTCTATGCACTCTAATAGCTTAAAAATGGATCATGTCTGTGCTTTAGATGTCATCATATAAATAAGGAATTCCAAATGAAAATATGGAGGGGAACCCGATTACGGTGACAAATTCGAATGATTGCTCGAATGCTTGAAGTTGGAATATCCAAAGGAACTATCGGCCTTGTCTATAGTGAAGATGATGCCTAGCATTGGAAAAATTGGGGAAAAAAACATCACAGCCGTCGTAATAATCTTCCCCCACCCTACCCGCTTGCGCCGTCGCAACAAAAACATTCAGGTCGAAATTGCTAAAAAATAGAATGCTAGAACGAGTAGGACACTCGTATGCGCAACATCGATAATAGTAGAGGTTAAATCGGATGCAAGGATGCGAATATGCAGCCACTTCGAGATGACGCTAAATGAGGTAAGGGCTCTAAAGCAGTGCCTCTTATCAAAGCATAATGATTCACTTTAGTTGTTGAAGGAGAAGTTCTCGAAGGTTTATTAAAGAGGCGCATACTGCCAACTAGATTTATATGACAGGTCTAAAATGTTTTCAACCATCTCAAGTCATAAAAGTTTACTTCAACACTAAGAAATATCTTTTAGAATGACGTCATTTTGCCCCTTTTTTTAAGCATATGCTGATTTGTTTGCTTAACATCCAGAGAGGCCATCGCGGAGTTCTTTTAAGTACTCTCGACGTAGCGTGTTTCTGCACTAGCAAATTTGTTCCACAGGTGTAAAGGTGTTTTTTCTTGAAGCGAAACACAAAGTCGATGGGCCGAGACAGCTATTTTTGGCAAAGAGATTTTTAAGATATTTCATCGATTTCAGAAGCAGGAAAGATTAAAGATCGCACCCGAGTTGGACGATTGAAATAGGCCTTCTTCCTTTCGATGTTTGGGTTGCAAGTCGTGATGAATAAAATGTTTTTTCTATCTCTTCCCCTCCCTTTTTCCGTTAGAGCATCCAGATTCTGCTTATAGGTCGAATTAAACAGTTGGCAAAACTTTCACTGCAGCTGTAGATTGTTTTAGACATGAATATCCACAACCAAAAGCAATATTTGGTTGATCAACTTTATGACACAATGACTCATTGATACCCACCTCAATACATACAACGTGAATATGACCAATAACGGTAATTTGAAGAGAGAGTTGTTCACCTGTAGATTGGTATTGCGTGGAAAACATTTGTGCTCCCGCATATAATACGAAAGCGGATAGTTTCGATCGGCAGTTTCTCTTTCAGAAAGGAAGATAGCATTATTGAAACCGACATAACCATTGCAAGCGAAATTCTTCAACTGCTGTAGCGCAAAATCGAATCTATCTGACAGCGAGCTGTTCCTTTTCAGCAATGACACTACTAAGATTGCACTCGCATTGATCATTGGGTTGTGCAGTTTCTCTAAAATTTTTACACCTAACGAAACTGTTATAGTAATAATATGCGTACTCTGCTAATGATATAGAAAGTCGTAATAAGGTAACTGCCACATTACGGATTGTAAAAGCAAAACGACGCAACCCTAAGATTTGATGCTTCCTGCATAAGAGGAACGACAAAAAAAGCGTATACAATATAGCGCAACATGTGGCAAATCAAAAGTTATGGCTAACGCAAAATATATGCTGGCATATTAATGTATTCCCTTATAAATGAGCCTTCCTTAGTACTCCTTCTATTAATTCAGAAGGAGGGGACGAGGAGACATTCTTGAACAGGTAGTCTACAGCATGAACTACTAGCTGATAGAATGCAGGCGTTTTTCTTCATTGCTTACTTCATCGTTAATCCCATTTGACTTTTCAGTAATGACGCATAGGCAACTCAGATGCATTTAGTACACGCATCCCATCTAATGCTTTTTAAAATAACACAAATGCGATTAATGCGTTCGTTTGCAACATCAGTAAATAAATATACGGCACCAATTGCTTCACTTCTCCCGTTCCTAAAAATGACTGCAAGAATCACAGCAGAAATCAGACCACTCACACACCTATGTGGAAGCAAAATTTGATTGAGTTCGAACTTTTCCACACAAACGACCACTTATGCAAGAGTTTTTTTTTTTTTTTTGCTGCGGCTTGCAACTTTTCACGAAGAATTGAAAATTTAAAGAATCTAAGCAGTTTAGTTTTCAAATAAATTAGTAATGGACAATCGCTGGATGGATTTGAGCGAGATGATTGCAACAGAACATGTTTACTGAAACACAAGGTAGCACTTATATGCAACGAAAATAGAAGCTATCATCGCCTTTTTCATCCTTAAACGTATAGGAATGACATGCACAGTCCACAGCCTTCCATGTGTGCCAGTTCAGTGAGAACGAACGTCCACATGCATCAGTCGCGCAAATTTGGCGCTCCACTTGCATGTCGCCAATTCTTTCGCACAAGAGAGTGGAGAAAACGAATAATGCACAAATACAAGTATTATTTCTTACTATTGTGGTTGAGGCAAATTTCATTGAAGAGTCGTCCCGACGGTTTCTGGCCAACATAACCGTGCACCTGAAATGCATGGGGATGTTTGCCTTCAAGTCAACAAGACAGGCTCTTTTGTTGTTCGTTCGGAAGTATTTACTGGCGTCCAAAGTGCTCAGCCAGCATTGAATTTGCGCCGATTCGATCTGTTCAAATAATCGTGCCAAAAAGCATTTAAAGGTGGATGAGCAGGAACAAAAAACGAAGGGCGGAAACCTGTATGGAAATCGAATCTCATTATACAGAAGGAATAATTTTGTGCCCGTCTGCGAATCTCGAATTTGAAGTCCTAAGCTCATTTTTGTGGTTGAAATAGGAGAAAAGAGGTTACACGTTCAGGGAGAATCTGTGTTTTCCTGCATTTGTGCTTCCAAGCAGAACTTGGAGCGCGATGGACTCTATCGTGGAAGATACTACCAATGTGCCGCGAAAACGCCCTCTACCGATAAGAGGGGCAAGGGCGTTCTGGCAATGAATCTGTTTAGCGCCAACAAATTCATACTTGGAATATGATCCACAGTCACCATCGGATCCATCAGCAGCTAATGTGAAACAACTTCCAACACAGTACAGGTGGCCACTACACTTCTCACTTTCTGATGAAGGAACCAAAAACTCTTCCTAGCAGCTGGGTACTTAAGTTCAGGAAAAAGTGAAGAACGTTTCGGTTTCAGAATCTCATAACCCATAATATAACTCTGAGGCAGAGTTACCACAAAGCTCCGGAGCGAGCAAATTCTCAGATATTGGAATAGCGTTAAGAGGAAATGTGATCTCTAACGCCATTACGTCTCTTTTTTTTAAGAAGCAAAGAAGCAAGAACTTTTTCTCGAAATTCAATTCACTGTTAGCAGTCTTGGATTTTGCGGATCACATATCCGCACGGTAAGCCGAAACAGCAGAGCGCATCGAAAATTTCTAAACTGGGAGGAAAAAAACAAGACGAAATTTTTCGAACCGTGTTGAATGAAATGAATCAAAAAGTTTTGTAATCTTATATCTACATACTTAAAACATACAGTGCTCACGACATCCCAAAATGGAAGCACGTTCAACGGTGCCTTTTGGCTTTGGAACAAGGAACGATTACACAGTTCCCAGACTTCAAAACGGATGCATATCTCACTTTAAAAATGCGAAGAGGGAGGACAGATCTTCAAAAAAATTAGTAACTAACATGTACTCGAGAAAATTTTCATTTCTCTCACTGGCAACATATCACTCAGTCCCAAAATTTCCAAAAGTTTTCCAAACGCAATTTGCCAATTACCAGGTAACGTTTTCAGGATAGGCGAATTCGATAAAGAACTCATTTCCTGGAGTTGGGTGACATCCAAGAAATAGTTCAAGCTGCCCCTGGCGCTCGTAAATAATACGTCTATGTTGTAGGAAGGAGAGAGGTCAATAGCCTTGGCAGCGCAAAACACGACGCAAAACGTAATAAGTACAAGTTAGCTCTTCGTTGAAGTCACGGTATAATTCTGTGGTCAAGGCATACCTCATCTGCACCAAGCTCCTCCAATGCAATCGCATATGTAAACGGTTTACAAACGCTCTGGAGTGTGAACGGAAGCAAAGATTTTCCCCATGAGCGCCTTTGACCATCCACAGTGCATATTGAGAGAGCCCAACTCGACAGGTTTGATCTCACCAGCCGCGGTATATAGTCAGCCGCCTGATACAGCAAAGATTCGAAAATATTTCACTTCAGGATAAGTCTCCAGAAGTGTTGCGGAATGGCCTGAAGCGAGCGGCAAAACTTACCTTGCCATCTTTAATGTCGTGACAGGACTCGAAAATCTCCGTGACCACTGTGACAAATGTTGACCAGTCAGGGACAACTAGAGCTTGTTTGGCGCCTTCGCTATTATACCAATCGAGCCATCAACACACCTGAAATTGCCAGTCTAAAGCATCCGTATATGATGTTCGCAAGCCCATTCGTTTCCAAGCTGCTCGGCTCCTTTCCCCTATACCAGCTTAATACAATCCCAACAGCTCTCTTAGTAAACGTTAGAAATTGCAATCTTTATTACCATTCATATACTTCTTGATAAATATAACTGCCGCCTAGGATTCGGAACAACTATTATTCCTATATTTAATCATCTGACATCCGGTCTCCGAACACTTAGTTCGCACTTACAAAGGCGTACATTCGGTCCTGGCGGGCGCGCACAACAGGTCGAGTCACTCGTGGCAAAGTAGCCAACTTCGAATCTCAGGCATTCGTTTTTTTTTTAAATAAAAAGACAACTTCTGTTACTCTCGGAGGAGGAGGTTAAAAGTGATGTTATGGTTGGGTCAAACTTTTCACAAGCAAGTGAACAAACGAAGATATTTATTGCAAATGAGGTGGAGACATAACCTTCCGTTTACCCGCGGGAAGAAATGGAAAAATTAATAAATGCACGCAAAGTTTGACATGGGAATGAGGTGAATTGGAAATTCTGATATCGTTATGCAAGAAATATTTCAGTCTTCTTGATCGTGATGTATATTTGATATCCATCTGTAGTATTGATGGTTTTTCATATAGGATTTTTCAACGCTCACATTATTTCGCCGAAAGATTACCGAAAAAATGAGCGCTTACACAGGTTTCCTACTTCAGCGAAGTGAATCTCCCAAACCAATGCCCGCAATCTCATATGTTTTCAAAAATATCGTTTAGTGAGATGCAAAATTTGTGCTTTTTTGAAAGGGAACTTGAGCAATCGCTGCATCGAGCGTGATGAGTCGCAAAAACACTTCTTCAGGAGGAAAACTTGCAATTTGCCTCAGCATTAAACCGATGCGCAACAGAACTGGTAGCGGGCTGAGCACATCCTAATCAGTTTTCATCATACACTGTTATATATTACATCTTTTAATGCATGAACATTGCGAGTTGTAAAATTTTTACTCATGACCCCACATGCACTTGCAATTTTTTTAAAGTTGTTTTGAGTGATTGAATAATCGACCTGAAAAGACGTGATTTTCCATTATTTCTATTCGTTTCTGAAATTGTTTTGTTATTTCATCATCACCTTTTTATTATTGGCTTCCTATTTGCAGCAATGGTTGATTAAGAGCACACATCGCTTTCTTTATTACTTAAATAAAAGTGCTTTTGCTTTTTTATAAACATCAGCTTGCGTACAACTAAAATAAGGAATCTGCAACTAAACAATGCTTTGTGTTATAAACGTTATACAACTAGCCCTTATTCACGTGAATGCGTCTCATTCACGTGAATAAACTGACATGCTGCATCCGCAATACATTTGGCGATGTGCATTGTCTCTGTCAGCAATCAACGGCTGTTTCAAAGATTTTCAGATTTTACCCATTGTGTTGGAATTTTCAAGCACCCATCGATCAAGCGCGAAGGAATGAACAGTGACATCAAGCACAGAGCATCGAATTCCATGCCGTTTGATTTCTAGAGAACCGAATGACTGAGTGAGAAACCTTTTGAACGTATCTCTATCGAGATTCGCAGTTATCGATTCCGATGGAGGCAAGTCAGATAGGAGTTGGCGTCGTTCTTCATCGGCAACCGCTCTAATAAAGTTGCTGAGTCTTGGATCGTCTTCGCGTATCCCGTAATTGTGCAAGGTCTGCAACAACCCTCTCATTGAACTATAATAAGAGATTGAAATGAAACTCTGATGGGGCTATTCCACTTCGAGCGTGAAATTCTTTAGAAGAGAACTTCCACTCGAACATGAATTATCTGTTGCATTCCATCGTGATTCGAGGCACCTATCCTCTTCGCGAGCTCAAAAAGTATCCTCGACTGCTTGAACTTTCCATCGGCGAACTCTAACAGTGGAATATCACGACACAGATGAACATTTTTGTTTTTTAAATTGCAACCAAGGAAGTAGGACTACCTGACCTCATTTTTATAAAGGCAGTCACCTTGCGATAACGGCCGACTTCGTCAAATCACTCTCACTGATTTGCAAACTGCTTTCACGCTGGTACGACGGTGATCATGAGCTGAGCGCCATTCATCCATTTGCCCAGTGCCAGAGATCATACTTTATAAGTGGAGATTGCGCAGCTCAAATCCCTTAGCCAAGATTCAAAAGCTTTCAGTTTTCATTCGCTGGTGGTCGAGCAATAAATATTCCATATATTATGCAACGAAGCAATTTCAAAACAGTGACAGTGATGAGAAAAGCCGACAGGGATAGCGAGGTTACTTATTGTTTCATAGCGAACCGAATGAATGAGCATCTGCACTCGCTGATAGCGGTGACGTGGCCTCTGATATTTATATCTTTATCCTTTATTGAACTGTGCAGTTTGTCTCTGTCGCTAAAGGTTGACGCTTGCGGTGATTCGAATATCCATGTGTGGTTTGGTTTTTGCAGTTTCCTACAGTCACTTACAATTCCATAGATATTTATCCTACTCCTACATGGTGAACAATAACTCTCAGTATTCCAATAACTCCCGTTTCCTTCGTAACTTTACTGGATATCTGGAATACTTTTTTATATACAGTGTTTTATTCCCAATAGTCTATGCTCTTACTGTCTTTCTGACGATTACTTCGCATAAAGATTTTAGGAGCGCAAATTTGATCTGAAAGATTTTAATTTTAGTAGAGTTTTATATTCGCAGTAAATATGTCGCAAGATATTTTGTCATGCGCTAGTTTTGAAATCATACGAATTTTTGCACACACAAAAGCACTAAATTCGGAGCCCAATTTGTGGGCAACTTTAAAAAAATGGGTTCAACAATGCGACTTGTAGAAGCGCTCTTTTCGAGGATTTAATTTATTGGTCGCTCTCAATCGTCGACATTTGTATACATTGAGGTTCTTACCCATTTTCCACCTTTTCTCAGGTTTCTTAGTCTTAAGCGACGCCCTTACTGATTATATTAGCAAAGAAATCATTTTGATCGCTTTTAAGTAGCATTTTGATTTCTTCCATATTTACTGTTAAATAAAAAGAAAGCGCCAACAACCATAACCACCGCAATGACCTATGAACTTTGTGACAATTATTCCATTTTTATTCATTCTTGTTAGAAACCTAGCCAGAACCTGAGGTGAAACACTCGCTTCTACTGGTATGATCTTGATGTTTGAAAGCTTTAGGACCCAGACAGAACCTAGTTAGTGAGTGAAAACAAAAAACGTTCCAGTAACTATCTCATTTAGCTCCTTTCCTCCTTCTCGAATGGGAAAGCTGCGTATGAACAGGGAAAGCACGCAAGACTTTACGTTTTACCTTGAGCAGCTTATGAACTGATAGGGTTTCAGTGTCTCTATTCCGATACAGATCGAAGATAACGTCCACCGTGCCACCCATCACTCGTGTACCGTAATTAGCCATCGAATCGCTCGACAGTGCTCTCGCGACGATCGAGCCAGCAACACTCATTGTTTTCGGTAGTGACGATCGTTTCATCACCACCCTGTTTTTACAATCTTCATTAGTCATGCACTGCATAAGTTTGCGTTTTCACATGGCATCGACTATAGGAAGCATGCGCTCCGTTTGACCATCTGTATTGTCCAGAATGCTGCACGAGCTACGTTTGTGTCAACGCTTGTTTTAAAAAATGTGGATAGCTTTCGAAAAGTTGTCGGTTAGTGCTGATCGGCGTTAAATAAAGCTCTTTCCAGGGAGATGCAGCCAAGGAATGGATCCGGGTAAGTAAGCACGACCGGAAACAATTTTAATATCCTTGTTCAGCGTGTGCAACAATCACACAGAAGACTTAGACCCTTATCTTAGAAACAATCCAAGGGGTTTTATTAATGATATTTGTAGGCTGTCAGTTGCAGCAGAAAATTTCGTCTAAAAATACAATCTCATTTGAAAATAGTCTATACCCCATTCCACACACTGTTTTGCCTTCGCATTGCAAAACCTATTAAAATATGTGCAAAGCATAAGTGGAATGGGGGAACGGTGGTAGCGCATGAGCTGAATGCAATACATGCAAAGGTCGTGTGATGAAGTTGTTAACTGGCATGATTTCGAGGGAACTACCTTCCTGATAGTGACACAGGAGAGATGGTCGTATTTTGAATTGCACGGGAATCACTCCGCCAATCATTGCTACGACCATACGATATGATATAGCGGCAGCCTTGGCTCCAACTATTGAGTTCACTGCATTCGAGAACTACTTCGAATCTGTCATACGACTGTGCCAGCGGTGATGGGTTGACAATAAAGCGCAAAGAGCAACAGCTCAGATCAAGCTTCCTTGGCTTTCATTTCAAAAAGTTCTGTACTATCGATGTATTGGCTAGTGCTGCTACACCTAGTTTGTGCTGCCGCTTTTGAGATCCTGTTAGCAGACTATTTCCATGTTTTGATTCATGTTGTAAGGAACCCACGAAGACTACTTCGTCCCTATGAAGCTTCAACTGCACCAACAAATCTACGGGTTTACAAGAAGAGAATAGTATGCAATGTTTCCAGAGGCATTATCCCACCCCTTGCATATGGTGGAGAGGTGGCGCTAAGTTTTGATGAAAAAGTTGAACTGAATGTTGATTAAAATAAGATCAAATTTCTATTTTGAATGGCATGATACCTCGTGACGCACCACACAAAGCATCCCAAACTGCAAAGACGTTGACACAACTGGAATTTTGCATAATGTGCACCTGAGCTCATTATGCATTCACTTGAGCATAATGTAAAGAAGCACTAGTCACTAAAAGAAATCGAGGAACCAAAGTATCATCTTCTGCATTTCAGTATTTGGAGATACATTTGAGAGTAAGGCTAACTTTTACAAAAAACCATTGCAATGTAGTTAGCATTAATACAAACACTAATTCCAATTAGCATTTAAAGCTGTATAGCACTCTCTTAAACCTCCTCCCTCTCCTTCCCGTCCCTGTTTGGACTGAGAATCCCTAGTGCTTCTTTCAAAGAATTTGTGGTAATGAACATGCACCTCCATAACACAAAGCTTCAGAAGTTGAAAAGCCAGCCATCATTAATATGAACGCTCGTCACTGGGTCGAACCTTGACAAGGACAGATTGCATTTCGCAATGTTGCGATCGTCCTATACCATCCTTCTTTCTCAAAATGTTCCTAGATAACCGTTAAAGAATATGCAGGAAAACCAGCTGTGGTGAAAGAATATATTCAATTGACTGGATCGACCTACCTTATGCATCGACACCCGAGAACAGTTGCTGGCGGGCACCACATGAGCGCTGACAGACCGCAAACGCTGACAGCAAATCTAAAAAATGGTCTGCTGATGCAGAACATCTTGCACAGTGACCGCCAAATTTCACTCGCGCTGCTTCCTGCATAGTTTTTCCATTACCCTCTGAACCTAACCATAGAATTCTTTTGAAGGGTTCCAACCTCAAATCACTAGAATATCGCTATTCGATGCATAACTTATCCCCATGAAGCGTTCAAGAGTTTTTTGACGTCCGTCTTCTGATCTAACTGAATTTATTTTCTTACTCACAAAGTTTACAGCTGCAGTGAAAACTATGTATCAAGAACAGTGCTATCAACAGTTTCGTATTCAGAAGCATTCAGAGATGCAACAAGCTCACCCGGTGTAGTCATTATTATAGAGGTTGTTTTCTCCTTCATGATCCATAGCAAACGGCATTAATTTTTATAGAAAAGATTGAGCCTCAATTTAGATTGTTTTCATAAATTTTGAATTAGAATGCACTGCGCATCAACCACTCCTTACAGCAGTTGACTTCATGATGCGCTTAGGACTTTTTAATTCCATCACTCAATCACACCTACTTGAAGAACACACACTCCAAGAACCACAAAAAAAATCACACAAGTATGCGCCTCATTTTCTATCAAATACGCTTTTTTATAGCACCTACCCGCTAGAGAATGAAGCACATTCTCGCCCACAAAAGAAAAGAGTTTAGGGAGCAACAGCAACCACCTTCCTTCCTCCCCCCCCCCTCACCCCCGCCCCTCATTTTTAGGGAGCTGCTATCGGAGTATGAAATTGGAGAAGCAGCCATGCGCGGCTAACAAAAATTTTGAACTCCCCGCCATTTGCCTGCGAAAAGCAGTGGGATGTAACCAGCTGGCAAGATATGAGCGGGCTGGTTGCAAGGTGGCAGTGTTTCCTTCTGTGGGAGCATTGTGCGGTGTGCTGCAGGTTTGTGGCTCACTGCAGATTCTTGGGCGAGAGACTTCACGCGCTGACGAGCCAGTGTTCGGAGATCGAGCGCTAAGAAGGGCATCTAGTCGGTCAGCAACCAACCAGGCTTGTTCGTATTTTAGTAGTCTTTCTTAGCGGGATTCAAACTGCTCAACATTTGATTTGATTCCCTCAATTTTTTACAGGTGCGAGATGTTGATTTTCTCTTTATCGCAATGATGTTTTCAATTTAGGTTGTAACTGATATGAATTTGGCAACTTGTCAAATTTATAGAAACCTAACATTCTCGCTATTTACGCGCGCAGGGTTGCAATTTGCAATTCTTAATGTTCTCTCGGCAGTTGAGCAACAATACAGTACACAGTAAAATTCAGACCAGATAATGCAAAGGTATTTCTCAGCGCAGATAGCATGTCTCGAACATCACCATAGAGGTTTTATTGCATACTGTCGATCTAATCTGGAGTGTTGCAATCGATTTGATTTCCTTATTGCAATTGCTAGAAGGTAGATCAGCTCACTGCAGATTCTTGGGCGAGAGACTTCACGCGCTGACGAGCCAGTGTTCGGAGATCGAGCGCTAAGAAGGGCATCTAGTCGGTCAGCAACCAACCAGGCTTGTTCGTATTTTAGTAGTCTTTCTTAGCGGGATTCAAACTGCTCAACATTTGATTTGATTCCCTCAATTTTTTACAGGTGCGAGATGTTGATTTTCTCTTTATCGCAATGATGTTTTCAATTTAGGTTGTAACTGATATGAATTTGGCAACTTGTCAAATTTATAGAAACCTAACATTCTCGCTATTTACGCGCGCAGGGTTGCAATTTGCAATTCTTAATGTTCTCTCGGCAGTTGAGCAACAATACAGTACACAGTAAAATTCAGACCAGATAATGCAAAGGTATTTCTCAGCGCAGATAGCATGTCTCGAACATCACCATAGAGGTTTTATTGCATACTGTCGATCTAATCTGGAGTGTTGCAATCGATTTGATTTCCTTATTGCAATTGCTAGAAGGTAGATCTAATTGTAATCCACTTTTGATATTGCACTGCTTGAAGTCGTCTGAGAGGGTTTCCTCGTGTTGCTTCCTTTTAACTTCACCACCATTATCAACCTCATTGTACTATTAGGTTAGAAAATGTTTGACTTAGAATCACTGGAATCTCGCAGGCGCAAATCCAACTCAACCCGCTATTTCAGGACACTATGTGGTTTTTCTCGGTATTTGGCTGTTCAAAATCTCTGAGAATATCAGTGAACGTAAATGGCGTGGATGCGAATATCAGCCATCCAGGGGGGTGTGTACCATACACAATGTCATGAATCGCTTTCATTACTGTATCGTGTACATTTCAAACATTCTTTCTCATGATCTCGTGAAAGCAGATAGTTGTGAAGGTTTCGTGAGATGCCTAAATCATTTTGCTCCTTGCTCCGTTTGCAAGTGTTTTGCCGCAGTATTTTTATACGTTCGCGTTTCTCTACTCACTCTATGCGCCAGCCACTGGTACTGCGTTTTTTTTTTCCTTTTTGTTTATCGCTTCTTAGTATCTCTTTTGCTCTTCTCACCAATACGCATTTATATATTTTCCATGCATGGAGCGGTGAAATATAATGGCTGAAGTTGGAATTTTTAAGGAAGTGGGAAAATATTGAGGACAGGTTTTACGATATGACATACGAGCGCTAAGCACCAACGTGGGGGTTGCATTATCCAACCATAAGCATTATAAAATACGCACCCTGTTGCTAGGACCAAATTCTTAAAAAGTTATTTTCTATTTGGTGATGATTTATTTCCTGGACTCGAGCTGCGGCTGAACTTTTCAGAGACATTGAAGCCGAGTTGTTTAAGTGCATGATGTGGAGATTTGGCCGAAGGTATGGCCGAGACGGAACCAAGGTTTTCAACGATTTAAAAGTATAAAAGCAATTTCTCAGACACCTGGAGGCGGAGTTGGAAGCTAGAAGTTGGATTTCCGTCCCACCTAGGTGAGATTTGAGCTGAGTTCAAAGCTTGTGGCGTGACGATCACATCCAAAACATATAATGTAGGTACTCCTCCAGTTATTTACCTCTCCTTCCGGTAGTGTTGATTATATTGTAATGTAGAAGTCAGGCTGAAGTATATTGAGGTTAACTTTTGAATCTTTAGTTGGCATCAACGTTCGAGATGACTGCTGAGGTGGACAAAGTGGTGGAGTCGATGGAGAGGCTGCATATACGTGACGAACAAAAGGTGACCACCATTTCCAATGAGGTATAGTTGTTGAGCGAGAACATACTTATCCTATTGAGATGCTCCTTTGATAACCACTGAAACAACTGAAGTAGTTGTTAGGCCGGGGCCAGTAAAGGAACACAGCTTGTTTCCCTTCTTTCGGTGGTTTAACATACGCTTTTTATGAAAGTCGTTGTTAATTGTAATGCAGAGGCGCATTCATAAGTGATAGTGAGAAAATGCTGCTCTTTAATCACATACGCCCTCGCAAATTGTTTTTTCTAATTTTTCTTCTTCTCATATAATGTGTATTTTCCGCGGAAACAAAACTGTTATATTCTTCCAATATCATGGGTTGTTTTCTAAAATATCTTTACTGGACTATGAATAGCACACTCAACTATCGCTCACTTCTTTCCTCTAACCGATGCTATTGATCCTTAGAATATTGTCTTTGTGGTCTAATCGACTGATATTTCTCTAAATGCATCAGGAAGGCCAAAAGAGCGAGAAGAGTGATGATGCTTCTGACCAGAGTGAAAGTGACGATCAAGAGTCTCCTAACCATCCGGCGTACGTTCCGAGAGATGAGACGTATTTCATGCATGACTTGAGGAACGCTGGGGATCATCCGCTTCAAACGCCAAAACATCGGCCTTCCCGAGCTGACAAGAAGTGGAAGCATGATCTCTATGACGAAATAATGCAGGCACCGAAATGTCCCAATGAAATCATGCGCAGATATGGAAACGGCAAAGGTATTCAGGTAAGCATAGATGCAGTTGAACGTAGCTGATTTATTAGACTATATGTGATTCGACGTTTAGGTGACTTAGTAGGAGTTTATCGGAGGGGACGTTTTGTCGCTTGAGTTCGGAGACAACGGCTTCGTCATCTTCAGTGGAGTACCCAAATGATGAGGTGTTGTTGCTGAATTTTGAGCTGTTTCGTGATGGGAGGTGTCAGGGATCACAGTGCATAGATGGGGCGACAAATAAGCGTTGTCTTGAAACAGCATCGCTTCTAAAAAATTCCTTTGGTTGAGCATAGCCTCGCTTCCACGAGACAGGAGATGTCAACCGGTTAGCTCGGAAGCACTCTTGCTTAATCCATTCTGCTTTTTTCACAGAAGCCATATTTGAAACTCAATAGGAAAACATGAAAGAATGTGCCAGTTCGCACTGTAGAAAAAAAATGTGCTTTAGAGGTTATGATGGGTTATCTATATTTTGTATAAAATTAAATGTTGGATTAGCTTTTATAATTTGAACTACTGAAAACAATCTTTTGAGGGCTTATTTCATTTACGGACCTTAATGTGCAAGTAACTCCTCTTGTTTCAGCTCCTTGCAAAACAGATTTGAAATTCACATATTGTAGCATAGTCCTGATAGAAACGTTCGGCGAATGTTGCAGTACTCGAAACGTGGTCGGGCCAGCCGCGTTTACGAGCGCCGTCGATCTTCAGACTCCACAACTCCACGCAACTTAAGCAAATTCTCACATAAATGTTTGTCAATCTTTTTTTATTGTTTTCATTGTTATTTTTGTGACCTTCGCAATCATTATTTCTTTGCTGGTATTGTTATTAGGTTTAGTGAGAAGTTTGTTCTATATAGGGAGTACACTTTGCTTATCGAAACCAGTCTCTTACGTAGTCATCTTGTTGATAGTGCATTTCACGACGAGTATTACTGCTTGGCAGACTTCTTTGAGTGTCTTCGTTCAGAACCTTTACAGGACCTGAAGCATTAAGCAAAAAGACGTGATCAATGCATTGAGCACCCTTTATCCTGGCAAAAAAGGGGAATGCGTTGAAGAGGGGACTTCGTCAGAGTACATGCTTGCAGACCACAACGAAAACTGATTTAAGTTGGCGCGTTCCAAGCTGAGCGAGAGATTTCTCCAAATTTCATCGTTTCAAGCGCTTTTTTTAGTACAACATACCTCAAGGACCTTGTTTTCTTATGCTCATATACTGGCAACGATGAAACAAAAACAGTCTCGTATTCGAGCTATTCTAGTTCAGTTTCTGTGCAAAAAAACAGAACCCTGATCCTAATGAGAACGAACTTTTGGCTACGTCTAGTATTGTTGTTGTTATTGGTATTCCAGAATCAGCAACCTTGAGCTATCTAATAAAATGCCTTAACCGACTAAGCTGCCGTGGTTTTACTCATCACGATTTCTTCGTAGGGTCCCCATCAGTCCTACTGCATATAAAATGAAGGCAGACTTGATGAGCACGTGACTCCAATAATTAGAATAGGCCTAACATCACTTTGGACGTAGTGGTATGCATATATGTACGAAGGTATCGTGCAGTTATTTATATATGTGCAAGGATGCGTATGCATACATGTGTGTGGTTATGAGTGCATATACATACGTGCATCTGTGTATGTTGTTCGCATACATATAGTTACACATGCATGAAAGCAGGTCCACATGTTCCCAAATATTGTCTACTCTTTACTGATTCTTTGCTGGACGCAGTTACGATTTTGTTGCCTTGTTTTTATTACTGTAGGGTATTATCTGTGTCGAGTCATCGTTCAGTGGAAGTGTGTACAAATCGCAGTTTTCATAAGCTTGCGCAGTAATTTTTAATATCATTTTCTCATTTTTTTAATGTTTATAATATGAATTAACTCATTTTTTTAACATGAATTCCTTAAGCAGTTCATTCAAATCTATATTTTTTGTGAAACTTTTGCTTGGAAATTCGAACTTGGAAATTCCTTTGGGGTAATGGCACCAAAATATCATGCATAGCGATAAGAAAGACATTAAAGTTTTGTAAATGCTATCTAGATCGCTGCTGTGATATCAGATAAATGTGGGAAATAGACGAAAGTTTTCGACTCGTCTCAGCGAATGAACAAAATTCTCTTAAGATAGTTAACAGCCACAGGAAATGCCATTAGATCTCTGAATATTAGGAGTTCGTTCTCATATTCAAAACTCTCATATATCTTTGATATACTTAGCTTGAATGATATTTTAACGACAGTTGTTTACGCTAAAGTCTCTTGCATGCACGATTTGCATAAATAATTTTTTATAATATTTTAGCCTTTCTTAGTTTTATAACCACTCTTTTAGTTTATCTTATATTTTTGATGGGTTTTAACAGGTGTGTTGTACGATTTTTTTAACAAGCGTTTCTTATCTTGTATATATCTTCTAAGATTCCTTGTAGTACTTTATATTTAGATGGAAGGTTTGTCAGCGCGATCAACGATGAAAAGCGAGATGAACAACGTATGCATGACGAAGAGTCGGAAGATGCGATTCAAACAGGTGTCTTTTTTGTTTTTTCTTTACATTCCATTCTTGTTCCCTGATGTTGAAGTTAGCGCAAAGAATCTCCGAAAACTTTTATCGGTAAGTGATGTTGAACCGAATAATCTTCAACCGCATGCTTTAGCACAATGAGCTCCACAACACTGTAGTCGGAAAGTTTAGTATCAAAACAAATGCAAAATTTACAAGTATTAGGACACGCTTGCATATTATGCGTGCTCCCTTTCGGGTTACATTAGCGGTATAACCATCAGAACTTCAATATTGCTTATAGCGTCCCTTTTTGAGGTATTATAGCAGCTGGTATTGTTTCACATTGGCAGTATGACCATCATAACATAGCATAATGTCATGTGTTTTCGTTGGCCAAATTCATTCTTCACTGGCATTTAAAATAAGTGCGCTTGCTGTGCATGTTCCCATTTCAACTGTTGGTACAGCTGATTACATGAGGGCTGTATGAAAAGTAAAATGTCAAGGATAGATCGGTTCACGCAATATCTTTCACGAATATTGCTGTATAGACTAGATGAAAGCGGTGCCCACGCCTCGTTTCTTTCTTGTGAGTTCGCGCTAATCTTGTTAAGATGCGTCGAAGCCAGGCGATAAGGACGAGGACGTGAAAAACATTGGACGCAGTAATGGACGAGGTCGTGGGTACCATGCTGTTCGAGTGAATCATGAGAAGTGGAACGATGATAAGCCTGAGTACGATTCATCAAGTTGCGGTCGTGGAAAGCGCTATTCGACGCTGCGAAAGGGTCGGCATATTCTCGAAGGGTCTCTATCATATGGGGCGAAACCGTCACGTGAGAATGAACAAAACTGCTATGAGAAAAGGTGGGACTGAGAAAACTCATGTTAACAGCATTTGGGATGTAATAAGTGCAGTACGTTTTGTTATCATTCCTCAGGCTAACTGTGTCGGTGATTTTTTTTCTTCTTCATGTATCCTGCTTCCTATGGAAGGAATAAACTTGTTTCTTTTAAACTTCGATGAGTTCAGTTCTTTGGCTGTAAAGAATGCGAGAAGAAATGAGCCAGCTATAGTGACCTCTGAAAATTAGGGCTGAATACGGTCTTCTAGCTGGATTTACATTTGGACAAAGAAAAGGGAGGGGAGAGTGCGGGTGGAAGAGACTTCATGAAGGTTCAGGCTGACCTGTACGAATTTTTGTTGGCCAGTAGTAATGCCACGGTGGCTTATTGCCTTTCAAAGCAATGCGCACTGGTTGAGCGGGTGAAGCTTTTGAAATACATCAGATGCTTTCCAGGTCGTATGTTTCCTTTGATTCGTATCGCTCTGGGCTGTCTTCTTAACTGATCAGAAGTTTATGACATCGTTAGGCAGACGTCCGTATTGTGTTGTTGGTTTTCTAAACCTCATTGGATGTACTTCTTTTGGGAAGGTTTGGTCGTTTCTCACTATTTGGAATGGTGTTGTACGATAGTGTTTCTGATACAAGCATCAAAAGGTATTGAAAATTTAGTGATAATGGATGCTACTTCTTTTAAAGACTGTCGTCAGACGTTATCTTTTTGTACATGGAGTGATGTTGTTTAATGCCATTGATTCGACGTTATGTGCTTATCACTCGATATAGGCGTATATTGTTTTTATCATCTTATGAAGTGCTTTTTGGTTTTTGTGATTTATTGTTTCATCAGTGAATTATTTGCATCTTGCTGTTGTATAGTTTTTTATTTGTTTTCGGTTATTGAAATAGAATTTTTACCAAGTTAATGGTTAAAAGCTGCTACTTTGAATTGAAGAGGGGAAAGGCAGGAGAGTCGTCCAATGTCGGATATTTTTTATAATTAGCGTAGTTTTGTAGGGTCAGCAGTCAGGTGCAGGCAACGTAAGTAGTTAACGGAGTACAAAGCTCCAAGGCCATATCACGCATACATCTCGATCTAATTGATTGAATTCGAAGTACTTCATGCTGATTGACAGAAGGCGTTGCCTGTGGGGCATGAAAATGATTCATTCAGCATTTACTGTACGGGTTTATAGGTTCAATGCTTGGTGTCGTTATATTAATGTTGCTCTTTATTTCGTATTCGAAGCAAGGAGTGAGGTTGGTTGTGTAGCCTACGTGTAGCAAATAAACCTTTTATATTTGGCTGCATTTCGTCCCAAAGTGGCATCCGACACCTTCCTTTGCGAATGACTATTGCTAAGGATCCGCCCAACCGGCGGGTGTGATGGCCTATTTAAAATTTAGCTATCTGTATGAGGAACTGGAATGTGAAATTTGCTCTTGCAACAGCATTCCTTGCAAACCATCCAAAACTTATTAGTGAACGCGGTTTGTGTTCTATAGTTCAAGACTTTTGCACCATCGAGTGCTACTCTTTCCTCTTCTAAAATCAAAGATAAAACGCATCCTGAACGAAGTGATGTTAAATAAAGGGAAAAATACTGTGATCGTTGGAAAGCGCATACCGTTTGCAACACCGTATCCATTCGTGAAGAATTTGCTGATTCTAATTAACGCACTCTTGCATCCTTACGGCACATTGTCAAATCCATTGCGACACGTTCTTACGGCTAGCTGTCTGAATAAGACGTCATCGTTCGTTAACAACGCGTGCCTCTCTCTGTCCTCTCTCTCGTGCGGCAGTGGATTCATGTGCGTCCAGCTTGAATTCCAGTGGCTGTGCATATGTCTAGCTTGAATCACGATGGCTCTTCTCTTCCTTTCTTGATCCTACTACGCGATAATAGTACCGATTCGACGACTTTGCTGTCTTTTCTGAGTATTGCAAGTTTCGTTCTTTTTCGGACTTGCATGTTGCTTTCAATGTCACAAATATTTTGTCTTGAAAATCTTTTAAAATCACTTCCTTCTACCCTGCAGTCTAATCGATAAAATTTTCGATTGTATCGGTTGAATTGCAAAAACCTTTCTGATTGGAGGGATGGAGGGAAGTCATTCCGAAATTTTGCAACTTTAGACGTTTATATATTAAGCACAACATGTGACAGGCTTGAACATGGATTAAAAAGAGCACTAAGGTGACCACCGCAACGATGCCTTAGGCGGAATGCCCGAGTTGAGAGGAGAGGAGGGGTGGGGAATGAACTGTCCAACCTCGGGCCGCCAAACCAGCAGAATTTTACAAAATCATGTTGCGGTTCTTCGCAAGATTCGCCGAATCCCATCGATATGTGAAATTCATTTCATCTTTCAAATTTACCTTTAGTTTTTGCCAAGTATGGCATCAATTTCATATAACTCTTAATTACATCAATTACACTCAAATTCTTAAGTCCTTTAACTCTGAAAATTTCTCAGAACTTCATAAGCAAGTGAAGGGAAATCCTTGTACCATTTCTTATTTGTGACTCATAAATAATTTAACCGGATATAGGTAATGGTGTGCGTGTTGATTGCACTTTTAATAGCGTTAGTGATGCTTCTGTTCCTGTAGTTGCTGTTTGTCATCACAGACGCTAAAGCCCTTGTGACCATCGTATTAAAAGAGCCACTCCATTGCAAGGAGAAAGCCCTCAACATTGATGATAGGCATAGTCACTAAGGCACTCGTATCTCCCGAATGGCCAGAAATACTCTTCATACGACTATTACCAATTACGCTCCTCCTCTAATAGTTATATTAGGAGTACGCTGCTCGGGATTCCTAAAAATCAACTGCTGCTGGAATTCTTCGAGTTTTTGATCTTTCGACTTTTATGTCACGGTCTCTGAGCATTCCGTGATTTTTCTCCCGGACTTTGTCCTCGCGGCGCCCCATTCTGGCTGACAAATTGCTTTGCAGTACCCCTTCCCATCACCTTCTCGCCTAACAAGAATGCCGTCACCACTGCGCCAGCCACCTGTCACTGGAATCGATCTTTTATTTCGCACAATAAATTCCACATACCAGACCTAATGCACCAGTAACCTGGAAATATGAACATATTGGAGCGGCATGTTTTTTCTGGCTGCATTATGAATGTAGGCAACTAACTGCTACTGGTGATTTTTAACCCAGCCTCGAGATGGGATTTGGCAGCACTGATTTCGATCTTGAATTAGGTGGATGGAGTTGCCGAACGTCGACTTGCCAAATAAGATTTGTTTATGAGATTGATGGTTTATAACCCATCGGCAGCTATGTATTTACAACAGAAGTGGTGTGGTTGCTTCTGTGATTTTTTAGATGCATCGAATTATATTATAAAGGCTGTATAATCATTTTCTATTGTGATAACCATTACATTTTCTTTCTTATTTTCTCATAGATGTATTCCACAGAAATACTCCAATAGACCAAAGCTCTGAACGCTTGCAACTTTCAGCTTTCGGGTGTTAGAGAAATTTTCAATAAAACTACTTGATGTTTCTTTAAATGTGAAATCTTTAAAAAATATGTTGTGTAGTAAAGCAGAAATATTACGACATCCCCGTTAGAAGTAAGGGAAATGCTGTAATAAGTTGTTGCTTTCAGAATAATTTTAATGTAAAATTGGCGAGTTCAAATACAGCCTACTGAGTAGAGCGCAGTGATCGGAAGAAAAAGCGGACAAGATTGTATTCTAAAGGGTTAATATTTCTTATGTCGATAGCAAAGGTGAACGATGAGATATCCGAAGGTAATTGCTTTTTCCACATTCATTGGACATTTTAGATGATCTCCCTTCATTTTTAACCGAGTTTGTTCAGTTTATTCGAATATCAAAAGTGAAGCAACATATCCATTGTTATCACGGCTATTAATATTCGTAATTTCATCCAACGGCTATATTATTTCAATTGTTTCGAAAAGAAAACAATGATAGAGGAAACAAACTGTTTTATATGTTTTGCAGATTGCGGCCTCATGCGACTTATGTTTCCCTATGACCCATTATTGAACTATTGTTCGTTAAGTTAAAGGAACCATGACATTAGTTCATAGTTCCTTTAATTAAACGTTTGCCATGTTGTTGTCGTATTTGCCAGCTGCTAAGTGCTTAGTTGCGGATACTTTATTTGCTCTACCAGATTACTGTAAATTCTTAAAAGTTGCCTTCTTTTTACTCTATATTACCGGGACATGTCGAATTCTGCCGCTTCCTCTGACTCCGTACGTTTGAAGTGGACTATCGTACATTCCCATCTGGCAGTTTTCCCTGCTAGTTGCTGCAGGAGAGCAGCTGCTTAGTTCCGTGTAATTTGCAGAATGCTCTAAAAGCTTCAAATTTTCTCTTAAAAAATTGCAAATTATCGCTAAATTACTTGTAAATAGGCAAGTCTGCAAATTAAAACTGCGAGTCTCCTAAAAATTACAATGCTATAAAGAAATTTTCTTTGCTCCCCTGCAGACCTTTCCCCTCCCCTCTATAAAGCGAAATTTGTTCATCCAGAAAGGGCAGATGCGACCTCACGTCTTAGATGTTAGGTCGTAGCCTTGGCCGGAGAAACGGCCACTTCGCTTCTTAAATCCCACTCGACAGTGAAAAGTTCGCAGGATGAGATATTTTGGTGTGAAGCTGATTTGAATGCATTCAGGTGACCATAACCAAAAAAGGCATATCCGTGGCACTTGTATGCCCAGTCGGTCCACTCTTGATGACAACAGTCGCAGTCGCATTCATCCCACAGCTTCTCATCCGGTTCGCTTTAAACGTTTTTACGTTTTGAGTTCGCTGTTGTGCTTCATGGGGAAACACGTAGTGACGGATAATAGCCCACGAAATGCATTGCCACTTCTATTCCATCTCGGTCGTTTTCAATGCACGCCGTCTACTTCTTTGCGCATTTTATCTATTTACTGAGTTTCGAGTGGTCATCTCTAAGCTTTACCTAGTTGAATGGTTTCGATCGATGTAGGCGTAACATGTATCGCCACTATCCCTGTATATCACTTATCATTCGATTCCATCATTCCTCGAATGACTCGTTAAGTCAGTAACGATATACTTTTTTTCTCGAATATTTTCGCCTAATGAATGGCTGGCTGCCGTTCATTTGTTACAGTAGCCTTGATAATGGCCGAGAAGTCAGAATATTCACGGTGAAAAGCAGCATCTCCAAACGCGTCGAATCTTATTCATGGCGACGATATACTAAAGCTATCAAAAGCTGCATCCGGGAAACAAAATCTCATATCAAACAATGTGGAGTTTTGCTTCCCAGATGCCTATAGTTTGCTTCCCTCTTTCGCCTTTCTCTTCAGTGAAAACTTCGAAGTTTGTGTTGGCAACTCATTTTGGCCGCCCAGTTTCGCGGTTGCAGCTTTGCTAATTTACCAAATGCAAGTTTCGATAAGCGCAAAAAGGATTTATCGTGAAGATTTTGTGGACGATCACTTCAAATATGAATGCATAGCTGGACGACTTCATTTATTTGTTACTGTTTTTAAAGCTGTTTGGCTTTGTGAACAGGACTGCAAAATTTCTCGTCTCTTTTAAAGCTCTGTTTCGTTCTTGGGATTATGGAAAAATAACAACGGTGCCAAAAAAACAAGTTTTCAGTAGTTATGATGAAGTTTTTTTAGGTGGATCATCCTGTGATTGAGCTGGGTCCTTTTATGACACTTGAGCAAACACGTCGTGCCATCAAGATCAATGGTGGCGTTAGAAGAGGTAGGCGGTCGAATTGGTTCGCTTCGTCATCAAGGCAACCGTGCAAACGATTCTTTACTGATGAGGTATGGCCTTTTATTTCCTACTGTCTCTGCTGAATCAGATGATATTTCTTCTGATCTGAGGTGATATCCTCCATGTCCCTCACTAGCATGAACTCTGCAGTTCCTTCATTGTTCATTACTTTTGTAAAGTATCACAGAACACACACTACCATAGAACCAACGGAAGGGAGCATACAGAGAACTGGCTCGTTCGCCTAGCGAGAAGGAGGAGCTCTATAATGTGAAAGGGCACACATCATAATTGAGCCATGTCCTTCACATTAGGAAACCGACTTGACGGCATCTTTCTGCACTTTTTCTAGCCTCTTTTGTTGCCGTCCATAGCAATAGTCCCCACATTGTTTAGGAAATCGCGGGAAAGAAGTTATTCGATGACATTATCATACGCCAGCCGGACGCCGACCGTGGCGTGCTTCGACAAGTCGTCGGGTTCGCGAATACTGATGATATCGATGAAATCCTTGAGCTATATTCGGAGCGAATGAGATGGTTGTGCGAGCTAGCATAAAAGCAGGCTATAATGTCCTTAATTGCGTTTTTAGCGGCTTTATCATTTTATTATGGGCACACCCCAACTACAGTTGATTCCATATGCACTATTACCCTCTACCGCTCATCAGTGAGCTGTTTGATGTCTTTTGATGTCATTTAAGGTCTTCGTTTACTTTCTTATTCTACGACATACCCAAACATATTAAGCCAATCTCCAATTGATATGTAAAACGAGTTCTTCAATTACTGTGTGCTGCGCTCGCGTTTGCTTAGAAGTCGCTTTTTTTGTTGTTTTTTTCGAGTTATTAATTATATTTCTCGTTTGCGAACACTGACGAAAATCTGTGCAGTTTTTTCTATGCCACATTATACTTTCTTGAAAACTTTTTACTCAGAAAGATTCCTGAAAATTTTAACGCGCCAATCCAAACATTGAATTTCTTAGTTTTGCTTGGTTAGAATTCCATGATAATGGTGCGTTTCGCTGTAAAATTTAACTTGAGACAAAGCATCGATGTAGCAGGGTTGAACGCATTATGTCAGCAATCGATACTGTGGTGTTTTGTCGATTGAGATCTTTTTTTAAACATTTCTTTTGCATTCTCTTTATATTTATGTACATTTCATTCCGTCATTTTTACGTACACTTCAGACCTTTTTCATATGTTTTACATTTTAATGATCTGCTTGCTATGTTGTTCACACTTTCTTTATAGTCGCATCTAGTTTATGGTCCATACTAGACGATTTGTTTGTTTTCCTCGCCAGAGATCGTTGTTATTTCTATGTAAAATGGTCGGCAATGACTTTTTTGGGAGTGGAATAACGAAGCGAAGGAAGCTTTTCACCAAGAAAAGGAATGGAATAGCTGACGCGGTTCATCGTTTTCCATTGGTTACTGCGCGGTCGGTTGTGAGTAAGCTTCGACGAGACTTATTGGCTCCGATTGGCCCAGTGTCGCAAGTAAATGCGGCAGAAATGAGGGCCCTTTTTACGCTAGGGAAGGATAAGGGCAGAGGCAAAGGCAGAGGCAAGGCAAAGGCTAATTTTGTTGTGTCCTTCGCGAATTCACGCGACACCCAGCATATTCATCAAGCCGAGGGCGGCGGAGTAAGTCTGGCTGGTCACAAGAGGAGCAGCTGTGAATCGACTTGCCAGCATCCAACGGGCGAAAGACAAGCCTAAGCCCTAAGCTTCACACGACCGGCCTGCAGGAAGTGGAGGCCGACCTGCAGTGAGATGGAGTGACCCTCCAAAAACGACCGCAGAACCAACTGGACTACAAAAGCATTGAATCGGGACAGGTGGGAGCGATTCATTCGAGCGAATGCTCTGTTGATAGCAGTAAATAAATTGATGGATTTATTACTCGCTGATATATTTTGCATCGATTATTGTTGATGGCGGTTTGCATTTGCTCGGATGACAGCCGCTGACATTTGGTTCCATTCAGTTGAAATTCGGATCGCTTAGATAAATTCGTGTTTCATAAACATTTGCCTTTGTGCCGACAAATCTAGTTGAAGTCGATAAGTGTATTTGTATTTTCACAGGTTTAGTAATGAGCTTCTAGGAAGCATGAAATATTATTTTGAGCGTTTGAAATGGAAAAGACGCCCGCTAGTCGCCGGTATGTGACGCTGAAGCATGTGAATGAGGCGAGTACACTGTGTTACTAAGTTCGCCACTGAGCATGGGAAAGGCAGTAAACGTCAATCAAGCGGCGAAAGCTGGTCGTATCATTTCTCGGCTGGTTTTTGTGATTTTATGGTTTCGCCTTATCGCTGAGCCTCTTATATTATTTTAGATTTCGACTTTTATCCCATGAAGCAAGATCAGCAGAAATCTTCTACGTTCCTGTAAAAGCAAATGCACTTTTATGGTAGACCAGTCGGCTACAGATCAAGCGAGAATGGAGCGCCATGCACACCAACTCAAAGAAGGCCAAGCGCATGCAGGCAGACCAAGCGACCACCGGACATGTGTCGTGAGGCTAGCCTGCGACAGGATCGGGAGGATGAAAAAGAGATCGATGTGCTCATTTATTCATTCCAACCTCTAGACTGGTCCAAAAGCCGAGCGGGCCTAGAGGTGGCGTTGAAGTGCCAGAGGTGATCGGCGGCAGCGAAGAGTTCTACTGCGGGTTCGTGCCGGTGATCCAAGCTATCTTAGTGTCCCTTAATGTTTATCTCCTTATTGTATAAGTAATAAGTGCTGTCACCTTATTGGTTTCATTACCCAAGTTTGAGCTTGGTGTGTTATGATTATGGTTGAGAAAGCCGAAACGTCAGCATTGATTATTATTCGATCTGTACTCGACGCATTACATAGTCTAAACTAAGAATTGTTATACTATTGTGTAAGTGTGATAAACTGTTCTACCCTTATGCCTGTGTTGTCGCGTATTTTGTTCGATCGCAGCTTAACAGGAGATCTGGAAGGCTAGACGATCCAAGAAGAGCTTACCCTTACACGGATACACATTGAATTCGGTTACTGTGATGAATATCGAAGCAAAAAATCCGAGTACGACTGCAATATCTAATGCCTGGTTAACACCCAGCTTGCCCTTGAGCCTCTCTCCCTCTATTCCTTCGAACCATTCCCTCTTCGGACTGTGGATTGCATCATAGAATGTCGCTTTCTTATAGAATGAAACAGGTTGGCAAGTTATTTATACCATGATGCATAGGTGGTTAAAACATTTAAGATATGCTGAGCGTTATTTTGTTTCCTTCTTGTTGATGTTTTGTCAAGTTGGCTGGTCAGTGGATGAGGGGTAAAATCCGCTATCTCGCAACTCCTTTAATATGCTTTTTCCATCTGTTCTTCCTGGGGAAATTATCAGTAGCTCAATTTGGTTGATGGCAGTAGCTTTTCAGGCACTATAAATGCTAGTTGAGATGCTATTTATAGTTCAGAAGTTCGTTTGTGTTTTGAAGTCGCGTTTTAGATATTGGTATTCGTGAATCTGTAGTGTTTAAGGTACATACGAAAGAGCCCTTGAGTCAACCTTCACGCCAGATTTTATCATGCAACTCCACAACCGTGCAACTACCTTGTCACTAAGAAAAAGCAATACATTCTTGGACTCTGGCCTTGTTGATTCATTGCCCCAGAAAGCTTAAGTGCAAGTGATTCCATTCAAGAAGTTTATGACTTGCATTCATTTAGCATTCATTTATGATTTCTCTGCAGAGCCGACAAGATTTGCATTCTTGTATCGTCCGTCATATCAGCTAGTAAGAATGGCAGCATTCATTTTACCATGTGGTGAAATAATCTGTGTTCTTGTACCATTCATTTTATTCGGTAGAAAACTAAGTAATAACTACGTTCAAATTCAAGTTGACTTTCGACCGAAGTGCTCCATTCCGCGAACCGTGCGGCTTCCAATATTGAGCTCCAGCTCCAAACATCGATAAACGCGTCAGCAGGAGCTGTGACGTGAATTACTGTCCATCACTTGTTATTTCGACGATTTTCCATGCCACTATCTTTGGACGACTTTTTGCAAGAGGCTCATCCAATTGAGCGAAGTGTTAGCTTATTTAAAATTCAGCAACTTACATAAGCTTTGCCAGACAGGTGATTGCCGTAATCGAAGTGCTACCGTAATCATCCATTCAACTGGAATGTGAGGCTTGCGTTTCAAATAGTATTTCTTGACATATCAGCTAAATTTATTCAGTTGGAAACGGTGTCGATGCTTCAGAACTCGAGGTGTCGGCGTCATCGACTGTTGTATGCTTCATCTTTTAAAGTTATATGGTTTTGCGCAGTTGTTTTTATTTTTTATTTCTTTCCTCTACAAGAGCAGTTTGGGCTGGTTTCTTCCCCTGTAGTCTTCAGAAGAAAGCAAAGTCCCTTCATTCAGCCAGAAAGAAAATATGACCAGTGTGGAAATTTCTTTAGATTTGTGTTCGCTCATTTTCTCAGATGCTTTTCTCATTCTTCCCCCATAAGCGTAAAAAAATTTATCTCACTCACATTAGTGAAATCGTTTTTGTTTTTCGGAATTTCCCACAAACTCATAGTCTCCTTATTGGGTTGTCGTTGAATTATTTAGCAACTCAGAAGTCCTGGGTACCTTAGTGCTTTCTAGCAATGTTTTTTGTTTCTTACATATGGGCGGATAAATGGCTCCCACTTTAGCTAACTGAGATGGAGTTTTGCAGAAATGTTGCCCTCTCCATTGAACTGCTTTTTCTCATTAACCTATACATGTAGACTGTTTATATGGAACAGAGCATGTGGATACACTGACGAAAATCCATGTTTGCAGAGGAGAACATACGAGTTTTAAGGCAGTGCTTGACCTAAAGCGACAAAAAGAAGCGCCTGGAAGCAATTCCCCAACTTCTGTGTTCAGCCTTCTAGTAGTGATATCGTACTGAGCAGATTACTCTCGGAGCGGAATGTTTAGGGCAAACCATTTTCCGAATCAGACATTGAAAATTCTTACGTTGATCCTGCAAGAGACCAATCCCACTTTCCTCTGAAGGTTTCGTTCTTATTTGCTGATCAAAATTCATTGCTAGGTCGCTTTTGGGCACTCAGCCTGTTTCGCTTAGACATAAGAGAGCAAGAACGCATGCAGGTAAATGTGGGATGTGCCAAAATAAGCTGAAAATGATTGTTGAGAGGTTTCGATGACCTGTAATACAGCCACCATTATACCCAAATATAAGTTAGAGCTGTTCGCTGCCAACGATCCGCCTAAAGTTTGTCCTATCTAAAACTTGCTTTAGCCGATGTCATTTTCCATGCAACATGACGTTTTCCGCTTTATTTATTCACTTTGTTCATCAGTGCGTAGTGTTAGATGAGAGCAAAAAACCTAAAAACGGAAGAAGTATAAAGAATATTTGATATGGTGATTGCAGTATGTCAATAAGTTGTACTATTAAAAATGGTTTGAGATCGATATTAATATATTGCCACGATTTGAGAGGGGAATATTTCATTGGAAAGAAATTATTGGCGAAGCTAAGCAATAAAAATGGAGCAAAACAATGAACGCTTTCTCTTCATAAGTATTATTCTTGTTCCATTGCGATTGTTGTATAGCTACTGTTTTATTTCCGCTTACTAATTTTGCAATGATTTTTTTCTCAATATTTCCCCTATTTGTTTACCATTCGAAAATAGATGCCTTTAGTGAGCTTTTAGAAATATTCGTTGCTTGAATTGCGTTAGTGTTATGAGGAATATTAACTACCTGCCTCTTTTGGAAATCAAACAATTTTTGCTCCGTTTTTTCTTTCTTTCGCATGTGCCTGCACGCCTTTTCCTCTCCATCTATCTGAAGATGTGCGTGAATGTCTGCAATTTTACTCAACGTCATAAGAATAGCCCACATTTATTGGCATGGCTCTATGAATCAATTTCATTGTTATGCTGGATGAGTTATCGGTGCTCAAGGGTGGTGCTAATATGGGGGTCATCTTTCTTTTTCAGCCAGATGGGGAATGCAATAGGGCGAATTCGTAAGTGAGAAATAAAAGGTTGTTTACACAAGGAAAACTACTTCAGGAGGATGACCGATAGGGAAGAGGAGAGGGGTTTCGAATACTTTCTCGACGCTTTAATGAGCTGGGATGGAAAATGTGATCAGAACCTTATGAAATCGTAGGAACAGGGACAGAGGAGCAAAAATGATTAAGATTGAGAAGTCGAGCTAAAAACGAAATCCTTCCTCTCTATCCGTAACTACTGCAAAGCATTACCCTTTACCACTGACAAAAACAAAGTCGTTTTGCGGTATTCCAAAGATAACTGTTTTCATCAATTCTACAGAGGTGATTTTACCTTTCATTTCAGTCGAATATTTGGTTAAAATCCAGTACCAATTTTTCTTCTAGCAAGTGAGTTGTGTTTCGACCTGAAGTCTAATTAGCTAAATTGAGAAATACGGGAAACAATTGCCCTAATGCTTTTTGTTTATTATTTGAAATCCATTAATGAATGGAAACAAATGCAAATCGTTGTTTCCTTTGCTTGACGTTCATTGTTTTTGAAATGTTCATTTCCATTCCGTATAATCGACTAAAGTGAATTCGAATGAGTGAATTCTAGATTGTCCAAAATAAACTCGAAGCTGAAGAGGCTGAAGATTACAGCTTGTTTTTATGCGATTTTGCAACTTTTTTCTACAAAAACTTACCATATTGTAAAGGCACTGTGTTTATAAGTAATGATCTAAGCCTGTTTGCCTTTTCGAGAATTGCTGGTCCTGAAACTCTGGAGCTAGAGAAAGGAAATTTGGTTATTATAATGCAGACCGAATGATGCAANCCCCCCCCCCCCCCCCCCATATAATTGTCTCATCATCTTTCAGAGATATTTTAGATGCTTAGAAGTGAGAACAACTGAAGTTATAGAAAAACAAATTTTTTGTGCAAATTATTTTATGAGCGCTTGGTGCAGCTAAAATATCAAAGCCATTCTTCATATTTCTTCATATGTTAAGGCATTTCTTGTGGGATTGGATTCTGAAGTGAAGAGGATGCAAAAGTGCCGATTGTTTCCATTCCCCTTAAGGCATTTCTGCAAATATTTCGTAACTTCATACCATCTCTTCAGAAACATTTTTTAAGATGCATTTTCGTATCGTCGATGAGGATCCAAATGTGAAAATGAAGTGCTAAAATTTCTAAGCGTTGAAATGCGCAAATATTGTTCAATAGGGCAGAAAATTTTTGGGAAATATTGAAATATTCATTTGCGATGCGAAAGTTGTGTACGTAATTAATCAAATTGAAAGTTAAAATGCCGCATGAAATTTTTATCTGTATTATTCGCCTCATTGGAATGGCAATTCCCAATAATACTTCAGGCAAATTCATTTATGTTGATTACCACGCAGAACGGCACATTCGTCTATACGACTCATGTATTCAGCAAATACTTACTTATCCATGCAATCGTCACCTAGCCCTTTCTCTATAATTTTTTCCCGCCGTCTCTCTAACTTACTTCTTATTTTACTACTCTTGTTGGTTGTTTTCATCATAATGTCACGAAATTTTCACTACGAATTCTTTTCGAGGTGTTTCGTTGACCTGTTATGCTTCGCAGTCATGAAATTTACGGACTTCTATAATTCCTCTCCCATTGTAGTTTCCTTTCCCATAAAGATCTATCAAAAGTCATCAAATCCAAAGTGATTTCTAAATGATAAATGCAAAAAAATGTTGTTTGCAAGAATGCACAATGGTGATTTCGCGTCTTTTTCTTCGATATCTTCCATTCAAAGCAGTGCAACTAAGGTTAGAGGATATGATGGTTATATTGTACATCACAGATTGATCTCGCGCTCCACATTCTACTATGTAATTTCAACATCGCAAGTTGTGATTTGTATTCAAATGCAGCAAAATATTTGAATGCATTTTACATTGGCTTGATCGCAGAAACAGCATCGTTTATACGATAATTTTCACCTCTTCTATCTTACTTGTGAAACCGGTTGATCAGGAGAGCAGTACTCAAGCGTCCATATTGTTTCAGACTTCTCTGGCACGATTGTCCGCTCGCTGATCGCTTTCAGTGTGTTGGGAACTGATCTAAGTCTAAGGTTTGCTATAAAAACGGAGAAGAAGTTTTCGAATTGTTTCGTGGAGAAATTAAGAAAATGTTTCCTTTTATTACATTTCCTCTTTAAAATTTCCTCTCGATCACGAATGTCCCTTGATTATGCATTCTCATGAAAACGGCTGTGAGAGAATATAAGCCCTGCTCTTCGACTATGCTAATTTCCTCCCTTAGAGATTGAGGAGACAATAAGTTTCTCAATTATAATCGAAGCTCAGATGCATTTGTGCTTCGAAACTGTTCGAATGAACTTTGAAACTCTCTATCACCTCATTTTTTATTAGCTGATAGACAAATGATTTTGTGGAATCGAAATAAAAACATTTTAGATTCTAAGTTATGAAGAGCTCTCTTGTCAAGCAACTAAAAGTAATCCTTCGTGCAGCGTCCTCAATGTACACCGCTTTGTCCACATGCGAAACTTTCTACCCGACTATAGTGTTGAGTGTATGCAAGACTGTTGTCTCATTCAAAGAACTTCTGGCGAAGTCGTTGGCTGCATTGGTTAGTTTCTATTGTGAGGCTTTTTTATTACAATTTATTGACGTTCTCTATGAAGAAATCATCGTTGCAAGTCAGAAATGCATCATGAGTCGAGCATTGCAATTTTCATCTCCGGCTAAAACACTTCGAAGAATTTAATGATCACAAGTGCAAAATGTCTATCCCTGTATGAAATCTCTATGAATTTTCAAGAGGGCGGTACTATTCGTATGAACCATATTGGTCAACGGTATTAGAAAAATGTATCGAAGAGGAGTATTCGGCTGTGCCATACTATCCAGCCGACATAGAGAGATAAAATACCAAGAAACCACTGGTACGGAAGATTTAAGGGGCTGTTTAACCTACGCATATCTACTAAAATCGACCAGCTATCCGCTTGTATAACCCATCATTGTAAAGGGTTATAATTTGAGTAATAATACATCATCGTTTTCTATTCACCTTATTGATTTAACAAAAATGCATTCGTCAATTTTCTTTTAGCCATTGTTCATTTCTCCATCGAAGGAAATACTAATTTTAAAGCAAATGATTAACCGTTTTCAATATATATTTCCTCTTTCTAAATCGATCCCTGTTACCATTCCCATAGTGTTCAGTAAGTTTTCACTCTACTACTGGAATATTCAGTCACTTCGTGAAGAATTTTCCGTCTATTACAAAACTACTACTCTGTTAATCGATAATGCTACAAAGGTAAAATCAGTCCTGAAATAACGAATGAAAAACGGACTAGATATTTGGTTAATATATAAGAGCCGTACAAGAAACAGGAAAGTGAGAGGCAAAAATAAGTGAACAGGTTATGCATAGAAACAATGAACTGTTATTTAGGCAAAGCTCATTCAACTAATACTTATTGCCTCATGTTGCTTTCGCATCATGAATACGACTGCTCAGTAATGGGACAGTCAAGAAGTCAAAGGATGCTCTTACCTGTTGCAGATATCACCCTGCATGTGAACTAGGAAATATAGAAATGAATACACGTACAGAAAAGGCGTAAATGAAGTGAAAATTGGTGTGATTTTCGTGTGACCTACTCAACTACAGCACTCCATCCATTTTATGATATTTCTAATTAAGAGTCATAACCTGCAAATTATCTTTCCTTATCACAGACTATATCATTTCACAAACTTCAAGACCACTACCGCGACTCTCCGACTGTGCAGGCATACACGCTGAATGGACGACGTATCCTTCGTTTTAATTCCTGAACGGTTCGTTTCGATCATCAAGGAATAAGTGAAGGGTTGTGATAATTCTCTGGCCAAATAGGCTCCTTTATTTTCCATTCACCACGCCAAACAATTCACCAATAATCGGTGTGGTTTTCTGGCAACTATAAAGCGATTTCTAGCACCCGTAAAGTACTTTCAAATATTCGTTTCTGAACAAATAATTGTCCCTTCTTCCATGCAGCCTTTCACTTCGCAACGAAATATTATCCACCTCTGGCGTTTTCGACGTGTACCTCCATCCGTACCGAGTGTGCAACTTCGATTTGCGCGCAGTAATGCTCTATAGCAGTTTTGTTTTGGAATGAGGATGGCAAAAAGGGAAACAAGCAAGTAAAATCACATGCAAATGCGAGTTGCAACTAGGTAGAACCACCAGCCGCTTAACAAGCATTTCCCTAACCGCCCATGATAGCATTATGTTTAATACTCAATGCTTTTTCCCATTTCAAAAAAGCGCACCATTTATTTCGAACTTAATAAACTTAAGGGTTTTGAACTTAAGAGTAAAACAAATAATAGTTAAGTTTGAAGACAGTCGGTGAAATAAACACACTATTTTTTAAACGGAATCAATACCGTCGCATATCGCATTTTCAATCACAGCGACGTTGCGACTGCTCTTTCCATCTTACTCAGATCTTCCAAAAAGTGTCCATTAGTTGGCCATAAGATTTCCTTGAGACCTATAAGAGTACAAAAAAAAATCTTTTAGCTTTTAAATAAAGTTTAAAAAAAACTGCCGAGGTGGAGTGCATAAAGGTTTTGAATTAATTCTATGTGTAGTTTTACAACGGTAAGCATATTCTGAAGACGCAGTAGTTTTGTGTGACTTCTCAGATAGTTGTTTTGATTTCAAAGATGAGTGGTAGGCAGAGAGTAACCAGCTTGAATGTAGAAGTACAAATGAAGTATGTTTGATATCATGGAGCTCTCGACTTCCAGATGGATACGATTAACGTCTTCATAGAGATGTTCAAACATTGTAGGTCTTACTTGTTAGCTAAGCAGATTCAGTTCTCTTTTTGTCACCTTTTTCGTTTGCCTAATTTCAATTTCACTGATTCAGTGTTTATTTTCATCGCAAAACAATGCTAGAGTTGTCTTTATGTTGAACTCAATGTCCCGCAACGTATATTTCCTGTGGATATTTACTGCCCTCATTCCATATTCCCTATTCAAGCATTAATCCTTCCACTTTTTTGTAAGTCTTTTCATGTGCTTTTGCGAATCTGCATTTGCAAAGTGTATTGTGGCGATATACCATCCATTGTATATGTGCATATGTGCTTATATGGTAATTTTAAATTCAGAACCACTGAAGTTAAAACTGCGTAGTTTGCTGCATACAAAACACATTATACGAAGAGCTCATACGCAAGTTTTCAGTTCGATAGGTCAATATTGGAAGGAATTGTAGGCATATGAAGGCGTTAGAAAATTTTCTTGTACTTTGCGCAGCTGCAGTTGTAAAGTAAATGGAGAAGCACAGCAGGAGGAGCTCCACAATCTACGCTCTGTCATTCGCCTCATGTCGTTAACCACTTTCAAAGTCAGCAACAAACAATAAAGAAACCGGTTGATGCCTTAGCTGATCCGACTATTTGTACAGACCTTTCTATGCGGGCTCTTCTTTTGTGACCCGACCGGTGTGAAATGAGAATTTGGCTGGCGTATGGAACCATGTAAATCATTTACACTTTTGCATGTCTTTGGAGTACTTTCAAAGTCTCGGGCCTACACCAGAGAAAGGCATAGGAGATTATTATTTGATGCGCATTTTTCTATCAAACTTCATAATTCTGGCTTTAAGTGCTCCTCGAGTGGAGATCACTGGACAGACAGGCGGACACTGATATACGAACATACACTACAGCTATACTATGACCTAGCCTTACTATGCTTTAGAAGCGGTAGTTTGCCAAGCGCATAAAAACGAATCTTTGAAGGAAGGTCCTTGGATCACTCTCATTATATACGACTTGTTCGGTAGTGCTTTATTATTTGTTGGAAACTTATGAAGGTAAATGCTCTGGAGGCGCTGTGCAAAAGCGTATATCGCGACAGTCTATTTGATATGGTTCTCCACTTCCCAATTCATAAACGTTTGTGGTTGGGTACGGATAAAGAGTCTATGGTGAATTCACATGAAGTGCCCCAACAAATGGCCTTCTGCATCTGAAATTGATAGTCTCGATCACTGAATTCTTTGCTTTCGTCATATGTAGCAAGTTTGCTTTGAGTAAACAGCCCGTATAAATAAATATTTATGTCATATGTCATATAACTCAAAGACAAATTCTTAAAAAGCAAAATGAAGGAGACCTTCGCGTTACTTTCATCTAAGGCACGTGCTTCAACTTCACCAAATAAATTACCATTTAAGCTGTCACGCAGCATCTTTGATACTGTAAGCTGAAACTACAACATCGACTTTCCAAAAAGCATTAAAAGGCATTAAGCACAGGGCGAATTCCTTGGAATCGTCACAGACAAAGAGCACCACCGACGAATACTTTCCTTAATGCAGTTTTATTCCTCTATAATCATTCACAGTTTTTTTTGATAGAAGGAGCTTTATGCTCGGAACATGGCTATGCAGTTTTGGTCGTCTACAAAGCAGCACCTTCAGTGATTGTATGGAAAAAATATTCGAGAAGCGATTATAGAAAATGGGAAAAGAAAAGAGCAGAAAATCGCCCAAATGGGGCTTCTAGATATCCGATGCTAATAGCTCAATATCTAGCTTTGGAATCTGATCACAGAGGATGATCGTTATGAAAGCATGTAAAGTGGGTTTTTTATACATGAAGGATTCTTTTATCGGAAATATCTAGTATGCTTACGTTGATATCGCTTTTGCAGCTTTTATTAGAAACGTGCCCTTTTCTTTCAGGCCATAATTGGCTCCTGATGCTTTTACCTACAAAAGCTTCTGACTTCCCTTTTCATGAGCAGAAGGTTCTTCCATTTGCGATTACTACTTTAGGATGGCTTTCATATATAATAGAAGCTGATGTTGCCGCATTCTTTGTCAGTTTCAATTTATGCATTGTTTGAGAATTTCAAGAAGAGTTATAATCGTACCATGCTTATATCAACATTATTGTTCATCTGCTTTTCTCTGCAAGAAATCGAACTACAATACCACCAAAACTAACACAGTAAGATGGCTCAATCCCTTTCTTCATCAAATTGAGTCGATAGTTCCCTTGGTGCTATTACAGTTGATCGATTTTCCCAAAAGTGCTCCTAAACTTTATGGAACCTAGTTTGTTCCCATTGATCATATTGTTCTTAAATCAAGGACAGTTTAAGGTACTCTAAATTTTTCATAACCGCGTTTTTTTGTGCGCCCGACCGACTGCATACCAAAGACGAATTTATAATCGAAAATATCTGCGATCGGCGGGTAGATTTTAAAAGATATATTGGCGTTATTTTTGTTGCTTCTTAACCTTTTTTTCAAAAAAAAAAGATTTAATGGGTTCAGTTGACGGAGCGTGTCATGATCAAACCTTGACATATCTCGGAATGGAAAACGACTCAGAGTGTAGCAAATTTAGTATTTAACTTCAAATCTTGAAATGGGTTTTCCCCATATCACCTAAAACAACCCAACCTATCGGCAATCGCTTCCACGCTGAGTCGAAATTCATTCTCATTCTCAGGTTGCTTGCAAATTTACTGGATAATATTTTCAGTATTGTTTGGAATTGTGTAGATGAAACAATACTGTTTTTCATGCTAAAAAATTAAAATCGATATTTTTGTTGCATAATTGATTTGTTGTTTTTTCTCTTTCTTTTTTTTTAAAATAAAGATAAATCTCTAGAGTGTCATTCAGCACGACTAGAACATTGTAAAGAAGTGCCTCCGCATAATTTATTTCCTAATGGGTAGGGCGGATGATTGCACGATCGTCGTCTACACGCATCAAGATCACGTCATAATTGTGCATTGCTTAGTCGAACGAGCATCTTTGCCATTGTTTTCAGTTGCGCACACATACGATGCACGTCCAGTGTGCAGCTGCCATCTTCCTTCTCATTACTGTTCAACTTTTAATTAGCACAGTTTCCGCTCAGGACACGCCACTAGTATTCAAACCGAATCAGGTAAGGACGTTTTTTTTCTTTCTTCGATTGCTTGTTATTCTTTCCGATGTTTGATGCAAAAGAAAAATGTCATATAAACAGAGGCAAGGCGTCATCGTTAATGAACATCCTTCTCGAACGAAATTTCTCATAAATTTCATAGCAAAGGCTCTTTTTTTTGTTTGGAATCGAGAACTCGAACAAAAATTTACAAAAAAGACCATGTAACAATACGACCAAAAGCGATAATTTTTCTCTCTTCTCCAATAAACCTCTTCAATCATCAAAATTAAAACATTCGAAGGTTCTAATCTTGTGAGCTATATGAAGTATGAGTGTCGTGCAGCAGGTATGCAAACAATTATCCACTGTCGTTTAAAGTGTTGCTTTTCGAACTCAGTCGTGATGAACACAAATATCATGATCAGAAACCTCAAAATCCGGACCTCATGGTCCCGAAGTTGCAAAACTTCACGGAAATTTTCTTCTCCTGCCGTTTTTATGTGACGGCGAAATTCAAAGATATCTCCAAGAGTTCTGAGATCGTGATGAAGAGCAGCGTGTTTCTCACATATAAACCATCCGAGAATGCATTTTCTAAGAGCTGAAACGCGTTTCGCTCTCATTAGTTTTATCCCCAGGGAGCATTACTAAGCGAGGTTGCCGGAATGATTTGTTGAGGCAGCGGATCTGAGTATCTGATCAGTAAAACTCGTTGAAATTGAAAAATACATAAGGAGCACATTTCACACCACCTTCTGGAAGAAAACCGATGAATCGCAGTTACAAAAGTTTTTGAGACAGAAGTCATGCATGGAAATTCCAAGGCCAGTGTACAGATTTCTAGGATCGGAGGCTACAAGTAGCCTAAGACCTGACTATCTACTACTGTAAGCTTCACTCAAAGTAAAACTATATGAATAGGTGAGATGTATCTTGCTACTTCAGCATCGTCACAATTTTCCTATATCAAATCGTTGACGCGGCTAAGCCGAACCAACCTTCCTCCCCCTCTGCCGTTCCTTCAGATAGTGTTTTCTGTCCGTGACTGAATAAAAAAAACCCTTTCATTGGCAAATATTAGGTGTTATCGTCGAGAGCATGGAATCAGTGAATATTACTGGGTGCTGCTGTTCAAAAGCTATATTGAAACTTCATCTGCCGTACAAGAGGTGCATCATCATCGTTAGATGCCATTGAAGAGAAAAGAAATTGATTCAAATAAGCGGTGATAACTAATGATGAAAAGGTCAATGGGAGTGGAAATTTCTGCTGATTTAGAGGACCACCTTTCTCTTTTGAGGAGATAACGCCCTATAAATATCCCCTCCATCTCCGAAAACATTTTGCGGAGTCATCCTCAATAAACATCTCGAAGCTCAGATTACAACCCCTTTTGTTTACCCATCCCCCTTCTCGTTATGAATCTTCCTATCCGACCGCAGCAAAGCGCTATTAGATGGTATGTACTATTTCTTTTTGCTATCCACTCATGCGCTTGCATCTTACGTTTGTCATAGCTTGCGCAGCGAAATAGTTTCAAAAAATACCGTACTCGATTACAGAATCCTTCAAAAAGGTCTGGGGGTATTACAACTCTGCCGTGCTTGACTAAACGGTATTGTACCTACTCGACGATAATGCAATTAAGTTACTCCGCCATATAACCACTATAGTAATCTTTTAGAGTCACAGAAACGACGAGTAATTCGAAATTCAAACGAAATACCACTACTATATAGATGGGATATTGAAGTCGAATCTGACTTGATTACATCACCTTTTGCTGTACTTCCATCTAATAAAACATGCAATAAAATCAGTAGACAACGTACGCTAAAGCCTACGTATGACTGATTTCTTCACATCGTACAAAAATAAAAAATAAAAAAATAAAGATTTAAAAGGAAGGAATAAATGAATGCTGCTGCATTCGCGTGAAGAAAAAATTTCGCAAAAATTTTTTTATTCACCTGGGAAATATGGAATGTTTTATTCTTTGCTGAAGATGGATAAATGTTGCATGAAAAAAAAGACATAAGCGGAAAACTGCTCGAGTTGCTTGGACACATCTTCTTAATGTTACGCCACATATCATTTCCATCAATTCCAAAAAAAAAAAAAAAAAAAAATTGAATGGTTCCTTGCAAAAAGATCTAAAATATTCGCTAACAGGACACAAAATTCGCTTCGTAAAAGTTTCATTTCTCAATATGCGCTTAACGATATATTACAGCTTACTGCTTCATAAATCTACCTATATTAGTATAATTTACGTTGAAGTTCTCGTTACCCTTTTCTCCGCCCACGCAACCCATGTTTTGACTCCACATGCACTTTTATAAGAGTTGTAGTATTCCATCTGCAGTAAGCGTGATAAAGTTAACGTTGCCTATTGATAGTATAACAATCGTCAAACGAGTAAATGCAAGATATGAAGTTGTAATGTCCGAAACTACATTTACAACTTTGTTCCGCTTTTTCACTGAAATGGGGTTGTAATAACTAAACAGACGCTTATATAAATCAAAATCATGTGGGATGTGTTTAATAGTTCAATTTTACATCACTTTGACCTCTAGAAGAAAGTGCATTTTCGCCAAAACTAAGCCCTTCTGATGTACGCATTCTTATAAAGTTGCATGAAATTTGTCGAGCAAACTTAGAAGGAATCATTTACTTAATGGATGAGATAGATGATAAGGATTTATTGCAAGTTGATGTATTTTGAGTATTCTTGCAACCATGTGTTTTGATGTGGAGAAATGCAAATGAGTTGGCATATTTTCTCACTTGTTGACGTTCACCTACTTGGCTGACTAAAATGAGAGCTACCTGCAAAGTGAAACTCGAAATGTGCAAATGAATTTGCCTAGAAATTCGCTTGCAACATTTGATTCTTCCGGTGCGACGCACGTATTTATTATATTCGAGCGGTGAAGCACGTAAGCTAGCAAGCGCTCGCTTGAAATTTTATTAAATATGCAAATTATAGTGGCAAGGTAACGATAAAAACTCAAAATGAGCGATCCAACTAAGTTGAGCGGCATTTCCTTGTGTCAACGATTGATCCGCGTACTCGCGCGGACAAAGAAGCAAGCACATGCACCGCTGATCGTTCCCTGAAATCTTCTTACTGTTTTTTTAGTTTATTGTTGTCTCAACTATCGAAAGCAGAAAGTATACCTGAATCTTTGTTTAGTGTCATATCGGACCCTTCTTGGTTTACTTCGATTTTAATGCATTTCAAGCGATTCTCAATAGCATCAGGTGAATAGCATATTCTCGTTGATAAGGCAGAGAACAGGACATGATCACGCATTTGCTAGCAGCATGCGCGTAAGGAGGGGTCACTTCGACGCTTCCCAAATTTTCTCAAATTGCGATCCCCCATGATATCGCTGTCCTTCTGATTATCACCTTTCATACTGGCATATTTCATGATGCTCTATTTCCCTCAGAAAATTAAGCTCCTCCTCAAGCACTGGAATAGCAATGTACAGCTCAGAGCTATCAATGCTTTATTTTTGGACTTAAAAGTCTAAAAGTTAATTTCAGATGAAGCGATTCTACTCGTGGGAAGAAACGAAACGATCACCGAATGATGATGTCCAAGTACCATCCGATTACACAAAGCGGAAGTCAGTCTAAGCGAACGTTCTCATTTTCATTAGGGTTTTCCCTGTGTAGGATCAACAGTTGCTTTGTCATTATGGAAAATGAAAATCTCGTTTTATTTTACATTTCACTGCTTGCAGATTTTTCGCATTTTGGCTGATTACTCGTTTTCACTTCCGGATGCTTCAGGATCCTCAACTGAGACGCTCACCGTACAACTCCATTCTGCCTCTAGACGTTAAACGTATCTTAAAGTGCAGCACTGAACCCATTTTCGCTATGTCTTTCCGAATGTGCCATTTCGCAAAAGCCTCCTTTACTCCCCTTCCACTATCGAAAGTTATGTCTTTTGGAAATATAGAATAATACAATTCTGGAAGTTAAATTGAAAGTTCGTCACTACATTTGTATGGTTCTATTGCATTTTCAAGTTTTGATTTTTATTAAGGCTTTCCTTAGTGGAACGCGAAAATATAGACTCTTGAAACTGCAATAGTGCAGTTAATGAATTAAAAACATAGCTATTTTATCCAAAAACATAGCTAATTTATCTACGAGCTGTTTTCCTAAATTAAATGAAGTGCTTTCTCTGTGCTGTTATGAGATCAAATTTTGTCAGTTTGCAACGAATCCGTTCCAATATCTTCCGCAGAACAATTGTCTTGATGTATTAAATGACATTGCCTTCAGGTTCTATGCATGGGCTGGTAAGCGTTCAGCACCAATACCCGACAGTGTTCCGTATAGCAAGAGGAAGTTCTATCAATGGGCTGGAAAATAAGCAATAAATCATCATTCAGCTTATTTCACTGTGCAGTAAATATTTGTGTTCGCAGCGGTAAACAAATAATAGTATATTATTGCTTATGTCACACTTTAAAGCTAACGTCACTCAACTCAACACCCTATACTGCTTCCGAGCGGGTTCATATAATTACCAATTACGCAGTGTTATTCTCCTACACTCTCTTTTTAGTGTTATCCTCTTACACTTTCTTTTTAATAAAATATTTTCATCAAGAGGGAAATGCATGTCGAACACTTATCTTTCCCGCATATAATGATTCAAGTAAGCAAATGTAAATTTATTTTCGGTTTATGGGTTCTCCTGCATGAGCACAGGTTGCATGAAATTCGAATGCACTTTCCGTTAGCGTGATTGCAGTTAACCAGAATAATTGTTGATTGAGGAAGGAGAAGACGACGAGAATAATGCATTGATTGAAAACCAGGGAGGTGAGAGGAGGGAGGGGAAAAGGTGCAATGAAACGACGCCTGGTTAATAAGTGAAATATCTTATTCTGAAATCGATTTTTCTACATTGCAGAGCATTGTAGCTGGAAGCCACTGAAGACTTTTTTGTTAAAAATAACGAATTTCATATCGTAATTGCTATTCAGAATGGTCAGAATGGAGTCTGTTTGATTCACAAACGGTTTCAGATGTTCCATTCAACAGCATGCAAGCCTCACTCGTTCATACATTAGCACCTACTCCTGATACGTTTTTTTATACAAATTTGCATTGCAAAAGCGCATTACGGAAGCGTCATGTATGCCCATTGGTTAGTAAGTGTCTGTAAGTGTCTGTGCTTCTGCGTGGTTGCCTATCTGTCTGTTAATTTGCAACTGAAGAGCCACTGAAGCTATAACAAGGAAATTTAGTACGTATAAAGTGAAATATCTACATCACAACGAAAAGTATTGAACGCCTTCAAAGTTGAAAAAAAACGAAAAAACTGTTAGTCATTTTACGCTGGTGGTTTTTCCTTTAAATTTTATGCTGGTTAGTCCTTTAAATTTAAATGTAGAATTGTTGAAAATTCGAACTTTTATAGAATTTTGCGAGCGGCCAATTTAATCATGTTAAAATATGAAGGCGTCACTTCGCACACTTAACGCCAGTTGGTAATGCTAAGTATGAGAAGTGATAATTCGCATGCTTATCATTAGTTGGTAATTTATGAAAGTGGCTGGCTGAATGTGGAGCATGTAAAATGCACATATCATGCCACTTCCTGTGACGTGCTTTCTCCGTTATTTTCGTTTGCACGAATTTCTCTATCCATTGAATGAATAGTAATCCTGTCGAATAGTATGCAAGAGGAGATACCACAATATTCGCATATAAATTCTGCCCAGCAAACGAACCACTTTCGAAATTTACCAACAAATAACGAAATGTGTGGGATAATGCATTCATTTTTGAAGTGCAGCAGTCGCTTTGATAAATCTCTTGCTAAAGAATCATTTTTTATGCTCGGGCAGATGCAAATGAAACGCCAATTGGATGCATTCAGATGTTAGCATTTTTGAATGAATGTTACTCCTTCCGAGGCTGATGGGTCATTTTAATACCAGCAAATAGTCCGCCCCATAGTGTACATTGCACTGGTCAAATTTCGTAACTCCAGAATATCTCACGAGATCTAACTATCCCACCCACATCTCTATGCTTTCTATGCTTATACCCTGTATGAATCTCTCTGACTATCTCTCCAGTGGCTGGTTGGTCGTTCTGTAGGTCTGTCTGCTTGACTAGGTACCTATACAGGCATACGCGCGTAGACGATGTTGCCATGACGCGCTTGCCGATATGCGAGTTTTTACAAATGCAGACTAATATTTGTAGTAAATATAACCACGTCGAATTATTCTCAACAACATGCAACCAATTTGATGCCGAGGAGTAACACTAAGTAAGGACCATTCAATTTTATGCCACAAATGATATTCATCTTATCTCTTTACAGCAGACACATCGAGCGCTAATTGCATCACAATCCCCGCTCCACCTGAAGCTTGTTTTATTGGTTGAATATAAGACATTTTGAAGGACAGTGCTGGTGATGAAACTCACCTGAGACGTACATTCTCCTACACGGAATCATGCACCGTTTCTTTCATGTATATCTCATAGGTAACCTTGTAATGTAAAGTTGACTCCTGCTCTCAGTCTCTCTTTAGTTGACGCCATTCCAGCACGCTTGGTGTGTCTAGGCTGAAAAAAAGGTGATTATCACATTATGCGTGGAATTCGGCCCGTACATACCTAATCGCTGCTGCTTATTTCTTCCTTTCCTTGGCAAGCGCTGCACGTGTAAGAGATGTGTATCATTTTTGGGACCTGGTGCTTTTATCTCCGAAGGTGCTCATTTATTGAGGTATTGACCGTTATCGCCGGATGGATTCAGGAAGATACAGCTTAGATAGGTGCACAGAGCTAAGAGCCGGCATTCAACAGATGAGAGGTTAGGCGCAGAAAATCGTCTGAAATGTTAATCTGCTTAAAGCGCGGCTAACACTTAGTGACTTTTCCTTGTTTGCTTCCGGCCACATTTGCAACGATTATGGCGCCTCAATGAGCAAATGGAGCTAGTCTACCTGCAGTTGACGCACAACTGCCCACGTTTTCCATCATTTGCCGCTTTGCAATGACTTAGTAAAAGTTAGTAATCTTGATGTAAGACTTCTATTTCACTTGTATTTGAGGCAGCTGACTGTCACCTCCAATTACAATGTTCGTTAAAGAATATTCTCTTTCTTACAGGAACTTTTTTTTTCGTAGTATTGAAATAACTACTCCATAAATCAAACAGTGAAGTGACGAAGACCTAAATATTTCCTTGATTTGACGTATGTGAAATACGTAACTATGAGTTCGATAGTAGTCACACGATAGCATAAGCTGGAGTTGAACATTAGGAATTCGTTATTCTTGAGGCAATCAACTGATTGAATATTCGACCGGCTTGCCTGTAACGGTCCGACACAATGTCTTATTTCAAGGGCATCAACTGAATGGATTGGTAGAGTGTGTAATAGACGATTATGAATTTCACATATCCAAAATGCAAATATCGATCGGTCGATAGTTGGAGATGGGTAAAGCGGAGCTGATTTAAAGTAACCTCAAACGACCCATTTGAGTTATCCGATTTTATTAATGGATAAGTGAATATAGGCTAGAGGTTGTTCAGTATGCGCTGAATGCATCAACATCCACTTTCGGGATATGAATTTTAGAAACTATCTTGAAAACATCTTTTCAACACAAATGTAGAAATCCCAGTTGAAAGACCCATTGAAAGAGCAATAAATTATTCAAATTCCTCCACTCAATCAGATGCGTGCTATTATGCTGGCCGCTTTACCCTCAAAACTCTCTGAATATCTTCAAAATCTCGGAGCATTCCGCTTTTTTTGTTCAGATTTGTCGGCATTTTCGCGTGAAAGTCGTTTAGGATTCCCTTAAATTCAAATATAACTTGATAACATTTGCATTAAGTAATTTCCTGAACTCAAAATTCACGCATGCGCGTCTCCTCTTGTTTTAAAGCTCCAAGATTAATTACGGAATTACATAGAGTATCAAGAGAATTTAATTACGGTCATCCGCACAAAATTCCTTTACTATTCCTCGCAACGGCAGAGCTCGAGCGACAAATAAATCCTTAACGTTGGTAGCGGCAATCAAGCGCTTTTGCATATCCATATCCACCATTGCATCTCACAGCCTTTGCATAAATCTCATCAATTGCTGTAAGCCTCACCACAAGAGGAATAGTGAAGAAGCGCAACGCAAGGAAAAATCGTATCGTGCAAAATTATCTCACCTTGTGAAAACCTATAAGAAAAATCCATTCGACGGATGTTTTAGCGAAAAAATAATGTGCAATGCGGTTTCCAAAGGTAAAAAACCAACGAAGTGAACCTAAAAATCCCAGTATGTGTCAAAAATCGTGCGTTTGCCGAAAAGGAAATGAGCTCACTAAAATGGCACTTCTCAGCGTTACTTGATGTAACTCAACCAGTCTTTTGCTCTGTGAACCTCAGTTCTATTTTATTTATTGCAGAGAGTAATGAAGAGTGAGGTTTCAACTAACAGGAGTATAGAGGGAGGAGACGAAAGACTGATTGGCCTGTTTTCGTGCATTTCACATTGTATATCTGTGAGTTGTGTGTCTTCTTCAATCAAATAAGCAAAAGATGCGGCCATAAGATCGTGAATCAATATTCGCATTGCAGTTCAAAGAGTTAAAATTCGTTTCGATCCGTCACCTGAGCTTGATTAACATTCAATTCGTTGCATTAGTTTTATAATATAATGCATCGAACTTTACGCATCATTACATCATAACTCGATAAAACGTCCTTCTGTTATTCTTCAAATTAACCGCACAACTAATGCCCTCATTCCAGAATTTTTACCAACAATACATTTAAATAGTGTCAGCTTATCTAATAAATCCTATATCTACAGCCCCAAACAGATATTATTGCTAAAAGTGAGCGCTCATTTGCGTAGATGAGCATGTGCGTTAGCATTTATTAAAACAATATTTAAAAAGTTTTAAAATTATTCAAATTTCGGGTGTAAATAGTTAACAAAGGGTTTCAAGAGTGCGATTAATGTTTTGATTGATTTCAATGGAAAAATGAATAGCAATTCAGCTCTGCATAGGAGTAATAGGAAAATGTTATACAATATATAGTAAGACCTATACGCACCGACAATATTCTAATTCTGGTGTTCTTGTCTTAAAATAATGAGATTTATACGGATTTTACCACCTCTATCAGCTGTCAAGGAAGCAAAACGGTTATAAAAATTGCTAAAGAATTCAATAATTACTTTCTAAATGCCGCTGAGATCAACGGCAAAAGATACAACTAAAGGTTAAGGACTTACAATGAAACTACACACAAAAAACAAGCAGACCCTAATATATGACTCCAAGGAAAGCAGTAATTTCGTTTTCACTGCTCACAGTGCGTACGGGAAAGGTGTAACACTTTCTCAGATAAATGGAAAGGGATCTGGAAAGGGACCTTCTATTCCGTTTAATGAGGAGGTTGTTGTATTAGGAATTCTTTCGTTGCATAAGTGAAAAAATGCGGCTAAGTGCTTCTCTTCCTTAACGTAGAATTCATTTGGCTATTTCTGGCTCATTTCCCAAAAGATTGAGTTCAGTCGGCTAATTGAATGGGATCGAAGGAGGCAATGAAAATACTGGAGGAGAAAAATCTCTCCACGCAAGGAGCATAAGAAACAATTTTTCTTTCCATCTCCGCGTCACTTCTTCTGATCCTATGTAGCCGTCAGAGTACGGTGTCGGAGCGAGCGATATACGCTGGCGCAGACGGTAATAATCGGTGAAAGTCTGTCTTACAGTAAATACCATCGCTTCGTAATAATTAATCAAAGTGACTGCTGTTGTATGCAATATTATTATTTAAGTCGGCTAAAATTTTCGTGTAGAAAGGGGAAAGGGGTTATGATGCGACCGTTTCGTCTATGAAGATATTAGACGGAATTGTGGAATAGCTTGATGCGATCCAACAAGATTATTAGTGATGAGGATGCCTTTTGATAAATGCATTATCTTACGAGGACAGTATACCGACTGGCATTCCTCTACGGTAATGTATGTTGTACTGCAATATTATTATTAAAAACACTTTTCCATAGTTAAGACTTCTACGATATGAGCAGTGTTATTTCGCCGTTTTGATTTTCATACATTCTTGCTCAACGTTAAATGAAGCCGTCTGAAAAAAAGAAACACACCATGGAAAAGAAGGTACTCGCTAACTGAGGCGCTGTTATATGTTTATACCCAAACCTTCAGGAAAGCTGCACTCATAGAGTTGGCAACTACGACTTTGATCTAATCTGGGCAGTAGAGTGAACCACATCTCTAGCGACGAGCGCAGTCAGCCATGAGCCAGTAATTGGCGTTATTCACTTAAAAAAAACCTCCAATTCAATTTATAAGTGGAAAGAACGTATATTAATGAGTGGCTATAGTGAAACTCTATTGAAGTTTAAGGAAATTAGCCACTTTGCGGAAACAATCAGAGTAGGTATGAATTGCTGCACAATCTCTAATGGTATTTCTTTTATTGTCAGCAAGAATATCACTAGGTGAACAACGCTGATCTTATATTAATAGCAATGTTCTTTTGAGTCAACGCTTATTTCTTTATTAGACATGATGAAGCATTTGGCGAGTACTGCTTGCACTTCACTATAAACGTAATCGAATATGTATGAAACGGCAAGAAAGACGCGTCAATCATACAAACGACAACGAATTAAGCAGTGGCATGTCTAAAGTATGACAGGTATGGCAAGTACTCCAAGTATGATTTGAAGTAGGGAAATAAAAGGGCGAGGGCTTGGTGTACTGCTTTGCTAAGGTGGTATCACAGAAGTGATGTGTCACGGATTTGGACAACGGAGCAACTTTCTGGGAGCTTTTTTCCTTTAAATATGCATCCCCTTTCTCCCAGCTGCCTTCGGAAATAATGCGCTAGGAACAAAGGATCCAGCCGCCACCAATGAAAAAGTTCGTTGCTCATACACATCAAAGTTTCTCAGGGAAGGATCGAACTTTCTTCTAAATAAAGAACAAACAAACGAGGGAGTACATTACAAAACAAGACATAATTACATATATGTTATGCAAAATTGTTGAAATGCTACGAAGAGTTCCTCTTGCCGTTATCACTTCTAGGACTCCATTTTTGAGTGCTCGAAAGCAGTACTGGTGAGGTCTCGTGGCGGTGACCCCGACATTTCTTCGAGTAAAGAGCGAGGTACACAGGGGAATTACGCTGACTCCACCAATGTGCCTACAGTCTTTCAATTTTGCGAGAGCACTACGTCAACATCGCCGTGCTTGCAAAAAATCGCTGATGAAACTCAACATCAACTAAACGATCATCTTAGCATTGCGTGTTTGCAGACATATGGACGGGCTGATGAAACGACAAAACAATGTCCTTGCAATATGTCGTCTTCAAACCAATGTTAGTGCAAAACAGCGCAAACATTGCAGGACATTTAGACCACCGATTCTGATGTTTAGGGCACTAGCTTCAGGAATTGCTTAAAAGCGATAAAGCGTATGCAATGATCCATTATTACTTTGAAACGAATCTACCTCCCTTAGGAACCACTTGCAAGGGGTCGATTTGTTCGTGTTTCGCCAGCCGCCTGGTTCTAATATGCATTCGCCCAAGCAGTTTTTAATCTCAGTTAGATGGATCACCTTAAAAGCTGCTAAGGACTTTACATGTACTTTAGATGTCTGATGAACTTCGCAATTCTAGCTTCGGAGTCTCTCGATCTGAAAGTGCCGAATAGAAACTTTTCCACGATTAAAGGTGTGCAACGCATGTGTATATGCGTGCAGGTGCATGTATACTTGTCTGTGTATCTAGACACATAAGCATGAACATGTAAGCATACATACGTTCGGATATGACATTATTATTGTGCAATCTTCCAAGGAACTTTGCAAAACCCATATCAATTTTTTAACGATAAGTCGCTGGCAACGGTTATGATTCTTTATGTCTTCTACGCATGCTTAATATTATCAATGCAAGGGTAATGCTATTTATGATAGGTGCTACATAATTGTAGTAATCTCTCGGATACTGTAACGGAAGAGGTTGAAATGGCGAAAGAGGACATCGATGACTTTCTGGAAGAGGCGATAGCCGCTGAGCAAAGGGAATTGAAGAACTTAGAGGAAAGGCTTGCTGTGCTCAAAGATCAATGCCATCAGCTCGAATGCATCACAGCAAATTTAGAGGCTGTCGGTGAATCGTATGTGTATTTTGAAACATTCAATATAACTATCTGAATAGACCAAATTTAGCGAAGATCTGCCTCAAAAATTGTCTTCGATTTCCTTAGAAAGTTGAGCAAGCGGCTACCTCTATTCCCCACCTTATCTCTCTTACTATCCTTTTCTTATATAGGCATGTCAGAAAACTTGCATATCTAACAATTTTACTATCTTTACCTAAAGTTGACTTTTAGTTGAGAGAGCGTATGGCCCACTCCCTAATTGTCTAGGGATTGGGCGTTACGCTGTATCTTTGAAACCGATTGACATTAAACGAGATGTGCTGTTACGTTGCATTTCAAAGGTCTCTTGGTTTATTTCAGTACTTCTGCTTGCAGGAAAGATATATATGAAGTGCTCTAACCTTCTCTTCATCATGATGCCATAGCTCCGCTTAAAATATAAAACTTTTTCCAACTTTCTCAAGTAATGGAACTCAGTGAGCTAAGTAAATGCGACCAGAATGATGTATAATTCCGATTTTCGGACATATAATGATTAAGTTTGGGTCAAGAGAGGGCAGAAAGAGTGGGATAACATAATCCTTCATTCTAGAGAGCTCATTAGAAAGTATGTAGTCCTTGAAACGTTCTAATTTCGGTGGTTTATTTGCAGGCCACGGAACTTGTTGAAGGCAGTGCAAATAATGCAGAAGCAACTTCCGCTACAGAAGGCTCTAATCAAGAAACTTGAGAGTGAACGGACCGCCACCTATGCTAGCAATGATAATGAAGGCACGGTGGATAACCGAGAGAACATCGCTACACTCATCGCACGTTTAGAAGCACTCAAAATTGAGCGAAAGGCCAAGAATATAGTTGCTTTGTTTTTAACAAAGAAATCTTCATAATAGGTTCACTATTAAAGGTGAAATAGATAGTTTACTTTTGGTTGTATTAAACACATTTAAAAACGAATTCAACTCGAAACCATATTGACTGCCTTCAGTCTATTACAACGTTGGTTCCTTGTAGTTACCGATTCATTTAGTCTGATTGTACCATAACGGACATTTTTAGCAGTTGTTTTATAATACTTCTCAGCCTTTCATATTTAGATCCTTATTGTTGCTTGTGTATATTCCTCTTATTAATTGGGCACCGCAACTGAAATGCTACTGTCAAATCGATTAAAAATTCTTTCATTTTTGACGAAATCCATAGACGATACTACTTACGATATAACAGAATTTTTATCTTATGCTGCGATCGAATCACGTGCTTTCTTTTTGGATTTACTTAAGCTTTTCATATTGCAGGTCGTCGTCTCAGTTGAAATATTGGGCGACAATATTTATTTCTTTCTCATCCCATTCACTGCAGACGAGTACCTACTGGTTAAACTTAGGCTTAAGCTTAGGCATAAGCTTCGCGCCCACTTAACATCCTCTATCATGTACAACTTTGCCTCATGGTGTATTTTCGAATTTAACTTCGATTCAATCAAAATGGTGACCTTTCTCTATTGAGGGGTAGCACTAGTAGCTTTACCAATAGAAAAAGTCAAACGAATTCTAGGGAAACTTCATGCTACCTTCATTAAAAAAAGGTTTCAGGTCGACGTGAGAGAGGAGGTTCAAATTTACATTACCTATGATGGCATTTTCATGAGTTAATTCCCATTTGAAGAATACATGCGAATAATATAACTGCTGTCGAATGTCGACTTTTGTCTATCCAGCATAATCAGTTGCAATATATCGATTAAATTTGTTATTTATTGATTATTTAATAATACTTCTTAATAATGTCATAAGAAATAGAACGTCTTCGATGAAAAGCAAAAGTTAAACAAATCAACCAGTAATAGACGATAACAGCGTTCAGAGTATGTAGACTTTATAGACTTTTTAGGCTTTATAGACTTCGACACATAGACTTTAAAACGCTATAGGTTAGGGATAGGTGCAAAGATAGACTCGCAGCTTTGTTTTGCTCGCAATTTGCGCATGCATTTGCTCCATTTCAGCAATAAGCATCAGCAACGGTTTTGGGTCAGATTGTTCGAGAGAGAAAGATTTGTAACTGGCTGTCTTCTTTTGTTAATTCTGATTTAAATTCCCATCAAACCGCCACTGAAATCGGCAGAATTTCTTTTAACTTTTCTTTGAGTCGATTAAATTTTGCCTCTTTGACGAATTTATTGTCAAAAAATTTTCAAGGCTCTCTATAAATGTGTGATCGATCATTCTTCGTCAAAAATCGAGTGCTTTTTCTCAATCTTCAGTAAACTTCACTGAACCTTAAATTCATATTAACAAAAAACCACGAATTACAAATATACCTCCTGAAATTCACTTTTAAGAAATGCAACAACACATCAGTTTGAAATGCATTCGCGATGAAACCCCAGCTACGTTTTTGCACTGATTAAAGCTATTCCCTAAAGGCAAGTTTAAATACCACATCAGCCCTTATGATATGACATTTCCATTCCACTCATTTGATTAGGCAATTTCATAAGTTTTCAACAAAAAATGAAACATTTCAAATGCTCCGATCAACGATATAAATCTTCAACAAAAGTTTCCTGTCTTTACGATCCGACTAGTGTAAAATGGAACTCCGACTGCAGGAAAAAGTACGTAAATTCATTGGCATTTAAACGTCTTTAGCTCCATCCGAAACTGATATATGGTTCAACAAAAAATACGCCAAAGAAAATTACTTCGTGGTGTGCGGTACATCCACCAATTTCTGCAACTTTAGCTTCAGTGACTCTCGGGTTGGATCCGTCAGATAGGCAGACACGCAAACATACGTATGTACAGGTATGATGCCACGTTTTTAAACTTGCAGAAGCATGCAAAAAAAGATTCCCAAAAGGTTTTCAATGCAAAAAGGTGAGGACGCCTAACCTCATCGAAAAGCATTTGTTTCAGCTAATCTCTGAGAGCTCAAACAAACCATCTGCAGCAAAAAAAAAAAAAACAATATTTTTCGACACTTTCGCTAACCATAGCAATTTGGAATTGTTCTGTTATTTTCTCAATGTTAAGTGCACAAAGCAAGACATATTAAAGTATTGTAATTTTCCAAGAAATACGTAATCACTGGGAAATGATGTCTATTTTTCAAAATAAAAAAAGAAAAAAATCAGTGTTGAAAAGAAAAATTTCTTCTCCTCTGCTCAGCTAAAAGATTGCCTCCCTCATATTTCATTTTATTCATCTGAATATTTATTACTCAATTAAACGTCGCTAAAGTCAGTAACATAAGTAAATGTAAGTGCTCTTAAGAACGGCGGAAGTTTACATGCGAAAAGGGATGCACAGTTTGCGACACACATAGAAATATGAGCAAACGGAAGATGCTGCGTTTTTTTACTGCCATCAAAGTGCGGAAGGATTACATCTGTAATGCACACAACCACTTCTATAAAAGCAACATCTCATATATATTTGTGCACAATAAGAACGTGTGCATAATAATATAAACTGTTAGAGTTAACACAAAATAAAAAACAAAACGTTTCGCTACTAAATCGATTGCATAATCTTTCCAATTTAGCATTAAGGGTGTCCATAATCTCATTTTATTACTATCAAACGAAAAATTCACCTTAAAAGGAAAACTTTTTAGCAAAAAATATATAAAAAATAAATGCATTTAATAAGAGTACGGAATGGACCACGATTATTTGTTGCTAAAATAATGAGGGGCCAATTCAACGACAAATCTTATGAATCGATGTTGGTGGTTATGCTACTGCTAGTGTGGCAAACCCGACAAAATGTGTGCTCTCTCCCATGGTCTCTCTCAACTATCGGGCGTTGTTGGCTGGAGGTCGTCGTCGATGGTTGTTGGTTAGTTCGCCGGCAATCGCCGATTGCAAAATCACGTCTCTTCCTTTTCTCTAGCACACTTTATTCTCACTACGATGTTTGCGTTACGCTTTCATCGTTGCTCGAATTTATATAGGTGTTGTTATCGTTATCAACCTTCTTTTATTTTATTTTTCTTTCATTCATAAATTTTTCCTGTTGAATCAATTGGTGAATAATGTTCGATGATTTGACTTACTTATTTTGATGGTATTTTATTCGACTAATTCAATACAATAATGTTGCAAACGAATAGACGTGAAATGATATAACACAAATCGTGTAAATGCAATAAAAAATTGAACAGCTGTGCCAAAGGAGTTGATACGATATGCACTTTTGCATTTCACTCACTTCGTTAAAGTGTTTTGCCAATCGATTGCAATTATATGAAACAATCAATGTCTTCGTGTTTCGATTATTGCGAGTGCTCACCCAGCTTTCACAAAAATATCTTTTCTTTTAATAAGTCAGCTATAAAATGAGGAAAAAAAGCGATCGGTGCAAAATGCGTTCTTTTTTTTTTGCACGTTTAAAATGTTATAACTTCCTTCAAAATCGATCAGAGTCACCAATGGCCTACATTACATCCTTAAAATTTCGGAATACTAGCTTCATTACCTCCCATTATGAAAGTACTACACGGACAGACGAACACTGAAAGTAGAGGACAAACAGATGTATACATATGCACATATCAGCAGACAACGTTGTGTGGTGAGCTTTACATGTGCACCTTTAATAAGGCGCTTTGGGAGAGAGTTGTAGTTTTAAAAAAAATAAAAATTTACTGCAGAATATTCATGACCAATTTGTTAAGGCACTCAAAATATAAACATTCGAAAGAGCGATTTATTTAGGCCATATTTTTGATAGTATTTTTCAACAATTTATGGTAAAAGGCTGAAAATAGGTATCTGGTATTTTCTTCGGCACAGAAGGCAACACCTGCCCAGAAAATTATTTCTTGCTCCTCTCTTCGTCTCCACTCCCCCCCCCCCCCCCCCCCCCCTCCACCCTTCCCCTTTTCCTTACTCTTCCAACTTCACGCTACTCTTCTACTGCCTTATGCCTCTCTTCCAAGCGTATTAAACGAACAACTCGAAGATTTGAGTTATATGTGACGCGGTTTTAACTCGAAATGCATCCATGGTTACGCATATGGAGACCGCTTGTGACTTTTTGTTTTTCCCAGTGGCACACTGAACGTTTTAAGATAATTTTGAAACAGCATATATGATATGGGTGGAAACGGTACAGCAGAAGTGTGCCTTAATAAATATTTAGATAAATTTTCAAGAAAGATATATGTTCGGAGAAAAGTTTTGATTAGATATCATGCCATTCGTAAATTCAAAGTGGGTCCAGGTCCAACACAATCGAAAAATGATTCCGTTATACTCTCTCTGAAGAGGTTTTTCTTTGAGGAGGGAGGGAGATGGATTGTGAGAGCTTATAAGCAAGGGATACTGTATTTCCATGCAATCGTTTCGAAATACATTTTGATTCGCTCATTATAATTGATATGATATATCGGTTGAGTATCGTAGTTGATGTAATGCATGCGATTAAATTTCTATTTATATGTTTATGTATACATTGTAGTAGCCACTGCTCTTTCATTTGATGAAGCGCTGCCGATCAACATTAACCTTGAAAAGCCATAAAATTTTTGCTGCGCCCAAATCGCATAATGAAAATTTCTTTGATCGATGAGTGATTGGCACATATGTGAACATTAAAGTTCCAATCCTGCAGAGTGCTATCAGATATGTTGTATCTTTTATATTGTCTAATGGGAGCGTTACTGACTGCTAGAATTTGGAGGTAATGAATAATGTTATTGAAAGTATATAATCGAGAATGTAAACGAAAGAGGTCGAAATGATATGCATTCAATCTGCAATGAGCGTATAGAACGATGAGATTGTATATTGGTGCAGTAATCACCAAAGAGAACAAAAATGTGTAGTCGATGTACACACTCGTTGAGCGGTTTTATCGTGCTATGAAAATATTTTTATCAGCAGCTACATTCCAGCGATTTGCTACCCGTCACATTCCTTTAAGTAAATTTTGCTTCCTATGTGGCAATTGCGATGCACATATGCGAACAATGAAAAAAAAACGATAACACTATGTAGCAGTTGTTACTGCACGAGCTGTCTGAAAGCACTCACCACTATTGGTTTTCAGGGTCCTAAAGTTCGGTCATCTCCGAATATTTTTGAAGAGTTCATGAATTTGGGGGGTCGCTATAGTAAAGTCTTTCTCGAGCACATACTAACCCTGAATCATACCATTGTGCAGCCAACTTTAATATGGTTCTTCTCCAACAGTTATCACCTGTTTAACTGAGAAAGCTTATAGAGAAGCGATGATGGTTCATGTTGATCCTTTGTGCTACACAATGAAATTTTCACCGGCAATTTTTCGGCCGCCCGAGTTTTACGATGACATATGTTTCATATGAGCATATCTCTGCGATTTTGTCTTAGGAAACTGATCAGAGTTTGTGATTTCTGTTCTCTTTCATTTAGGCTAATAGTGCATCTTTTTCTTGAAATTCGAGGAAGCACCAGCACTGTAATAATCGACAAACTTTATTTACGTATTCCTGAATAATTCGTTTATCCAAGAATATAACTCCGTCACCTATTATGGAACGCTGAACAGTCTATTATAGTGATAAGCTGTCACCTTTAAAGATATGAAAGACGCGCTGCACATTGTGCATTCGTAAGAATAAACATAGTTATGAAAACACTTATAAAGCGTTACGTTGCAATGTGTAGCAGTAAGGGCCACTGGCACCTTGTGGTCATCTGGTGGCCAGAAGAAAAATTAGGTAGTCATTAATCCTCTGTTTGAACATCTTTTTTGGCATAAATTATGTATCTAAAATTGTAGAACTACTATTGATAGCAAGTTATTTTCGCTCTGAATCTATGCAGTCATCTATTTAGATATCTATTTAGATATTTATTTTCTACCTTTTGGGTTATTTTAGAAAGTTCATACTTGCTAGGCTATCAACCTTGCCTCACTTAAATTATGTATCTAAAATTAATCTTCTTAAATTTCTAACAATGCTCTTTATTACTTCTTAGAGGACATGTTTGTTGTTGCATATAGCGATTGCAGTAATTAGTAAAGGAAGTCGAGTTTCGATGTCAGTACTTTCTCTCTACTCATATATGAAATTTTTTCGCTAGCTAATGGTCGTGTAATTTCAAAGTGATGAAGAATTCTTAAGCAGCTCTTTGAAATAATTTCGAAATGAGTTCCGTCTGATCCTTCTCTCTTATCACTCCAAATTTCTTTGATATTACAGATATCCTGCATATTCCACATACGCGATTATTCTTGCTCCGATTACCTTAAGCACTTGGGTGACTTTCCCCGCGGCGCATATGCCCTCTTCCCCTCATTACTGTCCAGAAAGTCGGGGCATTTGTCGCAATGTAGATCATCGGTATAGAAAGATTATGGTGGAATCGCTTCATACCGCAAATTACCGGGTGCCGTTCTTGACAAGGAAGTTTTTCATGAGAATTCAAAAACAACAGCAATAATCATTCTGCCGGTGATATGAACAAATTAAAAAGCCGAAGCCTATCACTTGAAACCCGTTGCTGTGACGTGCGTTTTCTTATTTGTGGAATTCGCCTAACGAAGAAAATTAGTCGTAAACATCTGGCTTATGTTAGGGAAAAAAGTCAATTTTTTAGCCGTGAGTTCTATACGCGTGAAATGTGTTATGCAATATTTAGAATAAACTGTATAATAATCTCATTTTTGCAGATGAAACAACCTGTAACTTTGTTGATATTGAATTATCGTATTTTTTGTTTAATTTAATTTGGGGAGGGTTTGTCATTCGTCAGACGAACGGTATGCGAAAGGGCACATGGCGTAGACATCTTGAGCACGCTTCTCTACTTTCTATAGAACAAATAATTTCTGACCCATGCAGAACCTAGGCATAATAAACATAATTTCTCTAGGTTTATTCCCACCTTTTCTTTTACATGTGTATCCTGTGGAAAGTTGTTGCATCTTTTTTCATGTTTATGAGCTTTTAGATTTAGTCATTTCTTAGATGAGTACTTTCGATTTCTAGTGCTAAAGGATGCAATTTATGAAATTCTAAGGTGCACTAAGCATTTAATTTTATGCTTTATTTTGCCTCTAAAAAAAAGAAATCCTGGTCATTTCAGGCTGAGTTTCGTACTATCATTAACAAAGGGGAGTAAGCCGTATCAAGCATTCCACCCATTTTTATCGAATGCAGCACTTTATGACATCTCTAACGATAGCTTTTTACTGCTTTACAGTCTTATAGTATTCATTTTCATGAAGCTTCCATCGCTCATTTCTGCTAATCGCCACCTTTCTCCATAATTTCCTTTAATTTTATTTGATGAAGCATTCTTATCCTCTCAGTGGTGCTCCAAAGGGTCATTTAACTTCCCGCGTATTGTAATTCATTCTGTTCTTGCTGCTTATTTGTACCTTGGAGACTGCTTCTTCGGATTTTTCCGTTTGGAATGTGCTCTCATGAGAGATGCCAAGTAGACTCTATTCATTGTTACTTTGGGCCTTCTTCCTTCTGGTGCCGTTAGAGAGAAGCTTTGGGTTTCATACAGCATCGTTGATAAAGCTATGAAGCCAAGGATGTGAGTCCATCTTCTCGCTTCAAAAGTTCTTTAGAGCGTTTCATCTTCGTAATGAAACCTTAAGCACACCGTGCCTTCTTCAAAGCTCTTTCGCGTGATCGCCATATATTTAAACCTTTTGTGCCATCTGCACACAACTTTTGACTTCTTCGATGTGTTTCCTTACTCAACATTACAACCTTTCTTCGCTGACTGTTGCAGCATTTGCCAAATACATGAAGCTTGACGTTATCAGCATAGCGCAGTTGGATCAAATGCTCACCACCAACTTTAAAATCTCTTCGCATGATGTTTCTTTTGCTTAACTTATTTGTCAACAAGAGAACTGACAGATGTTTGGAAAAGTGCAATTTCAGTTCATCGGATATTGTTTGTATCCTTCAGAACTTCGATGTATTCAGCCTAAGTGCCTTGCCGAAAACAGCGTTGTTTGCGGTAATGCTCAAGATCTTTTCAAAATAAACGGAAATAAGGGCAGCTGGTCTCAGCCTCGCAGCTGCTTAGACAGAAAAATGTTTCCTTTATAAGCCTTTTTCTGAGCTTTATGTATACTCCGCTGCATAATAAAATATACGCCATAGGAAATGTAGGCATTTAAAAAAAACACTTAATTTTATTTTCATATAAAGTGTTCAATTAATAAGAAAAAAATTTCAGTTAATTCACGTTGTAAGGAGGAAATTGCAGAGAAATATTATCTAAATATTTTCTTTAGAAATCGAAATGAAAGAGAAATTTTTTCGTCGAATGAGTTTACGTATTGCAGTGTTGCACAAATTTTGAACGTAAATCAATTTGGCAATGGGATCATGCATGAAATACGTGAATAAACAAATAGAAAGTGCACAGTGGTGATTTACGTTAAATGGGCTTTTTGTCAGTTAGATTGTTCACTTCGATCAATATAATTGAGCCTAATAAGCGAATAATTTATTCGCTGAAGAATAACCGATTTAACATGATTTTATATATATTATTTATTTATTTGTTTGTTTATTTATTTATTTATTGCTAGTAATAGTACAATTCGTTTAATTAGCCAAATTGAATGCTTGACGCAAAAGAATGTAAACATACAAACTGAGTGTCCAATTTTCGAGTATTTAGAAGCGTAGAATATAAATATAGTGAGGAGTATTGAATACCAACTTTAATTTAATGCTTTTTCTTAAAGAAATTCTAGGTAAAACGTATAGGAGACGTCCATAAATAGATAACGGAGATGAGTTGACGTTTATATACGCTTTCCTTGACCGACATCACTATAGGAGGTTATAATGTCTCTTATATAGCATCGCGGTCTTGCATTTGCTTTCTGTATTTCACTCGTTCCAGTGGTATATTTGTGGGCCAAGTGGGCAGGCACAAAATCGAGTAGCAAATTCAGAGCGTTTAACGAAATTCTTCATCTGTCTCGGTCTAGGCCCTCTTTGCAGTCATATTGTTGCTGTTCAATTCGCGCCCACGATTTACCTGCTTTTAACAATACTGGACAGACAATCGAACGGATATATCATTTGAGTATTCATTGAAACGAACTATGAAAATAAAAAGATTTTAAATCTCTCATGGCGTTGGCATTCTTTAAAATACAACTGAAAAGACCAATGTATTTCCCTAGCGCTAGTCGCTTCATCTGATGGTGAGGTGGACGAAAAATAGCCTAGCGTTGAACCCAAGCCTAAACAGTAGTTGATGACGAAAATTTTGGCGGTTGTACTCGGCATATTTTAGAGGGGGCAAAAGATCGATACCACGATGAATTTCAACAAATTGGGGTTTAAATAAGTGAAATATTGCGATTGACGCTTCCATGATAAAACCACTGCTAATGTTGCTTTGAGTTTACGGCAAGCTGCAGTGAATTTTTCACGCGACAAAATTTATGAAAAATATGTCATCCAGTTCGATTCCATCCTTCGTTCTCCTTCCACAAGAATTACTTCAATTCCTATTGCAATACAAGTTTTGGCACCTTCACTTCCATCCACAGTAGTCTTTGTTCTCTAAGTTACCCATCGGCGAAAATGCTGAATGCTCAAGAAATCCAAGTTATCGAATTGCATCATCACAACTATAAATATGCTCCATGGATTTCTCTTACCTCTTCCGGTCCAAATTAACATCTAATCGCTCGCGCCCAATAAGTTCACCCACCAACGTTTGGCTTAAACAACGCTTTCACTAATCAATACAACTTCCTTCTCTTCCTCAGGCATTCGTTCGTTTTCTGTTTTTTTTTTTTGCATTTAAATTCATTCGTAATTGTTCTTCTCGTTCTCGTTTACAATTGCTGATTGCCTGTTCATTCACGCTAGCCACAAAGGTTAGGGCTGATTGTTCGGATCCATTTATGAGTTTTTATTTGCTCCATTGAACGCATTAATACAAGCTAGCTGCCTTCAAAAATTACAGGTGTATTTGAATTAATAGCTAATTCGTTCTGTCGTTTATTGTCGCTAGTTACGTTTCCATGGGTGATTTTTTATCGCTTAAACCTCTCAACGAACTTATTATTGACGTTGATTCGAATGAAATATAGCGACAGGCATACAACTGTAAGCAGTTGGATAATCCTTTCTCTGATTCATTGAAGCGTTAACTAGGAAGCCCTTCATCCTTTACGTAAACATTCTGCTCTCATAGAGTCCAACTAACATCAAATATGAGAACAGTGATGACTAAAGCAAACACTGAGACACTTCCGGAGATCATTGCATATTGTACTGAATGTTGCGGTGTGCGTTGCTTATAGAGTGCTTTAATTCGAATTCATAAAGAAAAGCATCACGGAGATGAATTGAAGTTTCCGTTGCTGTTCAAATAGAACATGCAAGTTTGCGACACCACAATAATATAATTGTGAAGCGAATGGTGGATTTCCTTTATATGCCCAAAATTAACTATGCACTTTGCCTTAGGATAAATCTGCAACATTTCTCGTTTTTTAGCGAACTTCAATTAGAAATCTTTGGTCGGTTTCTACCGACCGAAATTCGATTTTATTAGTAGCCTACATACTTCTCATCCTCCTGAAAGTAGCTAGGATTGCCGTTCGTTATCTCTTTAGGACTCTTAAGAAACAGAACAGTTGTTCAGCAGGACAAAGAAACTGTTCGTGGAGAAAGACAAGGAGAATTTCTGACACCATATTTTCCAGTCTGTCAATTTTGCGCTAGTTCTTGCTCAAAGGTGATTAGTAAGTCGGCTGTCTACTTGGCAGGTGGTTTATTCAAGGTGGAAAAGAATGAAACCGGCGTTTGAGTTGAATTGCCAACACTTTTACGAAGTAGTATGCTCTACAGAAAGGCTCTTAGCTACGGCTTCCTCGTGTATAGGAAATCAAATAATAAGCGATCATGTGACCGTAGTATGGATGTTGAGGTTCCACAATAAGAGGGCAATATGCGCGAAAATTACAGGATATTTTTGGTCCTGTTCAGGTGCCGCACAAGCAACTCATGGCTGGCTTCCTTGTTGCTCATTCTCGTTTGATTTTTGCTGTGAAGGTTTCCATCGGTATATTTTTCATGCAATGTCCTATAATCCCCTATTTACCTGTGAGACTATGAAGTTCCGCTTTGACTAAGGTTTCCTATGTTGTCTTTTTTTATTTCGCTTCGTGCATCGTTGTTGTTCTTAATCGATTACCTCTTTCGTATTTCTGATGTTTTGTTTAAATAATTTTATGAATGTAGCTGAGCTACAAGCATTCTATTCTCATAGCAAGCATTTTTTAGTAAAATTTTGATTGCAAAGAAAAATTTCCGTCCATTTTCATCGGTCTTAATTCAGTTTTCATTTTTTTTCAGTCTTTTCTGTTCCAGCCAAATGTTTCCGGTCGGTAAGCAGTAAACATTTTCGAAACCCATTCGCTTTCAACTGGAATTCTCGACTGATGTGTGCTTTTTGAGTGCATCAAGAGGAAAGTGAGAAAGTGCACTCCGCTACAAAGAAATATTGCATACCTGCGTGTGTGAAATCATTGATTCGTTTTTTATAACGATGGTGCGAATGTTCACTGACGCAAACCAAATGACACTTCATTATCTTAATTTATGTTTCCTAACACGGCTGCAGTTCCGCTAACGAGTTAGTTCCACTGCTTTGGTGATTCTATGCTTTCCTTTTTTCTTTTTTTTTCTCTAAACGTTTTCAGCGAAAAAGATTTAACAATGTACTATGTGTAAATTGCACAAAATTCGACAATGTGCTATTTATTTTAGCACGCATATGTGCTTTTTGAAATCAGTTAAACTGCGCTAAATCATTTATGGGATTTCTTGAGGATCATTATTGTTGTACATTTGGCGATAGAATCATTCCTTCACGGCTAACCGAGCATATATAAGAAACACTTTATCCATTTTGTGCTGAAATATTCTCTCTTTTGCAATCTTGCCTGCTCATATAGTCCTTAATTTGAAGCAGTCTTAAAATTTTCTTTATTTCTTGAATTATAATATACTTATTCAACTTCCAGCTTGATTTGAGATAATTATTACTATCAAATCTGAATGTTTTATTAAATTTTGTGAGGTATGGCCTTCTGTATGGTGGCACTATCTTATTATGATTTTTATCGAGCATCACAATTGAAATATTTGCCCGAAAAAAGTTTTTTTCCCGCTAACGTTTATTATCTGTGGAAGTTAGTTACTTGTGGATTATCACTCTTTATTTAACAACATTAAAAGAAGTTTTGGATCGGATGGATATAAGAACTCAAAACTTTACTCGCCGCATTCGAAATATTGATGTATTATGGTTTTTTGATCGATTTGCGTACGTCGCTTAAGTATTTTTCAATGACACATTTTATGATTTTCCCACAGGAAAATTGTCACTCTTCACTTGTAACGAATTGTAACATTTTTACACTGCTAAGGCTCTTATTGCAATTGTCTAGCCGATTAGAATGTTTTTATAAGCATTGGGGAATGTTAGTTGCAATTTGAAAGCATGAGAGTTGTTATAGTACTTCAAGTACTATCTATGATACTTCTTTGCCTAAAGCTTGTTAGGAAATGTTTTGTGCTGAGTTTTCTCCACTGCTGTCCAAACCACTTTCAACGAACATCACATAAGTGCAGCACAATAACCAGTATCGTTATAGGAAACTCTGTTCCCCTGACCGCTTAGGCCATTCGCAAGTTATTGACAGAAGAACTGAGGCAGGTGTCTTTACCGTATTGCTATAGAATAAGACTTGAGCTGCTTGACGGTTATAATCAGTGCGCAATTTTCGTTCAAGATAGAGTGCTAATATTAGTATCACATGGCTTGGATTGTATTTTCACACTCCTAAATTCTTTGTCCATAGGGTATTAGTTACCTTAAGGTCATTATATCGGTTTAGGAAGCGTATGTTTTCTGTCTTCCTACAACGAGCATCAATGGTTGAAACGATAAGTGGTGATGATCAAAAACTCGAATGGAATACATGAAAAACTGAGCGTAGGTCAATCAAAAGGATCCAATTTAATATGTTGGAGAATTCCACGTATGGATTTTTATGGCATAATTGGTTTTCAAATCTCTTCAAGTTTTGGCAGCAGACTTCGAGACCCTTCAAATGTCTACGCAATTCGACAAAATTTAATTAGGGTTCTTAACGCATCGTTGTGTTATTATAGCGCGTTGTTGACGTTTCCTGTAAGAGCACTTCCTATACTGGTAAATATTGGAAGGAATAGATGTGAAATCATCTTTACTTCATGTATGAGTGATGTCTCGATTGTTAAACTCTCAGTTTGTTATTCATGTTGCTTTTAACAGATTTGTTTTTATTGTTATACGCCGTTGTAAATTTGCATATGCAAAGTGCACTATGTGGATGTTGTGTACGTGCATATTATGCATATGCCGGCACTTATGTTTGCCTACATTCAGTGATTTCAGCTCTATAACCACTGAAAGATTGCTTACGAAATTTAGTAGCTGTTATGCCCAAACTTTAAGCCTGTGAATTATTTTCTAGAGAAATCCGCTCGATGATTTCCTGAGAGGTTCCTAGATTCTGAAAAAATTTTGGGCGCATTTTGCATTGATTAGATCATGGAAAAACAAACCTTTCGTAGGCGATATTAAGGAGATGTCTTATAATTAGAACTTATTCCCATTAATATACATATTATATTATTAATCGACGTTATAGAAATTGTTGGCCAGTTCGATAGGGCATATTTCTTCTCCGATTGCTTTTTCGAAGGTTTCACCACGTGAATTGGTATCAATTTTTGCTTAAGAAAAAATTCAGTAATAACTTACTTTGTAGAGTTCACAATTATTAACTAAGCACAATCGAAGTTCTCTTCATGCCTTCAATTTTTGTCATATTTAAAATTTGTGAGTGAAGTGCAAGATGATATAAAGTGCAATGTTTTAATTGCCATAAAGAGGCGCCATTCGATTGGTTTTTTTTTATGATATGAGTTGCCATAGAGACCTAATGAAACTCTTTTTGTATGAAAGACAATTGACATCATTGTTGAGGATTTTCGATCGGCATTCGTAATTTACTCGTTTGACTCGTTATGTTGAAAATTTTCGTTTTCTTAAAAAACCAAATTTGATTTTGCCATAGTGGAAATTTTTTTCACGCTATTGGAAATCCTCCAATTTTTTTTTTGGAAACAACAGATTTAATTTCGCAGAAATTTTTTTCATGCTGTTGGCGGTCATCCAAATTTTTTGAAACTGAAAGCACTGAACTTCGTGATCATGGAAAATTGTTGAAATTCTATTTGCAGCACTTTCTAGTTGGATTCATTGTTTATATGAGGGCATTTTGAGTCGAAGAATAAAACATGAAACGATGAATTTTCGAATCGTTTTATTTTAATTGAATTAGCTGTTTTAATTGAAGTTAAATGATGCAGTTGTCTGTAATAACTATCGGTGCTGTCTATCTGCTTCGTTGCATATTTGGAAAGCATGCACAAGGTTGATCCTACAATCACTCATCAACAATTTAAACTTCGATATTAACTGGCATTCAGATTGTTGATCATTGCGGCAAAATTTGCATGTTTTTGATAGAATTTATTCGTTCTACGGGTGATTTGCTTACATGCCAGTCTGGTGGAATGAAATGATTGCATCAATTTGTATATCTGGACGAATATATGCGAAATCTTCGCTGGAGCGTTTGTTAGCTGCAATTTCGCCAATGCACATTTTAACAGTTCATACTTTCAATGTTTCGAAATTTTTAAGTGGAAATTTTTTTAATAGAAGTACTTCTATGAAATTCTTGGGAATTAGATGTGTCAGAAGTTAAGTTTTGAGAGTGGTTGCGTGAAGTTCCTTCCTGGAGTATTAACAAAAAAATGCATTTTTAAGTTGAAAAAAAAAAAGCGATGCGAAATAGCTGATAAAAACAATTTTGCATCGATGAGGTATGAGAACATAAAGGCAAACATTATGATGCGTTTTCAGCGTACTATTTCCAACACTATAACGGCTGTGCACGAGCTAGTAATACATCCATCCATATTTACTTGTACTGCTCGCTTTTCCACTACTATAATTATGTAGTGATGTTTACTGCATGTCATGCTTAGCGATCGATATAACATATGGCTGGCTACTCGTCAGTGTTCATTGCTTTTTCGTTACTGGCGAATCGAACGCTTAGAGGCATTAGCGCATCGAAGTTATTTGTGCGCCCAAATTGTTTATTGCTGCTTTTATCCATACCACATTGATTTTTGTGTACTTTTAATAATTGCATACTCACATTGCATCATTGGCTTTTTGTACGTTCTAATAATTCACTCACATCATGTTTTCTCAGATTTGGTAATGAGAGTATGCTATTCGCAAGCATGGATTTCCGCTCTTTGCAGCATATATCGAATAATCTTAATTAGTTATTGCTTTTCTATTCTGAAATAATATATTCCAGTGTAGTTTTCTTACTTGATTTCTGTTATCAGACATTTGGAGAGTATCCAGAAAAGCTCAAAACTTATCGCTTTTCACAAAGTTTACAGCAATCCGTGCAGCCAAATTACAACCAAGTTAAAAGTAATCAGAAATCTTTGGAATATTGCACGCTCAAGTTCGAATCGATTTTTTCTTACAGTTCTGCAGAGTTGCGATTTTAAGCTATTACAAAATGCTAGGATGTTACACAAATATTCTTCTGCGCATTTTCTAGTTTCCTATCATGCGAACCTGAAGTCTTCCTTCTGCCAATTTCGTTAACACATCATATTTCAAACTCCGATTGAGTCATTTTAATATTCACAATATTGCAGCTGCTATTTATTGAATATCCATTCACTTGGCCACTTGCTTTGCGGCTGTGTGGATCCTTTTTGCTATTCATGCTGAAGTGTTTCGTATGTTTTTCAGTTCTTGGCATTAGAGCCAATAAATATTGAAATTAAAAAATTTTTCTCGGTACATAGTTGACAATTCATACAAATAATTCGCGCATGACAGTTGTTTGTTTTTTTCAATTATCAGCAACTGTAATGTTTGCTGCAAACTTTCGTTTTTAATAAGTTTAGAGCGTAGTTATGGATTCCATTGATACTTGCTCGCAAATTTTTAGGGCATTGCCCATTTTGCGGCGCATATGACCATTGTCCACTATACGTACGTCTTTGCATACTTCCTTCCCATCTATAACCTCAAAAATTTGAGTATTGGAATAAATTGGAATGGTGACCCAGTTGCTGAAATATTTCTGACAATTCAATAACTTGTAATTCCAATACTTCGGAATTCTCCATTTAGATACAACTATATCAGAATATTCGAATGGATTTTATTTGGTTAACAGCATATGGTTAATGCTTCTCATTTGGCAGTAATGTGCATTGTGCAGATGGTTTCAATATATGAATGCTTATAATACTTTTAAACAACTTCATTCCAAAAAATACCATCGAAATTTGATGGATGATGTCGCGTGAATTCGCAAAGGACACAACAGAATTCCAGCGAAATAACTGAGAAGGTTTCGCTGGAGATATGATGGGAATGGAAACATTGGAATTTTGTTGTGTCGTTCGCGAATTCACGCGACGCATGATAAAATTTGAACGGTAAGTATTGATAGGCGATAAGTAAGGAAATTTGAATTTGTAGAGTTTCCATCCTCCACGATAATAATTGAAGGGCATCTAAGAAATATTCAACTATAGACAAAGGCCTTACAAACTACGCAATTATTAAATCGTTTTTTATATCATAAGTTTGTAATTGATGCCGAAAGACTTAATAAAAAGGGTCGATTTGAGGAAAAACTTTCTTGTTGAGGGGTAAAAAGGAAGGCTCAATGCGAACATAGTTTTCAACTGGACTTAAAGTTGTTGAAATTTTCAACAGCGCACATAAAATTTGCGCGATTTTCCACATCACTGTGCTCGTTTTTGAATGATATTTTTCACTTTCATAACGTTCCTAAAAGCAAGCGTTACTTGTGAACTGGTGAAACATATGTGGGTTTTAACTTTGAATTTAAAGCGCCGAAGAAATTACCCAGAAAATTTCATCTTTTTCATCACAATCTATACTACACACACACACAGCTGTGTTTCAAATTTACACATTACACTGATGGAGGCAATTGAGTACAGCTGCACTGAACGTTTTCACAAGGGAAAACTTTCATTGCTTACTAACGTCGTCTTCTTGAATGTGGTTGTCCTGTCTTGTCGCCGTTTTTGAAATTGAAAATAAGCATATTGGAAGTGCGTAAATGCGGTTCACTAAAATAGCTTCCAAGTGTATATATTCTGAATTATAAAGCTCATCTGCATATTTTTTTACTTGAAATCGCTTGATTTTTGCAGTCTTGAGCAAGACGCTATATTATGTCTCAAACTTGCTAAAGATTCAATTTACTTCAGTATTATCTAGTTCTGATCGACTCACTGTTTTCAACTCTCATCCTTAAATCCAATGTGTGATTCCCTTACTTTTAGATCACCAAAGTTTGGAATAAAGTTCCCATTGATATCATATCAGTGCGTGCTTAGTGTTTTTGCGTTCACTAATAGCATAAATTATTCGGACCTCGAGAAAATCTGTGTATTTATGCTTAATTGGCGTCGGCTTTTTGTCTATCATGATCGCGTGCCCTACTTTTTCATTTATTTGTTCTCATATTTTGAGTGTTCTTTATTTTATTGCGAAATAAAACATTTCACGAGGAAAATTACGACGGGAAAAAAATTAAAATTTTCCATTCACTAATTCTATAAGTCTGTGTGAATTTTTGTATGAGCGCATTATGATAGTGTTATTTCTGTATGCATGTTTGGTGTGCATACACGCACATAGTTATATATAGCATATGTGCATGTGTGTATGTGCACGTGTGTATGTGTGTGTGTATGCGTGTATCTGTATGTGTGCGTGTGAGTCTGTGTTTGTCTATTTGGTGTCCATCAGTTCAGTAGTTTCATCTCGCGAGGTACTGAAGCTATTTTTGAAATTTGATACATAAAATCAAAACCATTATTTTATTTGTTCATCGATAATATTATTAGGCTTCATCACCTCTTTTATGACTTAATCACACTCAAAGATGCCATGAAATTCTCATATTGGTTTTGCTATAAAACGGCAGGAAAGCGAATTATTTTTTGTTAGATATTTTCAAAACCAATCGGTTTCCTAAGAAAGGACTGCATAACGTTTCGTCAGGCTTTACAAATATTCTTATGGATCACATATTAAAACAGTGCCTTCTCTACACGTTTATAGAACTGTTATTGTATATGTTTGCATATCCTCTATATTCGATTCTTTCAGTTGAGGAATCATTAAAGTTAAGGCTACAAAAATTGGCTGATCCTTTAACTTCGAAATGAGTTACATTTATTTAATAGTTCCGAAATCATTTTGCATCGATGTGGGCATTTAGAAAGGCTATCTTTCGTTAAAAAATTATATGGGCAATTGCTTCATTTAAAATGCAAAAACATTTTGCAAATGTTTCTCAAGATTAATTGTCCGCTGATATATAAACAATGTATATCCATTATTCATTCTCAATTTGATTATATCGTGCTGTGCCAAGCTTTGGTCACAACTTTGCCATTATGGTGACTATTTGGTCAACTTAACATATCTATCGAAAAATCTTTTATTTCTTATTGAAATTTCCCGTTGTGTTTACTTGACGTAGATCTCCCTACAAAAGGAATTGATGAAGAAATTGAGTGTTTCTGAGATTGCCAATCTCAGCATAATCGACATGTTGGAGTTTCGATAATGATAATTCAACTTGTGAATTATGTTCATCCTATGTTGAATTACAGAAGCATAAAAAATTATCGAAAGGATTTCATCGGCACATCTTAAATTATTCCACTCAACTTTAATCTTTGCCTACGAAAAAAGATATCTAGATAAGTGGAAAAATGTAACAGCGCTTTGTTGAGGTAGCTTTGAGAAAAACGTTTCATGTGCCATTTCGGCCTATCCTATTACCAATAACTGCTTGATGTTCCAGTTATAAAACCACTCTTACATCGTAGAGGTGAATGCGAATTACATCTATGCTTCAATATCGTTGAGAGTTTTTCTGTAATCTCGTTCGAGAGTATTCCATCTTTTAGAAAATTTGCATCGCGTTCGATATCGATTCAAGTCGAAAAGAAGATAGTACACTGAAATGATGTACTGAATTGATGTACTTTTCATTCAGAAGTCTTTAACATTCCATGTAATTGTGGTTTATAGCCTATCTTTTTTTTGATCGTCGTCTAGAACGGTGTAATTTTTCAAACGTGTGCACTCCGTAACAGTTGTAATTATTTATTGTGCGCAAATTTTTCTTCCATTTTTTCTTTCATCTCCTATTTCAACTACTCTTTGCGTTTTATTGAGCACATAACCATTTGATTTCATCACTCTAAAGCAATGGCATATTTTAGCTGTTGCTAAACAACCGATTCATGCATTACATGGAATCATTAAAAGTAGATATCAAGCCACTCATTTGATACACTCCTATTTACTATTATTTTTCTTCAAATATTCGAACGATTGGCTATCCTTTCTTATAATTTCAAAAGAATTTATCTTGCTAGCATTCTTCATAAATATTTCCACTCATCTTTAGTTTCGAGCATTATCTGATAGATTTTCATAGTAATATTCATGCAATCATTGAAGTGATAGTAGAATCCTCAACATCATTCGATTATGAATTTGTGGTGCTTCAGAGAACGGCGTCAGAATTTCCCTTTAAGAATCTCAAAGAAAATGATTAAGGCGTATGCTTTAAGAGGTGCAAATATTTCGACGAATCATTGACGTAGGTGATTTGTTGTTCCAATGTATCATTACTGGTTTATTTACCATATGAATATTGTAGATTACATATGAGTGCATATTTATGAGAATGTGTCATCGAAATTCAATTGCATTTCATCATAGTGTGATGGGGGCTAATGCTTTTTTCACGTTGTTTAGCTTTTGATAAGAAAATGCGTCTTTCTATTTGCAAATTGCACGTCGAGGGTTTATCGTACTATTTGCACTCTAACGGTTGATTCACACATCTTAACAGTGAACTGACAACCGGCTGACACATGTCGATAAATATTTAACTTAGCATTCTTCCATTGCGCTTTCATCTCTTGAATAAAGACCGGACGCTATAGAAACATAAGAAAACCGCAATGCGATATTTATGTAGATGCAGATTTGAAGATGTGCAAGCTTCTTTCAATCATCTTGTTATGCGATCATTGAATCGATTGTTCATGGAAACTGGAGTCGTTCGTTCTCATTTTAACAGAGAATTTCTCAAGCTCCTAATTGGCACCAGCCTCGCAGTTTGAGGAAGAAATTCAGACGGGAAATATTCCTTGTATTCAACCTTTTTCAATTTCACATGTAGTCGAAGAACTATTTTTTCCAGCGGATGGGAAGTCCCAATTTCGTTAATGAAGAATGCTGAGGAAGCTTATCCTGAAATGTCATTTTTTATGCTTTATCCGACTTAAAAAAACATTTTTGTGCAAAATAATGCATAGTGCAATATTAATAACCATTTTTAGAGTATCATGGGAAAATATTAACGAGGTTATAGCAAAGTACCCCCTTACAGCTCAGCTAATAATTCTAATCTCTGATTGAATTAATCAGTTTTTCATACGGTAAGTGAAATAATTGACGTGGATTCAGTGTAGGAATTGTGTTAACTTGAATTTTTTTTTCCATATTCTTAAGAAAAACGCTAAAGAATGTTGAAGAAAATGCACTTTTGCTTAATAAGATCGGAATTCTTTTCTGCTAATTTTCATTATTCCACTCTGATTTCCATTTTTTTTCGAATTATTTAATAATTTAACTAACTGATTCCCATTACTCGATAAGAGATTCTTCTTACCACTTCGTAGCCTATTATTTTGATTCTCATATTCCAAATTTGTCGGAATTTGATGGAGAATAACAATTCGAATTTTTCATTTATATCACTTTTTTCGCACATTTTTCCCGTATGGAACAAGGAAAATTTACATTCCCATAATGAGAAATGTTTACTGATTGGAAGGGATTGAACGAAGGGCACTTTGCCCAATTTTTTTTTTTTTTGTTTTTGACACATTATTCCATTGGTTTCCCAAATTTCAAATATATTGTTAAGAGCAATCTATCCTAATGGATGTGCTTCTTGAAATATGTAACCTTTTATTTAGTCCTTTCCGTGCAAACATTTCGCATCGTGCAAATAAATGCGTTGATGATGCTTTATTGTAACACTTTGAGATAAAGATATAATAAGGAATAACAATAATGTGTACCGAAATGTGAACATTTTTCTGAATAGTCTTCTATGACTGAAAAATAAAAATGGCGAAGCGAATTCGTTTTCGAAGCCAACTTTTTCCACGCTTTTAAACAAGAAACGATTTTTCCTGTTCATAAATCTACTTTTAACGAAAAAAAGAACTTTTCACTTTCCACTAGTTTTGGATTTAATCAAACCCGATCGAGAAGTGTAGAAACTATTACAAAAACCGATTTTTGTGCCAAATTTTTCTTTCACCTATATAGACAATATGAGCTGTATTTCATTTTGATGAAATAAAACGAAGAATAAATACGTAAAACTTTTCTAAGCAAATTTTTTCAGCAATGTCTTCCAGCGCCATTACAAATTCCTTTCGGTTTACGCACTTGTTTGCTGTTTTTTCGGCAGTTACGAAAGAATTTTTCGACAGTCACTCCTTCTGAATACTGGTATACGGATATAGCATGATTGCGGCATGAGATGAAAATCGTATTGGACCGGACAAGACCGGACCGGAATTTCTCACACTGCGAAGTTCGGACCGGATCGAATGATTTTCGGGAAGCGTGCGGTGACAATTAGGCTCGTATGCAGTATGGGACAGTTTCAATGGAGTGGAGCTTAGTTCTCAACTCAGAGAGTTGCGCCGTCATACAAAAAAGTCGACAGCTATGTATCTGTACCGTTGATTCCTCACAGCCATTCTATTTACTGTTCCGAGTTACTTCTGGCTGTCTAACTCGTTATCTATTTTGTGATATGAAAGAGTAACTCTTCATATTTCGTTATCTACCACAGAGGTAGGGATAAAGAGAGAGAGAGAGAATGAGTGATTGATTTCCCGTAACTTTTTGTAGCTTATCAAAATGTTTTAAATATGCACGCTTTTAGAACGATGCCTTTCGCTTGTTTACTTTTCACAGATCATCACCCATTTCCAGTTTTCACTGACCATATTACGTGCCGAATATCCTTAGCTATATCCCTAGATTTCTAACGAGTTATTGTGGACACTACAACAAGAAAACGGCTGCAATATCTGCATTTTTTTTCCTTTGTCAATAGAGTGGAGGATATTAACGTGAATTGTGGGCTACTTCCCTTTATCCATCACTTGCTTCAATCCTGCTTGTCTCTTTGATTCGTCGAAATCAATTTAGCAACTTTGGTCACATTCGCGCTCACAACTTGACAACTGTATTCCCTGATTCCTTCTCACGATAGAGCAACTTCAAGTGTACGAATTTTCGCTTGTGCTGCAGCAGCCTTTCTCATCCCACTTCCGCCCTCCCTCATCCTCCCCGTTCCTCTTGGGGTATCGAATAAAATAACCTATATTGAGAAATCAGTGATTATTTGTTATTAGAGCCATAGCGCTTCTCGTCTTTAATACGTTACATTGTACGTAAACGAGTTGAATGCTTTTGATTTGATTCGATTTGAAGCGTCGACCATTCATACGTTGTTGTTCTGTTCATCGCCCCATGCTCGCTATTTAGAGGGCTTTAGCAGATTCATTTTGACGTTTCTCTTCTATTTGCATCGTCATGTGATGATCACTCGTTTACACCTCGTAATATCTGCATTCCACTATAACGGTTGTATCCGTCTCGACTATTCTGCAATCCAAACAACCATGCAATCCATAAATAGTCATAGTTAAGGATGAAAATACCACCAATCCAAATAGTGTGATTCCTTTGATAACAAATTTTTAGATTGTGTCTCGTCCATCTTTGATCCCATAAGAATTTCTTCTTTTTTTTTAATTTTACGACTATTTTGTCGTTGACTGCGAACTGCTTCGCACCGTTGCTGACAGTCCTTCTATTTGGTTAACGTCAAGTTTGCTAATATTTTGGGAGTAAAATTATTCCACCATGGGTACCATTTGTTATGGGGAGAATTGCAGTAAGATTGTTAAAGAAGACTCGCAGCTGTGTAACATTTAGTTAACGCATGCCAGATAGAGGGTTAAAGGCTCAATTTCGATTGGATTCTCTATAATCCTGGCAGCATATCTAACCTATTCTCATCGAGTCCTCTGCAAAGTGCAGCAATAATCCCAATTCAATGACTCCAAAGGACGCATCTGGCAAACAAGAAGAAAGCGAATTGCCGACCATCGACACATAACACTGCATTATTAATGTGCTTTAGTGGTTGTTTCGTTGAAGTTTCATAAATCGGAAAGTCGGGGATATGCCTTGATTTTAAAAATTTGCCAATGAGTATTTCACTATGTGATCCAAGTGAAAGGGTGGGGTGATGCCTTCACTTGGGTCTTAACGAAGCCTTAGGGGGGTTGCATGTCGAGTGAAACGTTGTAGCGTGTAAAGATCGAAATTGTGGATTAATGTTTGTAGCCATGTGGAATAGCAGTGTGCTTCAAGGTTGAAGACAATAACTTTGCTAAAGGTAACGAATGAAAATGATCTTCTCTTATCGGGATCGATAAGCACAGCTACGACCTGACTATCTGTCGTTTTTGCTGGAGCTCAACTTCACTTACGTGTCTCTTTGATTTCGCTTCGTTATTATAAATGTATTTTATGTTAGGGGCATCTTTAACAGTTACTTGCATTTACTCCGCATATGTGGCTCAGTATGCTATATGTATAATATTCATTGCATGGGAAGGAGGGAGGGCAGCGAGGAAGGAGTCAATGTGAAGTGGCTGCTCACATTTAGCTCCAGCCGTAGATATCACTATGGTTTCTGGATCCTAGAATGGGAGCAGTAGAATCTGAACGGCACTTCGAATTTGATCATAAAAAAGTTAGCAACGTAGTTAAATTATTTCATTGTTATTGATTTGCTGAGGTTGCATCGATCATATTTCTACATATCTATGATGAAATATTATATAACATTTGAAATCAAAGATGTGAGAGAATATGTGAATACATTTATGATGTTAAGATGCTTGAATAACCATTCGGATGAGAATTCAGCATGACGAAACGAATGAATAATCCTGCTACAGTTTTATATTCGCAATGAAAGCGCTTTTCTTGAGAAAAAATATTCAATGGTTTAGAAAAAGAACTGAATAAAACCCATAAAGTTTGTAATTCACGGAAGTTTTATGATATGTAGGGTTTTATAAAGTTTATTTAAACAATTATCGCTATTCATATCACTAATCAATTACATCATTAGTGAACTAATTCTTAAATAGATGTGCTTCGAATGAAATGCTTTGTTGATATGATTCGTTTTTAAAATCGCATTTGATCGCCTTTATGGTTTTTTAATGGCGAATGCTGGCCAATAACTTTTTATATGAATTCTTGAGATGGTTTGATAGCGCTGAAAATTTTATATATTCCTGTGCGACCGACAGCTTTGTTGAAAGACCGATTTTAAATTAGCTTTTTTATGAGGCCTCCAGAGAGCTGTGTAAACTTTTGTCGTCTTTTGTTTCTTTCGCGTTTCGTCCTTTATGCCGTGTTGCTTATGTAGCTGAAGGTTCCTGAAAAGAGCAGCCTGGAAAACTTCGACGCTTCGAAACTACTATATATATATATATATATATATAAAGTTCATTTTTCATAGATTTCGACCCTTTGAAAGCACTTTTGTAGCAATATATACAAAGTCGTCGAAAGATATTTGAAATAACAAAGTGAACATCGAGAGAGCTTTTTTTATGCAGATGCTTGAAAGTGCAATTACCTAAGCGATCAATAGAGTGTGCAGATGAATTCGTGTAAATGTTTGCGGTCACCTGTCGACGTGTATAGACACGGATACTACCTTTGTTATATCCGTTTAACTACACACCTAAATGAATGCTATTCTGAAATGCTAACGATTGATGTGCGAATATAGATGCGTCACACATCGTCACAACTGTTGATAGACTTCCTTCGTTATTTGGTCTATCCAATTGATATGTACTAAAATTCATTATTATTGAAAACTTTATTACTCAAAATATCTCGAGGTGAATTCACTTTTCCGTTCTATTCCGCATAGTGAATAAAGTAACTGCGCCACTGTCACTTCTACTATGTTTTCTGCCATTGCTGAAATTAAATGTCTCTTTGTCTGCACGATTCTATCAGCCTGCCTCTTGGAAACTCAAAGATGATGCAATTTGGTGCAAACATTATCTGCGTCCCGTCGATTAACGATTCAATGCAATCTTGCAAAACCGCATCTCATTTATGCGTATATAGCTGTGCCTGCCCGCGCCTGCGGTAGTTTTAGTTTGGAAGTCGCGAAACTTCCGGGACGAAGCTATACCTATGAAATTTTTGAGTATAGTATACGTTAACTTTAAAAAATGTATAGGCATTATAATGTGCCAGAAATTTTCAAGGAAAAACGAATCTTTTTTGGATGATTTCCAGGGGCAGTCGGACCACCTAGAACGTGAAAGCATTTTTCCGCATACCTTATTTCTTGCTGACAGCGTGTGTAGCCGGTTGATCATATACGCAAGAGCGCATATCGTGCGAGCTGCTCTTGCACATCTCCAATTTTTTTTTTCGCTCATTTATACCACATTTTGGTTGAAGCTGTTTCCAAAAATTTTAGAGATGATCGATTCTATCAAATTTTTTTGACAATAATCTAATTTTTCATCTTCTCTGCGTCTTCATTTAATATGTAAAAATGCTACTATACATATAGCCATCTGCAAATATCTTTTGCAAAAAAAAGTAAAAATAAAAAAATCTAGTCTTTATGAAGAATATTTATTGTTGTTCATAAAAATTTTGAATTTCTAGCATAAAAAATGAGTTATTCAATAATACAATATTATCTCTATAATTCATTTTCGTATGCATCGTGGAAAATTTTCTTCAGTTGTGTAGTTGATAGTTTATTATTCGGTCGGTGAGCGCATTTTGTTGTGTGCTCTCGTTTCAAATGTAAGTCTTCATTGTTTTCACAAATTTCTACCATATCGCTTAGAAATTTGCATTTTTTTCTCTTGATTTTACTGAATATAATTTGCAGAGAAGAATACGTGATAGTGGTTTAAGTTCTAATGTAGTTTCCAACGAAATATTTTTGTCCTACCCATGTGCTCACTAACAGATATTTTTGCCATCTAATCATTCATATCTTTGAAAATTTTTGTTAAATATATATGAATTTTTTCTTTCTTTTTTTTTTTTGTTAATGGTGAAACAATGTTCATGGATTTCTACATTATTGGACTTTAGCTGCCTACTTCTCAGTGATTGTTTGCTTCGTGCTGCATCTTCGTGCAATTTTCTATCATGTCCTTCTCATTCCTCACTCTTTTCCTATTTGGGGCATATATGTTATGGACGAGGAACGGATATAAAATATGCGTAATCAGATAAAACTAGTCAAGATATTTTCTACTGAAGTGAGCATCGAAACGTTTTCGCTTGTTGGAAACATTTTTTATCGGCTTTTCGTATAATTTTCAGTAGAGTTATGTACTATATATTGTATAATACGACGGTAGAGAAATAGCGTCATACAATGTATTGGATCCTATTTTTATTATATACAATCCTATTATAGGTTAGAAAATTTATAACTACAAAATAAAAATAAAAAACCTATAATGTAACGAAAATCCATAAAGTACAAAAATCTATGTGTACAATTGCGGCAATCCTATCAGAATATCGCTTCATCTCTAAATAATAGTTTCATGCGGCTGTTGGATATATTTATAGATTCTGCCATCGATTCATATCTTTCTCTCAACATAGTTATCTCATTTTTGTCCTCATTCAGCTGCTATCGTCGTGTAACTGATGCTTAGTTAAGTATTTTAGGTTTTCCTTTAAAATTATATTATCATTCATATTTTTTTGTATAATTCTTTCTGATGTTTCCCTCCACTGCTGAATGAACTGCTGTGTGCATAGGTCGCATGATGATCTCGTCTATAAAAACAAATTGATATTGATGTGAATGGACATGCAATTCAAAAGACAAGGCCAGCAATCGGGGAGATTTGTTCTTTTGCCGTTTTTTCAGTCTGTTTTTTTGCAACACTATTGAAAATAGTAGCAGTAATTGTGGAGACAGCATTAACGGTAATGAACAGTTCTGCAGTGAGCGATGAAACGTTTCCATTTCACTCTTTCTCTATGGTTCTTTCGTATTACTCACTGCTTATTTTCATCGATCCGACTTCTTTCGCAATCGCTTTTTTCTTCAAATTATATGCGTGGTAAATTTCAGCAGAATTGAATGTTATGGCTGCTATATGTGGCACAAGTGAATATGCATTCTTATGGGCATTTTACATCATGAAGGGCGTGGATATTTGTCTCAATGATTCAACATTTTGTTGTTGTGCTTTGAGACACTACAAAAACCACCGATCGGAATCACTGCGCGTGCATTGTTCTACGTTTATGTTGAGTGGAACAATTTGCACTTGGTTTGCTAAGACGATAAGGGTGAAGTTGTGTTGTGAGTTGTAATGTTTGCACACTCAACGACCACTTCACAATAACCCTATGTTGTTGAGCCAATATTCAACAAACATCCGCTTGTGTGCAACTTAAGTTTTATCTTAAAAATGCTTATCAGTAGAAATTGCTGACGTGCATATGATACGGCTAAAGTGATAGACTCTGAGGCAGTGATAGTCGATATTTGCCATTATCGATAATACTTAGCCAGAAAAGAAAGTCCTCTTATGGCAATAAGGCATTAGAACATTCACTCAGAAGTAATGTGAATAGCGTTCGTAGTAAGCACTAATCATCCCAAGCTATATATAAAATCCATAACTATTTCTATAAATTGTGAGATGAAATTTTGATGCTTAACACTTGCATTTATTTATTTATAGTTTGCAAACACTATTTAGAGGAGTGTACGATATATGTAGGAGAGCGTGATATAATGCTTTTAGTAGCGGTTACTCTAGTCATTCTCTATTTCTATGAAATATTGTCTTGCCTTCCAACTTGAGCGTTTTTTAGGCTCGAACACACCCTCTCATCTCTCGACATTGAGAACCTTTGAGCGAAGAAAATTCAAATTGTAATTTTTTTTTATTATTGTTTGTTTTTTTCAAAAGATCATTCCGACTTCCGTTTTGTGTGCCGTTATCGGGCCTCTTTTTTTTCGAAGCAACCACACTCACTTAACTCAGTCGACGTGCCACGAATACAAAACCATTACATCCTTCCGTACTTCTTTCCTTTTAGTTCCCCTCGTTTTCTCCATCAAATGCTCACATTTCTTTGCTATCCCCATCGGTCCACATTCGATCAATCCTTTTAAATAATATGGCAACATTTAATGGTTTAAAATGTGATTTAGCCATAACTTCTAGACGCTAATCAATTACTATTGATAGTGGATAGAGGTGAGATTGTTTCACAAAATATCACGCCAATCATTCAGAGCAACGAAACGAAAACAAATTCATTTAAATAGTTCCGTGCGTTTTACTTCATGAATATTCCAATAAAAAATGCATTATTAAGTGCAAATGTAACTAACAATATTGCTTGTTCCTCTTGTAGAAAGGTTGGCATCTCGTTTTTGAAATACTTATCGTTAGAAGTGCTCACTAGGGTTCCTCACTATTGTACGTTGGCAATCACCGACAAAATTGATGAATTAGAGCTTAAGTCCTATTTTATATCACGATATGGTGATATAAAATTAATGAGTGCTTTTAAGCCGACAGCAATGGGACTAGGAACGAGGAGAGTATTCGTGAACACTAATTCATATTCCATCCAATAGTTACTAGCTTAATCTAATAGACTAATTGCCTCTAAAAGCAGTCAGCCTTCTAGTGAAAACGAACAATCTCTCTCTCTCTTAGATCTTACAAAATCGTCATCGATCAATTTCGTTTTGCAAAAAGCGAAATAAATTAGCGGAATTTTTAGCGGGCGTCCTCAGTACTTTTTACGATAGTTGCTGATTAATGCATCCAGCGATAGAGAGAAGTCGGTATTTTGGTGTTGCAGACTGTTTTTTTTTCACTTTTGTGCTTGACAACTCGAATTGCTGATGTTTGCAATGAGTGCTTCTATTGGGGTGAGGGGTTTGCAATGAGTGCTTCTATTGGGGTGAGGGGGGGGGGGGGGGGGGGGGGGGGGGGGTGGGGGGAAAGGGGATGGAGATAGAGATTGAAGGAGGGTAAGGGAAAGTATGATATGTCCATTTCTTCGGTTATTAAACATTGGCAACTTCGTGAGATGATTTACTGATGCCGTTCACAGTAAAATAATTTAACTCATCTAAGAAAACTTTATTGGTTTTTCTCTTTAGAGAAGGCAAAAGTTTTCGCTAATGGCATCGCCAAAGAAAGTCGTTTGCTAATAAATAACTTTATAGGGAATTTTATCTTTTATTGAACCAATATTCCTATGAAAAAAAATGCAGTAACGAAATGCATTTATGCTGGGAAATATTTTTCGTGAGAGTATCTTCTTAATTTTACTCCACTTTTCATGAGGAGAGCTTTTTTTAACAGAAAGCCTACTAAATAATTGTCTTAAGATATAGCTTGATTATCGAAGGTTTTGTTCTGCATGATCTCATCACAAACAATGGCCATGAATTGGCCATAGTTTACACGATGAAACATATTTTCTGACTGAGACGTTCCGAGATGGCATAGAATATTTTTAAAATCGTGTTTAGCGATTTTTGTTACAGCCGATAGCTAGAAATTAAGTGCGTCTAGAGAAAAAAGACCACTTTAACTAGAAAAAATTTGCTCGCAATCTGATAGAACTGCAGCCAATAATTGAGACTAGGCGCATTTTCTCGGTCATCTTGCAAATTTTCAGAAAAAAGTTGGAAAAAATTATGAACGAATTTTTTTGCAACATTTTTATTCTTTCTTCAATCGATGCTTTTCACTTAGTTTGTTGGTTTCATGAATAGCCTACTCAACAAGTAACAAGTAACGTGTATTTCTTAAAATTTTACTCATACCGTTTGTAACTTTTGTGCTCATAATTTGCTGCTGGTATAGCATTTAACGTCAGTGCTGTGATAAGATTTGAAAGCATTTTTTGCGTTCTTTACTCCTACGTCCATTTTATCGGTTTGGGATCATTAATCAACTCTATTTTAGTCACCGATTGCAATCACTTATCGGGTATTCTCGATTGGTTTTTAATAACAACTCCGCTTATCGAAACATTTTTCTCAGTTCCGTCATGCAGTTTGGAGATTTCTACACAAAAAAATTGTCCACTATTTCATGGGAACATATTTTGAATTAAATAATGAGACAGCACTTTACTAAGCATTAGCAGTTTTAGAAATCAACAGAAATAACGTCTGCAGTCAATAACTTGCTTCGTACGATATGCATCCTTCAGAACTACACAAGTTCTTCGCATCACTATGGGAACAATTTTTCATAAACTGGAAAAGTTTTACATAGCCACTCATTTAATCGACTAGTGTCAGATTATTGCGACAGCGGAAATAACCAGTTTTGGAGAGTCAGGTTGTGTCACTGTGTAATGATCCCAAGAAACGATATATTTATTCGATTTCCTCGATAAAAAGCTCGCTTTTCACATTTCAAACCTAACCGCTGTTTCATAACCGTAAGGAAATTTTCATTCGTCAACGAGATGGTGCAAAAATTCATTGTAAGATGGCAGCATTTTGCAAGTGCAATGAAATATTGTGGATTATAGATAGTGGAATATGTTTGCGGTTATTTTGCTTCAGGATTTATGTTTTATAGAAATGCATTTGTGATTTAACCACTTTTTTGGTCTAATTCTTGAAATGGTTGTCGAATTGTGAAGATGGTTCCCACCATGGAGCGCGCATATCGCATTTTCTCGTAATATTGGTATAGGTGGTAATCTGTGTAGGTGGCAAACGTTGATCGTCAATTATCTATCAGTTGAATTCGAAGTGAGTTCTATACTCGTCATTGATATTCGTTTTCCATCATGCCATTTCAATTTTTATTTAAATTGCTCTTTGATACCTATATGAAGTTCTTACATCTCTATGCTACTTAAAGTTGAGCGATGCATTTCATAGATCAGTTGTTGCAGCTTCATCGCTTAGCAATGAGCTATTTACTTCTATAGTGCTTAATAATTGACGTAACAACTGAATGTTTTTATGAGGTATTACGTGACTTCAAATAGATATAAGGGCGACATATTTGTAGTCACGCCTAATTGATATTGCATTCTTTAAACGTTGTGCACCTTTATTGTTGTTCTGTGCTGTCAACGACAGGTAAACCGTTTGTCGCATTTCACCGCTACAATGCCTTAGATTTATTCTGCAATCAGTGCTACATTTATTTGTGTCTGTGTTGTGTGGAACGTTCTGGGCCGTTCAGTTTACTAAAGCTTTAATTCGACGTTGATGAGACCACCGATAGCCACAATCCAGGGCAGGGGTGGGGGAGAAAGAAGAGAGATTGCAGGACAGTTGGCCAAGAATTTGTTGCCAATGAATTTACTGATCAATTGGAATTATTTTTGAGGAAATCAACCTCCTTCCTTCTCCCTCCGCAAGTTCTAGACTATCATTCCTACGGCCCCTTCGCCAATCCAAATATGAAGCTGTGATTTTTCCGAATGCTTGCGTTACGCCACCAATTATAGCAAACATTAGGTGTCATACAATGTAGCCTCCACAATTATGCGGTCATGCAGTTCCATAGGCCAGCCTATTTCCGCTTTTTATATCTGACTTTCAAAGCCGTTCGATAAATTGCTCGAAATGAGCGCAATCGTGTCCTGCTAGAGCATATTTTCATACTTTTTCTCCTTTCCATTAAACTTGTAAAGAAATAAATGTGACGACAGCCGCCAAAGGCAATCACAATTTTAGCACAGGTCATGTTGGGGCGTCTAGCCTACAGGTTGGATCAGAAAGAGATTAATTTCATTAATCGATCCATCTGTTCCGTTCAATTCTTAGAAATATTTAGTTTGCACTATTGACCAGCAGCGCCATAATTCCTGCTCCTTCTTCCAGAAGTTTTTCATAAGGAAGCTTCATTTCACATTCATTTTTCGACCGGAATGAGATTCTCATTAGCTCCCGTTCGCCACTTACTGGCATTAAATTTGACAAATTCTGTTCGAATATGTTCTTTTGGATATTGGTTTTTGATTTGATAAGAGCGAATTTCTTGGTCGACTGTCCGGAGATGAAACAAGCGGGATTACGAGATACAGCAGGTATAAAAATATCAACGGATTACTAAACCTAGATCCGGATTCACAAAAGAAATTAAAGACAGTATAGGAGGAAGTGTTATTTGAGTTTGTGAGCAGCCGCTCTTTAAGTAGGTTCTTGATAATTATAAGATGATGATTATGCATCATGATACGGCAACAGGCTCATTTCTTTCCAATGCCAAAGCACCATTGGATTGATTTTAAGTTCGCTGAGGTGAAAAAAAAATTGGGAACATATATGTAAATTTTAGCACCTAACATGAGATGCGTCGATAAAATTGTTGCAGACTAGAAATCGTTTTTTTTTTAAATCGAGAGCGAATGTTTCCGTGAATCTTCTATCTTTAAAATGTTTGGCTTATTGAGAAGATTTCTTTCTCGAATAATCTCATCTTTTTGAATCATATCTCTATATTTCTCACAATTTTTTTGAGACTGATCGAAACAAAAGCGGAAATATCTTTATTGAAAAAAAAAGATTGTCAGTAGTTCATCACTGTCAGACAGATTTTGTCGTTCTCTTAAAAGAGGGTTGTCAACTGTTTCTTTGGCTTTACCATATTCGCAGTATTGAATAAACTAGTTGAATGAAAACTTTTGCCACTAACTTTTCCATTTTTTTTTGCCTTATTCAATAACATCGCTTAATTTAGCTATGATGTGTTTCTCTTATCATTATGCTGCCCTATCGTTATCACCAATACTGTACCCATGATGGATCTTTGTTTCTATTTTTTGTGGCTTATTCTCAAAAAAGAACTTATTGACAGTAAAATTATCACCAATAAAGCAAGTACACAATAAATAACGAGTTCATATGAACGCCACAATTAAGACCCGTGCTTCTGCAAATGATCAATTTTGTTTTTTTTTTAATCTCCACAAATTACAATCATCGCTCGGCGTCCAAAATCTCGTCTATCCACCCGCTTATCCATTCATCACTCAAATTTCCCTCATATTATTTGTTTTTTTTTGTTTAAAATTTTTTTTCAATTTGCCTTCATTTATGGTGACACTCATTACTGTTGCCAATTTCAAAGCTATAAAATACTAATGTGTAGAATAAAGTAACAGTCACACTCATTAATTCACTTTTGATATTTTTTGAGTAGAAAAATACTCTACACTAATGCAATAATTAAACGTATATCAACTTAAAATCATTTTTTGTCTTTTATTTAATTTCACCCGACGGTTATGTTTACGTGCGTCCATCCATTCATTCAACAATGAAATATTGTACAGCGATAGAACAATAAAGTAAAAAAATAAAGCAATAAATAATCTATGAAGCATGCCAACGTTAAATGAACGCTGAAATGCAGCAATGCATATTTCAGCGTACAATTGCTTGAGCTCAAAGGATTCAAATTGAATAGAGATAATCGTTAAAGATGTTGGCCACAAATACACAAGCTCTTCTACTTATTCTCTTATAATTAGCTATGTTTCCAATTAAGTTAGCAGAAGTAACGTCAATAAGACTTCATTCAAATGAAATATATTCAAGGGAAAGATTCATCTAAGCTTTGAACAGTTGAGGAAGGACTTTCAAAGTAATGGTATTGCAGAGTCAGAGATTCTTATTGAACCTTCAGTATACCTTAGAGATCTTTTATTGGCTACGTTTGATTTGAATGAAAGGTTCTCGATGATTGAAAAATTGCTGAATCACTCGTCGTTGAATGATGGCATGCACGGATGTGAGTGCGCAACAGTTCGACTTGTTTAGTCAACAAGAGAGTCGACGTAGTGTGGTGATGACTCATCTCTGTTCAGTGATATTTTATTTTACTGTTTGAGGTTAAGATGATATGCAATGGAATATGTTTATGGTGCTCCCCTTGCTGAGATTCCCTATTTCATTCTTATTTCGCTTCTAATCGCTCACATATCCTTCCTTCGTTTTTCATATTCTCAGTTGTCACTCTCCTAGTCTATTCTTATTCTTGTTCCCATTTGAGAGTGCTTTCGTTTTTGTGTAAATTATTTCACTCATGAATATTAACTATACTTCCATACTTCGCTGTAAATATTCACTATTCAAAAATATCCTCTTCGTTGATAGAGTTTCAGTGCTAGCTGAATAATTTTACAGTATAGATGATAAGTAATTTACAGTATAGTGATGCTGTTATAGATGACATTTGCGCCAGAATTGGTTCTTCTCCGTAACGCTTTTGTAAGAGAGCATACGTCCTTAAAAAAAAATTTTAATGACGCAACATTTTGACTATATTTTTTAGTTACCATAAAGATGGGCACATTTATGTGAATTTTCCATAGTGAAACATTCAAATAAGGTTTATAGAAAAAGTGAAAGAACTTCAGCTCTGAATTGTGAAATATGCGTTATAGAAATTCCACAAAAATTCTTAATTAATTAATTATAAGATCTCCTGCATGTGCATTTATTTGCTTTTAAAAATATGGAGAGGTCTCCCCAATAGCGATGATTTAATCTTTCTTTATCAAACAGGAGCAAGCAGCGATGTGGCCATATTTCAAGTTTCATTTCGTAGGTTTCCTTCAGTTGTGTTAGAGTTGTATCGCATTGAGTGCATTCGTCTTAAAGTTTGTTGCAGTCAGAAAGGTGTCAATATTCGTTTCCTGTCCTATGTAATTTCGCATCCAATCGAGCACTCTAACGCCCCTCTCGAATATTCTCTTTCTTAGCCGACAGCCTCATCAATATTGCTTTCAATTAAGGCGAATTAAAGATAGGAAATGAGGCTTAAAGATGTGTGCTATAAATGCGCATTTGCCTCATGTCCTGAGATAGATTAATCGAATCATTTCGAGCATTGAGGCATTTTCATGCAGATATTATTTTTTGTGAATAATAATTTCATTCAAAGAATTAGAGAATCTCTAGGAGTGAATGAGGGATGGATACAGGTGGATAGGGCCATATCTACAAGACGGAGGGAGGGAGCATCAGAGGAAATCAATATCAAAAAAATGTCATTCGTGTGTACTGAATTCATCCACAGTATTCGTACGTCAGTATTCGCTGAGGTATTTAAATTAGGTTTTCTTTCCAATATTTATTATTGGAAGCGATAAAGTATGGAGCGAAAATAATAAAGTTAAATCGAAAAAAAGCTATATTCCCGATATTATTCAAATAAGTGGATTTACTGGCTGAGGTTTTAAATCACCTTGATAGGTATCGCTGAAGTTTTTACAAATAACCAAACAAAGGACTCATAATCAACAAAATGATTTTTAATCGGTTGTATTCGTGAATTTATTTATTTATTCCATTTTTTGCACAAGAAAATTTTTTATTTGTTTATGAAAGAGGTGAAAACTGAGGGAAAATTTTCCACATGAAATTTACAAATGTTTTGCTTTGAAATCTTGTTATATCAATAAAAATGCTCTATTTCCTACTTGATTGCATTCTTACGAACACATGAGAAAGTTAATTAACTTGAAAATTGAAAATTCTATACCGCATTTAATGATGCGGAATAGTTCATTTTTTATAACATTCAACTTTCCTTTCAAAAAAAATTTTTTTTCAAAAAAACATGAATTTCCGAGTAAATTTGCCCAGGAAAAATGAATTTTTGAATTCTTTTTTTCAGCAATGTGAAAATTCGCTTCAAAGCAATCGATTACGTTGTTTACTGCAGCATTCCGCTTTTTTATTCAATATCCATTGATTATTTACCTACATCGTATCCATTAATTACACGATATTGACTTTTATATCGTATTTTTGAGCGTTCATTAAACTACGGTCGATGAATTTTTTCTTTTCATATAGAAACTAGGTGAAATTTGTTGTCATAGCTATTTGCATCGCGTTCTTTAATCACCGATTAGCCTAAGTTTTTTTGTTTTCAATCGAATTAATGCTGTAGTTTTTATTAAGTTTTCGTTTCTTTTTATTAAGTTTTATTTTATTAAGTATTTCTAATAAAAATAGAAATAAGTTTATGGTATTAAATTCAATAACGTTAAGTTTTTATTGAGTTTTTTTCGTAAAAATGTAATAGACATTCCTGATTAAAAACATGATTTTTAGCATCTAATAAAATTCATTTCTAATTTGAGATTATAATTTTTTCTTAAAGATTTGCAATTTTTCTTTTTCAGTTTCGTCTAAACGATTACGTCATCGTCTTGAGTCATAAATTAGAATTCGCAATAATCATCGTCGATAAAAATATAAATTTTTAAAAAAAAACTATCGAAATAAATGTACGAATGTGGAAACATGTCAGGATGGGGATGGCAAACGGTGCATTTTCTATAATTCTTTCAACTAAAAAAAAAGCAACCGGTTATGAAGAATCCGACAAAAACCTATAGAATACCTCATAACTCGTTTTCATAGAAAATTAACCAATACGACAAATTCTTCATCGAAAAAGATTCGCCTTCATTTGCACTTCGTCGATCTCGATTTGCCTATTTCATAGTTCGTTTGTCTAATTATTTGATCTCTTATAGCTGCTTTGAAAACTGTTCCGTAGCAGCTATAACCAATTATAACTACTTTGGAATATAGCTGTAACATTTTCGGAAGCGGATGAATCGAACCGATAAAGCCAAGCAGTGAATATTTTAGGATATATCTATCAAATCTTGTAATCTTTTATTGCTTACTAGTTGGAACTTTTTTACGGATAGGTATGTACACAGACATTTGCGCTTATATAAGCATTATTGCAGAACTGCACAAAAATATGATGAACTTTGCGGTAGGAATTTCATTATGAAAGTTTACCAATAGAAATGATTTGGGAATAATATACCCGAATGTGGGTGAAGGTGACAGAGCGATACCCGTAATAACGTTGGTCGAATGTTTCATCGGGTGGAACTTTTCAAAAAAAAAAAATCTGTAACGCATTATCCACATCGCATTGCGTTTACATTGTTGGTCTTATACGTGAAATGGTACAACGACGCGCTTAGAGGAAGAAAGCACAGCCGAAAGAAATGCAAACAATGCATCACGCTTGTATTTTAACGGCCGATGATGCTTTGTGCTGAGCAATCAACTTACCACACAAGGCAATCGAAGTGCCATCCCGTCAGTTGGTGTACACGTTGATGGGCGTCAAACACATATAAAACGACGCCGCCTAACTAAACCCCTGTATGTTAGCGTTTAGGGCACTGCAATGAACGAAATTCAAAAGTATTGCATGACAGGAGCAATAACGGTGTATACATTCACTGTTAAAGAAGCATGCATAACGATTAAAGCGCCAACCGGGTGTAGATATCAACGTTGTTTTGTTATATGTACAGTTCACAATATTTGGTTTATTTTGGAGAACAAAGGTCGATTTCATTGGTTGGATGGTGAAAAGAGCAACTGTTTTAGTATAGGGAACTTGTAAGAGGTAGGATGAGCATGCTTAGTGCTTTGACGTTGACATAATTTCTTGAAAGATAGAGTCGAATTTGTTTTCTTACCTACATTTGTAAGGAAACAAACCAAACGATGGAAAAGTCGTTCGTTGATAAGGAGGAAAGTGGGGGGAGGGAGCAGAATGTGAGGCATATACGTTATCTCTACAATTCTGTCCACTCGGCTAGTTTCTCTAAAATATTGCACCAAATGGTGACGTTTTTTGTATCGCTTTTCTTATTTTCGATCGTTGCCTCCTACTTATTAAAATTCTTGCACGAAAAACGCGAAAAGTTTTGCAAAGAAAGAGAAACAGAAACGACTCTTCCTTTGTTTCCTTTGCTGTCATCAGAATCTGAATCTATTCTCTTATAACCTACGTTACTTTATCTATCACGAATCTGCTATAATAAAAAATACTTGCAAGGCATCAGATTTGTAGCTTTAAAAGTAGAATTTTTCAATAAGATCTTTCATCCTCAAAATTCTATGATATTTATCATTTTCTTCTAACTAATGATACCATCACGACTTTGGTGATTGATTCATTTCTGTTGATCTTAAAAGATCGATTTTTTTTCTACTTTCTTCTTTTTTATATGCTAGTATGGACAAAAATCAGGGGTAAATAAAATTGTATTTGGTGAATTTTATGCTTTTTTATGGTTTTAAATTGCTGTGAAGTTTCATTTTAATTCGGGGATTTCTAGTCCATAGGCTAATGTTTGTATCCTCGATATATCAGTATTTCAAACGTTTTCAAGAGGAAATTAAAGTGAGATGCACTTAAAATCGTTTTAAGTTTAGGGGAAGGGATGGTAGGAGCGGGTGAAAAGGGATGAGTGGTAAGAATTTGGTGCTGATCAAAGGAGAGTGATTGTTGAAATGCATTGTGTCATTTTAGCTGGTAAAAGTTTAGTGTACGTTAGTGCATAGCGATGCGACGGTTGATCGATAGGATGGCAAGCGCCACCACACATCTGCACTTTCGAGTGGGCGCTTCACAGAGTGCTTAATGCTTGTCCCACTCCGTATCATTACAACCATTTCCATCTCCCCTCCCCCATCATTCCTGAAATTAGTCAACAATTTTCCACTTCACTCAAATATACTAAATTATTCGATCATGAAGATACAACGAGCAATGTTTCTATATTTCTATAATCACAGAAAAACCAAGATAGCAGTCCTGTTGTTTAGTTTAGTTACAGTCCTGTTCAACTGAATCCAAATATTTACTGGTTTTTACAATAGACTTAACAGGGATTTTGAAGTGACATATAGAGAGGGATAGCTAAACTCTTCTGTGAAAGAAGGTAGTGCAACGATCGAAATAAGCGTGAATTTCATGGAATATGTTTTATCTTTAATTCCTACCTCTATACCGAACATCGCAAGTGGACCGCAGCCCTCAGTATGTTCTGCCTCATACCCGAAATAACTGGTGTTGAAATAGACCGACCATTTATTTATCACGCAGAGAGGTTGTACTATAAGCTACGGACTACTGCACCCTAAGATTGCGCGCTTTTCAAACTCATTAAGTTTGTTGGTAAAAAGTTCTTCAAATGAACGAGGATCCGATCCGTGGTGAACGTATCGTTTCTTCAGATATGCATCGAAGTTCAATGCTTGTACTTAAGGAAGACCGAAAAGTAAATCGCTGTGTTGTAATTGAAATTGGCAGAGTTCAAAACACAATCATGCATGCGCCTTACGCATGCGACACAGAGAGCTCCGTATTACATCTTGGTTCCACCAATCTGGCGCATAGACAGTTAGGCGTCAATGGACAGTTCGGCGCTGGAACGTCGCGGTGCGGCGATTTTGGCGCCGAAAGCAGCCTTGGCTCCGCCACTTTGGCACACTAGTTGTTATGCGGAAACTAGTGAATACAGTTAAAGGACTGCAGTAACGACCATCATGTAATCAGTTTTATCTGCCGATATTGATAACCTCTCTTCGTTCGAGTACCTGCAAAAGATAGGAACTTTTATCTGGTAATTTCGTGTTGCGGGATGAATCTGTTTGCGTGATATGCTGCTGGCTAGTTCTCAACGCTTAGTGATCTATGTAATTCTTCTATAGATTCTTAAAAAGTTAAGCAACATCACTGTTTAAAACTGGTTCACCCATTCTATTTTGTATATATCTATTGAATATTTTTTCTTCCGATTCTATCCCTGTGGATGCATACTGTGTATTGTTCGTATATTCAATGAGACTTTTGGACATGCACTACTCTGCAATGCTTAAATATTCTATTATAACAGTTTAAAAAATGTTGAGAGCGATGCAAATTGTCGCCTTCGATCCGTACGTACCGTATTTGTAGCCATTCTTTATAATTTCGTTCCGAATGAGCTCTTTTTATTGAAAAAGTTTTTTATATGTCTCAACTCATGATTTGCTGAATATTATTTCCTTCCTGTAAGTATTCAAATTTTTTTAAGCTGTCAATGAAACAAGAAAAATTTTCAACTATAACTAATGCAGCTCTCTATTTCGATAAGCTCCTGAGCTTGTAGTGCAAAAGTAGCTAGTCAGAAAGCAGTGCCATACAAAGTGCGACATCCAGCCAACATGTGCTCGTTTGAGATTGAAGCAGCTGTTGATTCTTAATTGCCTCGGTGCGATAACGGTGGCGTCGAGATGTGTGTGCTTGCCCGTAATCGTCCTCGCGCCCAAGCGTCAACCACCAAAAGCACATTACCTTCTTTCAGAGTGCAAAATTACCTATAAAAAGGTGATACTGGTCCTAATTTGTCATGTCCAACAGAATGCGTTGTTTTTCTGCTTTGTCCGTACTAGGAAATGCATTTCTTTGGAAAATACTGACCAAATAAACTTTATCTGCGTAAATCTGGTCGTTTTTAAATGTGAAAATTTGCGCTGATATTGCTGAATTCGATTAAAAAATCACTCAGCATTTCGATAAAAACTATCTGTAAACAAGGAATGAGGATAACAGATGGTTAGTGGACACCTGTTTCATCAATTAGATTTTTTTATACTTTATGTTAATAGAAATGAAGTGAGAAGAAATCGCAATCAGCAAGAAATGTCGCAATTTTATGCAATATGATTCAGTGATAATTGTAACGGAAATTTGGTTGTATTGTAAGCAGATAGGTGATAGTGTGTAAAGCGAGCATTTTTATCATTTTCGTATTACGCTCGTTTGCATCTGAAAATAGTGAATTTTTTCACTCAGTTTTATTGCATCATCGTTTTTCATCCATTACACTCACTCCATCGTCTACGCAACTCACATTCAACAAAGAATCTTAGCCCGTAAAGTGAATTCCGCTCCGAAGCGAACTTCCCACCTGTTGATGAGTGATACATTTTCAAGCCTGAATGGTCTGAATTTCGGTATGAATGTGGATTGGAAATATTGATGTAAGTAAATATAAAGTAAAGAGTGCTTTCTCTAGTGATCGAAATTTCGAAGAAACTTTCCAATCGATTATGACGATTTGCATCGTAGACACCTCTTTAGGAATCATTTTCAAAACGAGTTTATGAGTACGATGAAGAAAACACCTTTCTTATCTCATTGTACTAGTCCAGTCATTTCTAGCAAAATAAAACTGTATCTACTTTCGCTTTGTTTCTTTGTATTTTTATGGTTTTCTATTGTTTTTTTATTCTTTTTTTATTACTGTTGCAAGAAATATCCGAATCGACTATATACATGTTGAACGATGAAATTTTCAAAATCGATCAGAAAGAGGAGGATTTGAAGAGGGGATAAATACGCATTAGAAAACGATGTTTAGACGATCTTTTATGAGCAACATTCAATTGATAGTATTTCCTATGTTACGTTTTGATAATCGTTTTTCTTCGATTATGTTTTATATTTTATTTTGTTTCTTTTCGTTTTACAGGCTATTTTATTTCACTAATTGAACAGTAGTCATTCGTGCGATTTCCTCGCTGAACAGAAAAACATTTTGCTGAAGTTTTTCTTTAGAAATTGTTTTATAATTGCGTTATTTCAAATTTATATTCGTTTTCCCTCCCAACTTTTCAAATTCTTTGGATATAAATTCGGTCTCATCTTTCCCAATTTGTCACTTTTGCTACTTTACTGTTGTGTTGTTCAATTTTGTTAAATTGTACAGGAAACGATTAACATAGGTATTTTATTATAAACTTTTTAAAAGATTTTTTAATGCAAACTTCCGCTGGAAGTTTTTTTTTTCTTATAAATGATGTCTGCAGGAGACAGACCACAAAATAATAAGAAACTTCGATTTTTTATTTGCTTGGCTTTTTTGGGAGATAGAGCTGAGCTTAGCTAGCTGTCTTTGACGTTGTCGAAGTTTTTTTAATGCTCGGTTGTCTTTATGCGGCCACCCATACATGCGTGTCTTCTCTAAATTCTTTGATTCATGCAGACGTTTGATCTCCAATATATAGGGCTCTCCACCATCGTCTCTAACTCAGTTCTCTCTTTTCACAGTCAATGCCTCGAAATGTTTCATTAGATGTACTCATTCCCCATTTACACCGTTTACAGCTTGAGTCGATAGGTGCACTGCTACGGTCGGCTTGCAGAACTACAATGTTTTGCGGTATGTGTAGGTGGTGCTTATGACTATGAAGTGTGCTTACGTATGAAATCTGGATTAAATCGAGTCCGAGACGCTAGTAACATCGGAACCGGATTTGCCATAAGGCCATGCTTTTTTCGAGTTGAATCCGTTCTCAAGTTCACTTCTTATCTGGGGTTTATATGGTTCTGTGATCTGGTTCAATCTGGTCTTGGTCGCCTGATCAAGATCAGATTAAACTCAGGACCATGTGGCTGAATTTTAGAAATTCATTGATCAAGCAGTAATTAATATTTCAATTGAGTTGTAAGGAGCTTATATCTGAAATCGTTTCTTGCTATGCGGCCTTTATCATTTTATAGGCTATTTGCAGTGATTAAAAAGGCCTGAAGTTTGGATTCTTTCATTCTATGTAAACTTGCAATAAATAACTTCCAAGTTTTATTAATGTGATAGAATTTTTAAAGAAGTGGGGTCATTCTCACTTATCACGCCTAATTGAGACGCAAACTTAAGTAGTGAATTTGGGCCTAATTCCCCCCCCCTCCCTCCCTTCTTTCACTCTATTTTAATTCCTTTCTAGTGGCTTATTTGTTGCAGACGAATAACATGAATGTGCTTAGTTGAAGTGGAAACGGAAATATGTCTAATGAGAGTGTCATCACTCATTAACTCCCCCACAATTGTTTTGCTTTTAAATAATCGCACGTGAATAACGAGCATAACAGGTGTGATCATAGGAGGGAAATATTTGCGAATACATTCGAAGAGAACCATCCAAAGCCGAGAGAAAAACAGAAAAAAAAAGTGGCGCAATCGTTGTGGTTTAAGAAACTTCACTGAAACGTTTACTCGCCTATCCTCTCGTCTTCTATAATGTCACTATTGCAAAACGAAATTGTAATATCGATTTCCACTTTCTTAGAAAATTTTACGATTATATACTCGTATTGCTTTTGAATGTAGAACTATTGAGGTGATTTTTGAAATTAGGAGGTCTTTATTATTTTATTTTCCCCGTTGAAATTCATTTTTATAGTGCCCGAAAATGTGACCTCTCTTGAAAGGAAACTATAACCTTTGATTGAAACAAATCAGCATTCCCTTTGCCTAACATAAGCAAAGGGAAGGAAATGCAGACTTATTCACCGTAATTGGGAGTGTATTAGATTTGTTGAATGATAGCGCTATAGCTTAATGTACGGCAACATCGTCTCATCATTTATTTATTTCTAAAATTATCTCATTGATTCGCGTGAGTCATTCTGTAGACGTACGGTATGGAAGTTGTTCTAATGTAGAAGGTACTGTATGCATCGATTGCTTGTAGGTGTTTAACGATTATCAGTGTTGATAAGAGAATGTAATGTACCAAAATCGTGATATAACTGTGCATGACGTGAAGTGTTGAACTTAAGTTCTTGGGGATGGCATGTAGAAAACATTGCCCTGAGCATGACGAGAGGCCGTCAACTACAAAATTTTGGTGTTTATCGTTTGTTTTTCGCACCTATAGCGGCTATGCTCCTAGCAATGTTTTCGTTCTATAGTCCGTTCGAAGCGAAATGCATCGACAGCGATAAACAGTTTTTTTTTCTTTTTTTTGAGGTCGGTGAAAATAAATGGATCATTTTTAATAGATAAAAACTTGCAGGTATTAACAAAGGTTTAAAAACTAACAATACTCAAGCATAAACTTTGAAAAGGAAATTTCTAGCGATAGAGTTAAATTTCCTAAAAGTTGCATTTTTTTTGTTTTTTCTCTGGTAATACTCTCTCTAGAACGATGTAATCTTTCGAAATTTCTCTATAAAATTCTTTCTTGCAGAATTTTTTCCAAAAAAAAAATGTATATTTGAAAGCATAGATTGTTCAAAATTTTTTTGTTATATTTATTCTACTCAGCCGATACGAAACGTTAGAAGCAATCGGCCATCTTATTAACAATAATAATTAGTTGATTAAATAATATGCAAATTTCAGTTTTGCGGGTTATCTGATCTTCGGCTGGTGGAGGCACGCCGAAACGATAATGGGAGTTAGCGCCGAAACAAAACATGTAATGCATGTGACTACGTTTGCGCTTTGGTTGATCGTTTTTGAAATTCTTTGTGGCGCAATTCCCATCTTAACAAGCTCGGATAGCCCTCTTCATACGCAATTCTCTCCTTTCGAAAGGTTTACTTTTTCATTGATAATTCTTTCAATTGCTATTTTTTGAGTGAATTGATTTATTGCCGTTGAAAGTAACCAACTGACGTTTCAATTTATACAATGCAATGAAACAGTTGTTTCTTAAAGAACATTACATCCGTATATAAATTATTCTCGTCTATTGTTGTGCTAAACGATCGTTGAGGAGGAATGCATAAGGGGGAATGACTTGAAAATTACTTCAGAACTGCAAATGAAGCCAATCTCTGGCCAAATTTGAAGTTCCACTTAAACCTCTTTATGGCCAAATTTGTCAACCTCTTTATGGCCAAATTTGTCATACGATAAATGCAATAATTCTTTGCTCAAGACCATAATGTATATCTGTGTGCACATATGAAATCATCTCAGCTTATATAAGCTATCTTATTGAGATTATTTCCATTCATGTCTGTCGATGTCTGATTGCGTCCACATGTCTGATGCCATGAGCTATCCCAGTAACTTTTGAAGCAATAACATAGGCCATCGAATTGCTAGCGAAAAAAAAATTTTTTTTTGCTTTATTATCAATAATATCCGGTTATGTTTATATGTTTATTGATATTAAATAATGAGTAGTTATACAATCATTAATGGTTTTTTTTTTCTTTTCAGTTATGGCTATGTGGGTGCATTGTTGCTATACGCATTACGAATTGCCTCACTTCTTGTGTTACCACAATGTATATGCAATATGCTCGGTTTGGTGCTTTTCAACGGTTTTCGCGAAAAGGTGAAACTTAAGGCGGCACCGCTACTTGCTCCTCTTGTATGCTATAGGGTTGTTACTCGTGGAGACTATCCTGAATTGGTTAAGGTTCGATTCTCTTCTTTAATTTTAGCATTTCGCTTTAGAATTTGTCATTCAGCTTCCTAGTTTTTACTCATATATTGCTTCTTCAGTCTAATGCATCAAATCGTTGCAATTGAGGCATTAGGTGAGCACAACTTAATGAAAAAATATGAAAACAGTGAGCAATTTAAGTTGGCAATTTTTGAAGTTTTACGCATATATTCCCATTTATTCGAGGAAACCAGCAGGTTATTTGCACGAAAAACCGTTTTAATATCGTCGTCAAAACTAACTTTCATAACGAAATGCAATCATTTTGGATGGAAAAAACACTTAGCAAAAACATCGAATATGGGAAATTTTTATTGCTATCTTAAATCAATGTCTAAATATGTCATATGAGAAGAATCCCCGAGGCTCGCACCGTCCCCGCTGAGGATACACGAAGGGTAATATATAATTTTCGCATAGCATTGCACCTCTAAAATAAACAGTCGTTATTGCAAATATTTCTAAGTTTTGCTTTAACTACAAATTATTTATAGCAAAATATCAAATACAATATGGCGAAATGTCGCGATGCGGGTATGGAAAATTTTATATTCGAAGTGGTCACTGATAAGGCGATCAATGTGCCTTCGTTACCACGGCTTAGAGAAGTCGTTGTCCCATCCACGTATAGGTAAGTATTGGTCTTCATACTTTTTTATTTCTTCCGCTATAAGGGACGATTATAGAATTGTCGTGTTGACTGTATTTAATCTCAGCATTGAACAAAATAGTTTTTTTTTTTTTCAGATGTGAACTGAGTGCCGAAATAAAAACGTTCGTTTTTGGCTTTAAAATTTAACTCCAATTTTGTTTATGTCATACTCATTGACTAGTATGAAGGAGGAAATAAGTCTTATTTCTCTCCTCTTCCACTCCTCTTCCCCCTCCTTCCCCCCTTCGCTTCATTTGTTCATCTATTCGTTGTATTGTGAGGCTACTTTAGGGACATTAAATTTTCATAGTTAGAGCAGTATATACCTCTGAACACGAGTTTAGTTTTTTGCAGACATTTTAGTTGATGGAAATTCCTGGAAAAATCTTGCTAGGAATATCCTGGCACTTAGTGTTAATGACTGCATTTATTTTTACCTTCGCAGATCCATTCGCACATCGCAGATCCATTTAATTTTAATTCATATAATCCGTTATGAAGTTGTAGCGCAAACTAATGATAAAGCAGCTTAAGCTTTTGATTTATTACTTTCATTTTTTGCTTATTATCTCCGCTAATCTTTAAATCTTTCATTTATCATTTCTCATTATTATGCCTCAATTTTGAATTCCTTGATTTTTTTAAAATCCATTTGCAATTTTTTATTCATCAACATTTTTGTGGGATTATCAAAGGAATCAAATATACTGAAATAATTTTTATAGAATTTGAGTAAATTTAAAAAAATAAAAGAGATCAAAAATGGAGCTTAATATTAATAAACATGAAATGAATGATTATCACTGCAAAAAAATAGAGAAGAATTTCACAAAGAAAATTGCAGAACTAAAAGCGGTGCGTTATTCAAATCACGTGCGTTGCAATATTGCCTCGAAGATGACGTCAACATCCTTCAAGACGATGATTGGGTTGTGCATCTCGATGAGGAAACATTGCTTACTGAAAATGCGGTACGTTAAACATTAAATAATTTTTTTGCATTGTTTCTTTTTTCGATTCTAAGCTGATTTATAGTTAAAAAATCTTATTGAGTGGTGTGACTCAAAGATGCACTTCCATAGCTTGAGAAACTCGAACTTCACAGAAACTGCACTGCAATTTCAGGATATTCAGCGCGATTTCAGGATATTATATGATTTTTAGTAATACTACTTGACGTGTAACTTTAATTGCCTAATTTCTATAAATTTCATGAGGTTTTCTAAATATAGAAATCATAAGCGTATCGGAACAATGAAGCTTTGAAAATATGCCGTAAACCTTAAAATAATATCACTCCCATAGTAACTTTTCTGATTTTAAGTTCGATGAAAAGTTCTTGCGATAAGAAGTAGCGGTCTCTTCGGAAAGCTTGAAAAAGTTTCAACAAGCATCGATTAATTCGTCGACTCTTTCATTATATGAAAGACGACGTATGCTTTATGGGCGATTACCCATAGTCGAATTCCTTTCAGATATGTGGAATCCTAAATTTTTGCGAAGATGGAAGACACCAATTTGGACAGGGTGTAATCACATATGCGAATGGTGAAATCGTCAATTGGATCACAACGCTATCCGATTCGTTCAGGTTTGCATTAAATATGCTTCTTATAGATTGTTTGGTCCTTTTAGATTCTCCCTTTTTAATATCTCTTGTTGGATCTATGAGTGGAATGGTTTTTATGATGGAGTTGACTTTGATAGCTTATTTGTGGAATTGTTGATTATCGATATCATTCGAGGGGTGGGGTGATGAGGATAGAAAGGACTTAGAGATCAGCACCCACTTCCGTTTGTACTCCACTGTTCAGCACTTACCAAATTGCAGTTAAGGTTGTTTCACCGGTTATTTCATTTAAAAATGTTTAATAAAAATTGACCCATCTGAAATGAATATAAATTTGAGTATATACTATTAAGAAGTTCGAAATAAATCACTCAGTTATACTTTTTTCTCGGAAGTTGTACGATAATCGATGGTACTATCTATTTTATATTTGTGGAGTGGAATTTCTGATGTTTATTGTAGTCATTGCAATATTGTTATGATTTTACAGGGTTGCTGACGATATGGGAAAACTGCGTTTCCAGTTTCGTTTCTTCCATAAACCTTTGTTCGGTTGGAAAGGATCTTTCGTTGTAACTCAGGTGAGACTTTTAGATTATAATAGGAATGAGGGGAATGCTCAGTCACGGGAGCTGTTTGTCTTATTGTTATTGAAGCTATATATATATATATATATATATATATATATATAACTCAAAATAGCTTCCAAACTTTGCCACGATATGTTCATTAGTAGCAAGGATATTGAAGCGCCATACTGTAACGATTCTGCAACGAAAACTTGAATACAGTATTGTCTGTAAATGTTGAATTCTTCAATCCACTAATATTGAATAGCGGCAGTATTCAATTTAACAGGTGGGTGCCGAAAGGAAGGTGTCTTTCGATCACGGTCGTGAGGGTTCCATTGCCGAGGATTGTTTCTTCAGTATGATTGCCTTCAGAGATGGATATACGTTTGATTTCATCGAAGGTATGCAAATTATTTATGAATTTTCTTTGAGTTCTTTGCTGGCAAATGTCGAATGTTATATGACATAAATGATATCGCTCTATTTTGCAAAGCACCGTTTGGATACTCTTACACGTCTCTTCTTGGAGTATAATTTAAATCAGCTATTCGACTACTTAAAGACGTTTCATGACATTGTTTTTACGGGTGGTCTGAACGATACCAAAATTTTTCACATGCATATTATGGTGCATCCATATTCGTTGTATCTGTGTGTGTCTGCCTGTCTGTGCGCGTTTCTGTCTTATGTCTATTTCTTGCACACTCAAAGGTCTGTAAAAAATTTTTTACTCTGTTTGTTAGAAAACCGTTCGGTGCGAAAGTTTTTTGCAGTGGGCATATGCAGATTAATCGGTTGCTTGCAAATATTTTCGTAGACAGCCTTGTATTTTTGTAGAACATTGCTGTAATCGATTAGTCTAAAAGGTTGATTGCAAGAAGCGCATATCGTACCACCTTTCCAAGTGTAATTCTCAGTTTTCTTATTTTCTATGACAGAATATTAGATAAAAGTAATATTTCATGAAATTTCTCATTTTTATTGATTGTAAAATGAGTGAAATTTTCAAATTTGGGCAAAATTCAGTGCAATTTCGCGGAAACAATTCAAAAATAGCGACCAAAAAAAGTTCAATCTCTAGTGAAGCGCATATTATCAGCTTATATGCTTTCTATTACCACTGCTTAATATTTAGCTATATATCGATTTCTTCGTGAAGTATTTTCTGGTTTTCCTTCATTAATCATGATGTTTGATGCATCGAGTTTCATTCCTTTTTTTTAAAGAAAACTCTATAGGTTTTGTTTTATTTGCATGTCTATTTGTAATAAGCATTAGTTGCATTATCATATCCCACTTTTTTTTCAGGAGAAATGCACGAAAAAAGTCCTTTCACATTCTGGGATTTCCTTCAACAGCGAAAACGTTGGATTCAGGGTATCTATCTGACTGTACATGCGAAGCAAATCCCCACCAAGAATAAGGTTTCTATCTTTCATGAACTTTTTTTTTTGTAATGGATGCAATCGTAGATTTGTTTATTTACTCTAGCATGATCAGCAACTCTTTTATTGAGAATGAGAAACTCTGATCTTTAGTTTTCATCGATCTCAAAATTGACGAATATACCAGAGCAACAACTTGAATCTGTTTATATTTAGAAGTATTTATGCGGTGGGATATAGTCACGTTTTGTTATATTTGCAGGTTATGCCATGCTTTGGGAAGCTTTTTCAAGTTTGTCTAGGGTCATGTAAAACTACTTCCAGAGCCCTCTACAATCTCTTTATGATTGGTTTCTTATTCATGAGTTCCCAGCTGTAAATATTCCATACCACATTCTGTGGGATATAACAAATGGTGTTCGCGCAGACAAAAAATCTTTGAAATTAGTGCTCAATGTGAGTCCTCTCTTCTATATATAAGCTTCTCTTCCAAAAACCTATGAATTGCATAATTTCATGCTTTTTCAGATATTGCTAGGATTGTCGTTCTATGCGTGGGCAACAATGCCTCTTACTTCTCTTCAAGTTTTCCTTTTCCATCTCTTTCCACTTCCGCCGTGTTTCATCTTCGATTTTCTTGTTGGCTTCGTTGCTGCGGTCAATTTATATATGTACATTTACGGTGTTATCAAGAGTTTCTCCAATAAATACAGGTAAATTATTATCTTAAAGCATAATTAGTCGCTGAATCTTCTCGGAGTTAAATTAACAAAACAAAGCGAAGGGCATTTGAAGTCAGTTGGTTGTCAGAAACCGTAATAAAACTTATTTCGAATGCAAGGATGAGGCGACATTTAGGTTTTGTATTTTTAAAAGCAAATTAGCAAATTATTCTGAACGTTCTGTAAAAGTATATTCGTCTAATAACTTCAGGCATTGATTAATCGAGGTGATGGCCTGCCTCAAGGGGAAGGGGAGGGGGGATGGTGAGGAGGGGGAAGGGAAGGGAAAGTTTAAAAAGAGAAGGTACAGTTGCGCTCACCGCTAAATTTATGACATAAAAGTGATTCTTTGAGCATTCCGTACCATTTAGGTTACAGCTTCGTATATAACGCTCATTTATTGCTTTAATTCTATGAATATGACATACTTATATGGTACCAATTTTTGCGACAACTGTTTAGAACATCGCAAGCGTCGAACATTATTAGTTAACATAGAGCATTTGTTGAATGATTGATGAAAAGATTTGTTAATAATGCAGTCAGATTGAAGTGATTGCATCTATTTCAGACATAGTCCATTACGTTTATGTTTATATATGGCAGGCGCAATGCTGACAATTCCGTTCAATGTGTGGATAGAGAATATCGCCGTATTGTGGGGGATGTTGGGCGATAAGAACGGCTTTTATGTTGTCAAAAAAGATGTGCAATTGCTAAACGAACATGACGGGTTACCATGCTGATTGCGTTCCAATTCATTATTATTTGCAAAATGTGTATGCTTTCTGGTTATAATTGTTGATTAGATTCATTAGATCATTGCCGTTTTATTGCTTCGATGAATGTTTGTTTGAGAAGAGAGATTAGCTTCAAAAAAAAAATTAGAAAGGAAAATGTGGTTACCTTTAGCGATTGATTTAAGTTAGATGAATGAAACGAGAAGGAAAACGTCGAAATATTGCTTTTATTATTATAATAAGAGAGCACCTACACATTTATTAGCAATTTATATGTTAAATAGTAACAATTTATTTGTTTGTTAATTTGAAATAACGGTTGCTTCATAAATTAGTTATAGATGTGATATGTTTCTATATTCGACTCGTTTTTTTTTTTCATTGTTTTTATTGTTCGATATTATTATTTTTTATTTAAGTGGGCTTATTTATTTCTCAATTTCTGCTTAACTTTTTTACATATTTTCATTACCATATCTGATAATAGGAGATAATTCTAAAAAAAAATGCTGATAAATAATTTAGGAATTTTTATTTATTATTCGAATCACTAATTAGCTATAATTAAAAGTTGCAATTTTTTTATTATCGTATGCATTTTTGAAGGGATATACTTTATATTGAGAACGGATAAAGCGTAGATGGTCTGCGTGCGCGGATTCTTTATGTTATAGTGATGCTACCTACGCATTGTTGGGCTATTAGGAGGAGAGATTCGTCGAGTCTGTGCACACAGATTGATTATGCTTTTCTATATGTCCAAAATATTACCTTAGAAGAAAATTTTTTTAATGAATTTTTATTAACTCTGTTGTGATCCGAGCAAAGCTCATTTGTTTGTTTGTTTTTTCTTTTTTTTTGTATTTTTGTTTTTCTTTTAGCGAATATCATTCGATACGATGACTGCCGTCGTTTAGCCAATAACCCTCAATATTAATGTTTCGCTTACATGCCCGTTGCTCTCTCTCTCTCTCTCCTTCTCTTCTTCTACATTCGCATCCTTTGTCAACTTTTTGAAACCTTTCAACCATCTTATCCATAGCGGAATAATCGATATCGAAAGCTATTCCATATCATAGTGGGGTATCAATTGCTCGCTTCGCCGACTTTTAGCAGATGAATAATGGAAATATGCAATATATTTGAGGTATAATTCGATTTCTAGTACGAGAATTTGAAATCGGAAATCAATATGGATAGATGGGTTCAAGTTGAAAATATTGGAATATATAAGCGTCATCTCTTTCACTCAATGATAATTGACTTCTACAAATATTTGCTTTTTGTAGAATATCTAGAATATCGATAGTGTGAAACGACGGCTTCGGTTGTCTTACTCGACAATGAAATAGTGCGTCTATCGCATTTCTTGAATACATTTATCGACGAATTATGTCATTGTGATGAGACGCGAAACCCTTTTTATGTGATTTTTAAATTTTGGAGTTTTTGAATGGTTTTTCTTTAATTTTATGATAATTAAGTATCCAACTTAAGTTGCAAACTTTTTGAATTGTTCAAAGAATTTAGTTTCGCGTCTTTGCAATTCGGAAGCATTCGCTCAATGCTGTCATTCAATGATCTCAGCTTATCGTCATTGCTTGTATGATATCGATTATTTGTGTTTTCTATCTCTCTATTTCTATCGATTGTATCGTAGAGTTGTATGTTATTATTATTATTATTATTATTATTATTATTATTATTATTATTATTATTATTATTATTATTATTATTGATAGAATATCGATTGTTGTCGAACTCCTACTTAATTGATTATTTGAATGATTAGGCAGATAAAATCAATATTTCGATCCGGCATTCCTCAACATTGCTAATAAATTTAATGCATCAATATTCGTTACCATCATTGATCATCTAAAACTTTATCCACATCGGAAATATGCTAGAATTGAGCAATATCCGGTTGTAGATTTTAGTATGGAGTTCGATTTGTGACACTCATCCGCAAATTATGTTTCATCTTTGCATTTTTACGCAACAAAAAATGCTTTTATTAAAGTGGTGCATGCAAATATTTCGTTTTATGCAAATATACTTATTACGGTTATCCATACTCTATTATACGTTCGCAAAGAGTAACGATTACTGTACTTTTAGTGATAATATACAAAAAATCTTCAATTATACCGACTATGCTCATTTACGGTAGAGAGATGTTCTTTTAAATTTATTCACGATGAACAATCACAATTCTAGAATGAGTTAAAATTTGAAAGTCAATTATTCTTATTCATTTATTACTGTTAAAATTTGAAAGTCTTATTGATTTATTATTTATTTATTTATTATTTATTTATTACTATTCTTAGAATTTATTACTGCTAAGAGCAGAAAGATTTGATATTGCGGAAGAAATATGGATGTGAGAGCAAAAGGGGGCAGTATTCGGGGGGATATGGCTATGACGGGTTATTTTATGTGTTCTCCTAGGTGACGCAAATAGATCTGACCGGATGATCGCTTCAAATCGTTTCAGATTTCCATATTTGCATATATTAGGTTATTCTTTAGTGCTTATACTGTTGCTAAACAATGGTTTATAGGTTTTTGCTTTTTTTTGCTGCATATACACCATATTGAATTATAATACGCCATAGATGTTTAATGCGTCCTAACAACTAAAGTGTCTTAGAAATGCGCTCCAACCGGTGTGTTGCTTTTATTTATTTTTATTTTTTTAATATTGTCTTCGTTGTTTTAAGCGCCCTTCTCAGGGAGCATTCGATATGTTCTTTCATTTGTGCTCAATATATGTGTATAATACGCTCTCTTATGCTATACCCCACCTTCAGCCCTCCGGTAGATTGTCATTGATAGATTTTTCTCTTCAAAGGATGGCGCAAATGTCCGATAGGTTTATGTAATATTTTCAAGTGCTTTTCCACTGAGTGTCCTGCCATCTGTAGTTGTTTCCGAGCGTAATCATTTTAGGCTTCTATGCATTCGTTCGGAAAGGAATGCAGTCTGAATAGGGGTACAAAATGGATCGAAATTCGAGTGTATTTGTGCACATACTGTGGTGTCTCTGCTATTGCCACCTATTGCTTGATATGCATTACATTTCATTTATCGCTCATTTTCCACCGTTGGATTTTTTGTCTTAGAAGCATCCAATGAAAGGGTTCACTTCGGGTATTGTTTATGTAAGCTAGCGATGAGAACCGCATTCACTGCTCGGGACTAACCCTTAGAAATTCCACAGAATGGGGAACTGATCACGCTTCAGTGATCTGTTTCAGTGGAAATGTTAAGGAGTGAGGTACCGTTTTTAGAAATAAGTAGTGATGAAGGTTGTGGTTGTATAGAGGTTTCGAAGTAAGGTAATCACATTGCAGGTGATATATCAGTACTATGTGCTCATCTGCACGTACAAAAACAATAAAGAATCGCTGCTAATATGGTAACGCTACAGTGTCGCCACAGGTACAATAGTGCCATAGATGTAAACGTTCATATGGAATAAACCCTTTCGAGGAGTGACCTTTATTTTATCGTTGTTTGCTCTTATCTGTGCTGCTTTCAAATGCGTTATCATTGCTTCGATTGGGGGTGCATACCCATAGCATTGATATTTTTTGCTTTGTTGTCGTTACTCAATGCTTCATTATTTCTTGTTTATTTCATAACGTTTGATTTTATAAATCAATTCATTATTTTCCATTACGCATTGCATCTACTTCATTGCATATTTTCCACCGATCAATGCCGGTAATGGGTTTTGTGGGATTTCCGTGAACAAGCTTTAAGTTTATATCGCAAATCTGTTAGAAGAGATAATTTGAAGGTTCGAGATAAGGGATAGGGATTTTTCTAGCTTAATGAAAGTCGTATATCACGTCGCTAATACATGGAAAATCGGCCAAGCTTTCTTATTTCCGTTGTAATAGAAAAATTTTTCTTTGAGGAAGGTAACAAAAACTGAAAAATCCTCACCTCATTCAGGCGATAAAAGCGAGTGAAGGAGGAGTGGTAAAACTTTCGCTTCTTTTTTTCCTCTCCAATTCTGTTGACAGCCGCTAAATAAATGACAGCCGGGACAGTATGTTTTTATTATATAACTCTAGAATAGCTTTTTAAATCATTGGAGAATGGTTATAATAAAGAAATCATCTTAAAGGTGTGTCCAGGTACCGACAACAGGGGAGTGAAAGATGATAAGTAAAGGAAATAAGAACGTTGGATATTTTGATGTTTTAATGGCCTTAATCACCATGGTCATATGTTGGCCATTATGAGAGTGATGCGTAAAGGCCACCCAAATTCGATTCATGCCGAAGCAGTAAAAATGAGAAGTGATGAGTAAACTATGTAAGTAAAAATAATAAAATCTTTATTAACAAATGAAAAACAACAGAAAGAAAGGAATGAATTAAAGAGATGGTAATGTACAACCTTACAAAACTAACAACCCGAATATAGTACTCAGCATAAATGTATATACGAATATAAATCATTTAGGAAGGAAATGAACACCAGAATTTAATACATTAAGCTATAAGTGAGAAGAAGAATGAAGGAGCTCAGATGATTCATAAAGCAATCGAGGTGATTCATTAAAATATTAATGTCTTTCGCATCGGTGATCACTTAGACGATTGGAGATTCTATAATGAAGCAACTCTGAAATATGTTATTCAATCAATAGTTTTTGCGATGTGTTTGCAGATTCTGGGCACGGTATTCTCGAAATGGAAAGTATGAATGATTTCTTTGAAGGAATCATGGATAAACGTTTTAAACATAGTGAAGAGTAGGATACAGGTGAATTCGACGGTATTCCAGCGGCTGCAAAGTCAACAGTTTTCAAAGGTTCTATGCTTTATGATGTAAGGTTCAGCCAACATTTTGTGAAAATTAATACGGCTGAAATATTTCTGCGCATAATTCCAGCAACATTAATATTAGCATAAAAATGTGGAAACCAAATTTGATAGCAATATTCCACAATACTGCAACAGTAAAAGACCAAACCCTTCGGATGATGCTTCAAATATTTATGCTGCAATGCTCGTAATGTGAATTTTCCAACTTTCAAGGCTTTCTTGCCCTAAGCAGTTACATTGCAGATTGAGGCAAATTATAACAACCAAACGTTGGACTCGTTCGTTAAAGATTGGGAAAATTGAGGTGTTCCTCGGGAATACTAATGATAGAAGTTGGTGTGCACAACTCAACATACACTTTCTGTGTGAAACATCTAACTGTTATATCTTAACCATTCCATTGAACGCACAAAAATCCTTATGTAATAAGTGGTAATCGATTGCCGGATCATGGAAATGGTTGTAAAAGTCATCAGCAAGTACTCTAACCTGGCTGGGAAGGTTATCTAGCACTTTATTTACATAAATCCTTACTGGAAAGCGTTTAAGGATGCTTTCTTGAAACACTTCATCAGTTACATCTATACTTTCATAAATCGAGTCCCTCACATTAACTATCGAGAAGAAACAGACAAATCAATCCAACATTTCAAATTTCCCGCATATTCGTCTCAAGAATCCCTTTTGAAAATTAATTCAATCAAAGAGTGATACTTTACTTGCTATGGTTTCATACAATCTACTTTTGTAGCTCCACCTTCATCCATTAAACACTCATGAATTTGCCTTGTGGGAGTGCATCGTGGCTTTGCTATGTCTGTGCATGTGTCTATATGTATGTCTGTCTGTTTTGGTGGTTTCAACCTGGATATCATTGAACGTAGAATTGTGGAAATTCGGCTATTGTTCATTCAGTAAGGTGGCCAACCACTCATACTATTCATAATCCACGTTAATCCATCAACTATGAAAGAAATTATACGAATTTTAAAGTAGAAAAAGTTGCATCTGTTTTTCATCGATCAAATCACAACCAAAACGAATACGTTTCCAGTGGATTAGGCCAGTGAAAACACTGGGATATTACTTCGTTCTTTTATTATTTGTTGTTGGTCATTGAAATTAATTACTAGATGAGGAGAACACTAAGCACATATCGTTCCACATCTCCGGTACTTTCCTCCGCTTACTTTTTCAGAATTTTTTCTTAGTTCATATGGGGAAAATTTAATTCTTTATTTTCTTATAGGGACTCAGAAAGGAGTTTCTACGCAGGTGGGTGTATAATCATTCGAATACGGTAGCTTCGTTAACGAACAACTAATTTCTAGCACATCGTCCAAAAATAAAAGATTGCGGTTAAATGAATATTAAAGGTCATTGATCAGTAGGTGCTCAATTCTAAATTGATGGCTTATCAATGCAATCGGCCGGCCATCTAGCATTTTTGGCATTTCGTTCGATAGGGGGAATCATAACCAGGTATGTATCTGAATGTGTTTGCGGTGCTTGTGTATTTATGCAATGAATACAATGCTTTGTTATGGTACTTACTAATAGGTTCTTGTTTTTTCGTTGTACTGTAGCAATAGACGAATGCACGAGCACACTGTAGAGATCTATGAGGGCTTACCGTTTTGCGATGGAGGTGCTCACATTTTTTACCGTATAACCAAGTAATAATATTATCTTATTTACAAGTGAATCACCTCATTGATGTAGTGCATATTTCTATTTGTAGACATCATGAGGTAATACGCATTTGCATCCTTGTTGAATCGAATGTGAGATAACCTTTCAGATTCTGGAGGAATGCTGAGAGGAAGTGGGGTTTTTGTTTCGGCTTTTATTGATTCCTTTTTGGGCAAAGCAAACCAAAATCTTTAGTTTAAGTCTTACCTTCTCTTTATGCGAGTAGTTTATATTTGTATATATCCGGCTGAATAATATAAGTTGATATGTGCATTGAATTACAGCGGATGATGGCATGAACTTATGGATAAAAGCGGTTTTCGTATTTCAAATGGGCATTCAAATACCGTTCTTCTGCCATGAAACGTCGCTACCTCTCTTCCTTCATGGTATCCTTCAGAATGCTTAATTTCTTATGCAGGCAGAGGGAAGAAGGGGACAGAAGTGAAAGGAGTCAAGTCGTATTTATAGGCAAACACACAACGCTATGTTTAGCCACGATTCGTTCATCTACTTCATATACAAGCAGTCTACTCTCGGTTGATGTCGTATCCGATCTTGTGAAATATGTTTCCTTTTTCTGTATATGCCCCTAAATCAATGCTGCACTTGATGTTCCTTCCTCTCCCCTCACTTCAATATTCCAATATAGTTTCCATCATGCATAGAAAGCATCGATTAAGTTTGTTGTCTGAACGTTATTAGTTGTTGTAATGAGCCGCGTTAATTGTATGGAATGAATCAAGCTTTGTACCCAAAAGATGTTACTATGGTCGGGTTATAAAAACCAATTGTGCTCAGGCTATCTCAGTGATTCGTATGCGGTCGGATAGCCAACTTCTTTCCTCCCTAAATTGCAGAAAATTTCCTAAATTTTGCACCAATTCTTTTTCATATTTTTTTTTCTTACAGGATGTTGAGTATGCTGAAGAATAATTACTAGTTTATATAGCATTCGAGTTAAATTCTCTCTTACTAGAGGAAATATTTGAAGAGATTGGTCGATAATTCAATGAGGGGGTTATTCCTCATTCACCCACTTTGTAGGTAGTACCAATGAATTAATAAACGTTCAAGAAATAGCTGAATTTCAACTCACTCACCACCTTTATTTAAATTAGTTTGCTTAAATTAAAAAAGTATATTGAAATTTAGTGGAGAAAATTTTGTTGTCATTCCTAATAGTGAGCTAGGCGATACTATAGAATATAAGGCATACTATGTATCGCGTATATCCTTTAGATCGATTCATATAGAAATAGATTGTAAAACTACTTGTTTTTTATATTACTATTATTGTGATTGTAATTAGGATATGTTTTATATTATTTACTTTTATATTATTTATTTCTGTGGTTTTCCTCTTTTTCATATATTTTATCGTATCGTTTGAGGTCGACAAAGAAAAGGGCGTGGTGTTTGTAGATGGCGATCGGGCTCTCTTTATTGTACAGTGTTTATTTTGCTCATATTTGTTACAGTTGCTGTGATTAAGAATTATATCGATTCCGATTATCAATTCCTTCATTGGTGAGTTTTCTTTGCATTTCGTTATTGCATTTTATTGGTTTATTTGATGCAATGATGCAGAAGGTACTGACAATCGATGATAGGTTGGGATATGCCATAGCAAAGTTCTTTTGTTTAGTGTTGAAGGGCTTTTTCTTTTAATTCATAGGATACAAAAATTTTATACAAGAAAAATATGGAGGGAGGGGGGAGGGGGGGAGGGCAGGTTCTTTTTTAGATGTACAGAACGGAGAACGGAAATAGTACCTCCTATATTAGGTTATTTCTTTTGTACCGATTGCAGTTGCCTCCCTCTGCCCCCCTATCTTCCTTAGTGATTGATCAAGTCTTCAATATGTCATGTGTGGCAAAGCACCTAAGTGCCAGATTGCCAAGTGAAGCATTCACATTCGTTGTTGCCTCGAATGGATGCAGATTTAACTTTGCTCCTTTGATCTTGTCCCCCAATTCTTGTGGATTGCTCATGTGTGGGTATTAAGTTTGTATCCTCGTGATGGTGTCGTGAGACCGCCGTAGTAGACGGCAATCGGTGAAATGATGCATCGAATTCGTACGCTCTACGCAATTTATTATGCTTAGTAGATGTTGTTGATTATTCAAACTTATAGGCATGTTCCTTTTACGACGGTCACACCGCAACACTTACTATGCGTTTTGGTACCGTATCGTGATCGAGCGGCTGAGCTGCAGACATTTGCGCCACATATCGATACGTTCCTTAAGAGACAACAAGTGGAGCACAAAATTATCGTTCTAAATCAAACTGATGAATTGCGCTTTAATCGAGCATCACTTATCAATGTTGGATGGTATGAAGCTGACCGGGTTTGTATTTCAGATAATTCGATATTTCATCCGAGTTAATGTGAACGGGATTTCAAAGTGGGCTGTTCTAGACATAGAATATCTAAAGGAACGTATGGTAAAGCATTTCGGAGTAGGGATGGTACGCGATCCATGCGTCGTGGCTCGCATATTTGTGTCGGTCATCGCTCATGGACCAAATGAGTATTGACAGCCGAAATGGCTGGCAATAAAATCAATCGAAAAACGTTACGAGGTAAATCTTTCTTGAATTCTTTTTAAATTTTTCGTTCAACCTGCCTTACCTTCGAATTGTTTTTTAACAGATATTCCACTTTAAAATCACATAGCTGCTTTTCAAGTGAAGGTAGAAGTGTAGAATTATTGGAAGCAGAGTATTGTTGCAATTTACTTAGGTTCTTAGACTATATATGCCTTATCATGCTTATTTGAAAGCGTTATAGATTGCATTTGCAATTGGATGATGCAATTTATATAAATTTTAATTGATCCGTTGGATGCGTTGATGTATGATGCGCCTTATTGATGCTGGAGATTCTTGAGAAACATATTGCATAAAAAGTATGCAAAATTTGCATAATTTGCAATTTTGCAAAAAATGTTGCATAGAAATAATAGAGTTTTGTTTCAGTTAGGATGCGATTATTTAGTAATGCACGATGTGGATTTATTACCGCTGAATATCGATTTAAATTACACTTATCCCGGCATTGGAGTGGTCAGGCATATCTCATCGCCGCAATATCATCCTAAGTTCGTATATCATTCGATGCTTTCAATTCTGATTGCATTTTATTTGCTTTCATCTAACGCCCAGAAACTTATGAAACAAATTATGGTCGAAGTGGTATCGATGAAAAGCGCATAATTGTTGCCTACAATGTTTCAATTTATTCTGAGTGGCCATCTCCTGAGCGGTCATCTCAGCAGGTCATTTCCTGAGCGGTCATCCCAGTAGGTCATTTCCTGAGCGGTCATCTCAATATATCGAAAATATCGTTGTGGTACAAATACTTCCACTGTTTACTCCTCCCTGCTCCATCTGTGCAAAAAATCCATTTTAATAATACATTTGGAAGGTGCAAACTGAGTCGACGATGCAAATAAATGGATGCTTGTCTGCAAGTAGTCGAGGGATGACTGTCTCTGTATGTTGAGGATGTTTGTTCATTTTATCCGTGAAAGAATGAATTTATGTTTTGTGGCTAATCAATAAAATAATATACCAATTTTGTTCAGCTTCAAACATAATCTGAACTAAAGACTTGAGGGCCGTATCACTATAACAGGATGGATTCTGTAGCGATTGTTTAGGCTCATTTAGTCGCTGAGCGTTTGCAAGAAGGTGTGTGATGAAGTTTTGCATTAAGTAATCATTGACTTTTAAATGTAAAGGTTTTCATTTAAGGTACAGCTATGCAAAGTTTATTGGTGGAGTGCTTATGTTGACACTTCACGATTATAAAATTGTAAACGGCATGTCGAACAAATATTGGGGATGGGGACTCGAAGATGATGAATTCTATTTGCGTTTGAGGTTTGTTCATTTGTTGCCTAGCGATGAATTTATTGTGATGTAAAAATTCTAGAATTTCTTCCCTTTTAAATCATGGGAGATTAAAATGTTAGGTGGAGGATTATATCAACTCTTTAGAGTATTGCGATGAGATGGATGCGAATCGATCTCACACTCTCACCTATAACCTGCAAGATCAAACATTTCGGCTTCTTTTTTTTCTATTTTTTTCCTTAATGCTAATCAAATCGTTCCAACTTATGAGTTTTATAATGTTTCTAATCGTGGTAGCAAATCCGTAGTCATATGAAGTAGTGCTTTTAACTCACCTCATTTCACATTTTATTGGTCGAAATATGAGAGTTGCTCACACTAGTTTAATTGATGTGGTGATCGATTTTATTGTGTTCTTTTTATCTCTTTGTTAAATAGCTGTAGTTTTATTATTGTATTAAATATTTAGAGATGCGAATCTTACCGATAGAATGGAGAGACCATCGAATTTGACAACTGATAGACGTAATACTTTTCGTCATATTCACGATGCGCGTATACGGCCTCGAGATCGATTCGTTATTGGTGATCAGAGGAAGGTGAGAGTATTTCTCATTTGTGAGGCGAAAGTGGCGATGTGGGCATAGAGAGGACGGTTTTACAAATGGGATCATTTTTCTATCTTTATGATTATAGCTATAGCAATGAAAGGAAAGGGAAAAACGTGTTCCTGTCGTTACTTTAGACATCAAGGTTTTCCTGATCCCTGTGCAATATTTGATGGATTCTGATGCAACAGTCAACGAGTATTCTAGAAACAGAATACTGTACTGATTGCAATAAAGAGGAATCGCTGCGGCGTATAAACATATGTTGCGAGAACATTTGGCCCGGCCTGGTTGCAATCGGGAAATACTACTGTATATTCTTGAAAGCGATGAAGAGACACCAAATCTGACGTTGACGACCTATTTTTCTTACATTGCTGTTGTACTATTTTAGTTTCTTGGCTTATTACTTTACAGCTCGCTTTGATTCGGATATAATATTTTGCATTCTATACTTCGTCGATTTCTTTTTGCATTATATGCATCGTTCACCTTCATATCGTTTTATTGTGATACGCCGATTCGTTGGATTCATTTGGTGCATCGATATTGCATTCATCCACTCTATGAAAGAGAATGCTTTCAGATGTCACGACGACGTGATAGGTCAAGTGGTCTCGATTCGGTTAAGTATCGTATCGTTGGTCGTAATCTACTTCATATCGGTGCTGAGAATGGGACACTTGTGTCCGTATTGCATGTGGAACTGCACTGTGATATGAGTTGGACCCCGTATTGCAGGCTTCCTTCGTCATCAAAAACCGACCTCAAATAATGGTAGGATATTGCCTTTTTGATTTGGTTTGCCAAGATATTCTTTGGTAAGGCGGTTGAAAATTGTGATTATAGACAAAATCAACTTGTGTTTGTTGAGTTTGTGATTATAAAATGAAGCTTGTGATTGAAGTTGAATAAATCGAGGTCCCAACCAAGATTCCGATCACTAAACCTTGAAGGCGATGAAACACTATGTGCGGCTAGCTCTAGGTTTAGAAGTGGCTTTATGATGGCTTTGTAACCAAAGATTAATGTCATTATTGTGTCGTAAAATTTGAATGTATTGGAATCCAACTACTGTATCCTAACATTCCACATTCCTTTAAATCGTGCAAATTTGCAAACATACAAACCCCCTTCTTTGGAAGTATTTCTTTATTCGATTCGTTTGGATTTCTTTACAATTCTTTTATTAATTTTTACGTGACTCTTTAAATACTTTCTTGCGGTGAGTTAGGTTTTATGAGCCTTTCACTTTGCGAAATATTTTCCACTCATGCGAAAGGAAGCGATTTAATTGTCGGCACACTGATGAATAAGTCTGGAGTAGGGAGCCAACGACAAAATTAGGGGACTGCTATAACGAAAACGTCGAAGAAGTATGTCCCAACAAAAAACGAGATTTCCACATCTCCACAGCGACATATTCACAAAACCACTGTCTTTACCTTCAAAAAGTTTGACTATTTGAAAGTTTTTAAAATGCATTTGCCACATCACTCTGAAGCTTTATTCTTATTAGAGATGAATAAATGTTGTATAAAATTGTTCTTTTTTAGATATTGATTTTCTCAATTCTCCGATGTTACTTTGCGGGTGCAATTATATTACCTACACCTAGACGATACATACATATTATATATTATATTATACACCTAGACGGTATATTTTTGTATTTTGGATTCTCAATTGTGAGTTGGAAGTCGACATCCTGCCAAATTTATTAATACCCTATCGAGCATTTTATGTTTGTTAATCATCGTTGATACCAATTAAAGTTGCTGAATGTAATTGCATTTCTTATAAAATGTTGTAAATAGACCGGGAAAGAGTGATTGATTCCTTTTTTTAAAGCCTTTGCACCTTGAATAGGTCCCTTAAATTTGCCGTGAGCACTTCTCTAGAGTGGTTGCAAAAAATGTACAAAGGCAATACCATTGTTGAATGCGATAGAATTAGAGAGGTAGTGGATGGAGATGAACATAAAGCTGTCGCAAGTGCAGCTGTCATGTACTTGCAGTCATTCTCTATGCATTTTGACGTTTAACGGTGGATCCTCTTTGCGCTCCTCTCCCTCCATCGGGCTCCGACCCTATTCGGAGTGCGACGGCAACATATCCCGTAGGTTTATTGTTTTTTTTTTTCTATATTAATACATTGTTTTGCCTATCGCAGATTGTTTGTTTCGTGTTGAAGCCTTGTTGAACGTTGTGTTTTCAGCTTTACACTTTGTTTTATTTTGAAGTTTCTATGATTTAGGATTGTATTTATTAGCAACTGTGATATGTCTATCAGCAAATTTAGAGCAATGCGAACATTAGAGAAATTATGCAAGCGCGTTTATCGTTTGCATCGGCTGATTATGTAACCAGCCGTCTGGAAATTGCTTATCTTGTGGCACCTTTACAGTCACTCTGTAGAAACGGAAGGGAATAAGGGTCAAGCCTTGTGATCCTTGTATCTGCACAGTATAAAATAAGTAGAGAGCTTGAATACGAAACGATGTGCTAATAGTAAATAGACTGCATTGGGTCTGTTCTTGCATATCCCACTGGCCAGCTATTTGCGTACTGAATCAACGCTTAAGCGATTTAGTCACTGACCTCATTGCTGCGTCAACCACATTTGCATAACTAATAAACTTTTAACTGACGACTATACGTCAGCTATATTTGCATACTTGAACATCTATGCAAATGTTTCTTAGCATCTACCCGTTTGTTCTGAGGGCTTTGCATTGATTGTTTTTGATTTTGAAAAGGTGATCATTTAAAGTGATAAGAACGCTTTGACACACACAAATATTGGAAACACAATTACTTTACTTGAAGACTTGCTTGGTTTTGTGGGAAATCTTTGAAAGATGCAATAAAACAAAAGTATCTCCTGTTAGCCGCTGCGATAAATGGGAATGGTGGGAACTATACTATTTCATCAAGTGACCCCAAAAATTTGCTCCAGAGCCGACTCCAACCGTATTTCATGATAGATCATTCAAGGCAATCCTCGATCACATGTGCCTTTCCCGTAAAACGAGACATCCTTTGTGGAGGGAGAAGGGAGAGGCTTCTATTGTGGCCAAAAATGTTCGCTGACTTCATTGTTTGCGGGGGAAAATATACTTCAGAATTTCTAAAGGTAGAAAATATTCGCACATATTACTTTGTGTGATTGTTGTTGTATTTTGATGGAGAATATTGTCGTTTCTTATTTGCTCATTCCGACTCCGTTCGTTTGTCGTATAAAATTTGATAGGTAATCCTAACGCCGTTAAATATTTTATTATTTGTTTTCATTAAATTTGGCAATCATGACATCATTCAAGGAGTGCATATCATATCACATCATTGATAAGAGGCGCACTCTAAACCGAATAGAAAGTAAACAATAAGCAACAAGACAACAATAACAGGGGAAGTATAGTTATCTATCAACTAAAGAATTCAATATTGGTCCACAAATTCGAAATGCCCACCATTACCCACAGGCGATAGATTTCCCCAAAGAGTGGACTTCTCTGCATCCTATATTGTGTACACAAATGAGCACCTTACAAGTTGGATGACTGGGTGGAGTTCGCCGTTACTTAGTAATTTCTTAGTGAAAACTGTTGATTCGTCGTAGTATCAGTGGCTTTCCAAAGTGATTATACACACAAATAAGCCAGTATTGAGTTATCAAAATGAACAACGAAGAGGGGCCTACGTTGCTCCCTTAGTTAGAATGTAAACGATTATAACATCGGTGTTCTTGGCATCAAAACGGTTCGTGTGATTCACATCAAAGACTATGTGGGCGGTCTATGCGATGACGAAATTTGTTCTGCTCACGAATGATGTGACCATAGTGATTCAGAAGCAAACGAACATTGTGGCTCATAAATTCTGCGTGCAATTTGCATGAATCTCTTTGTACGAAAAACTGCGAGAGCTGCGTCCGCATACTTCGACTCAACATCCATCCCGGCAAATCCATAAACTTATAGTAAATATCCAAAATCTGCAGGATGTGGCTCAAAGAATTGATTTCATATCAGTGGGGTTAAAAAAAGTCCCACGACGGAACATATACATTTTGTCAGTTGTTTTCTCTGTATATTCGGAATATTGATCTCTAACTGAAACTGAAACTATAATTTCCTTCACTTTCGATTACTCCGTTTTCCGACGCATGTCCTTCACCTAATTACGAAACGGTAGTAAGCACTTCGTAAGGTTTTAGGAAACCTTTCAAACTAAATGCTAATTGGCACATAGCCAGATCTCTTCGGGACAACTGCAGCGAGTGACTGATCCCATCGCTTGCAATAAGCGTATCGAACCAACACCTCTACCACCTGGTTGATAGCGAGCATGACATTGAAAGTGCCATGCTCCGATCGTCTCATGTGCTCAACGATGGGAAGACGACGCACCTCAATATCCAGGGATTCTGAAAACAGTCACACTGTTACAAAGGTTTCCTGAAAGAATGACAGTGGCGTGATTCAAGAAGTTTCAAATAATTGCTGGTTTTATTATTGGTAGATTTATATCAAAAGTTTGCTTTCCATACCTTTAAATAAACACCTATCTTTGCTATCTACTCTCCTAATTTATGTACCTCTGTGATGAAGGTGCACAGCCAAATGCGCCATCATAAGATATACGAAATTCAACTTTGACCATAGGCTCGAAATGACGGTTTGTAAAAGCATTTGCTGAGGCAGTCTGCAATCTTCGCCGATGGGATAATTCAAAAGATTTGCGAAGCAGCTTAAGAGGCAGCTCGAACACAATGTGGAGTATAACAGAGGACGTTTAAATAAATAACACTAAAATTGGCTCATATTGTTCTTATGTTAATCACATCGCAATACAGTAAATAAATAACCAACCAGCCTTATCCTTCGATAAAGAGCCAACTCCGGATTCATCAACGATACCGCCGATCACATATGTGACCGATGGTGATATGAATTCTAACGGTGCGATGCTAGCATCCGGACTTAAATAAATTAAAGGATTATTGGTGCATTCCTGAAACGATAAGCTTGCTTTAATGAAAATGACTTCAATAAAAGTTTAGAAGAGAAAGAATGAAAACGAACATTCCCGCTTATTCATTTAACTCCGTCGAAACGAAACTTTCGATCATGACTGACTTGGAAGATGAAGAGGAAACAAATTCGAGATTTAAAAAAAATCTTTAAACAAAAGCTTATTTACGAATGGAAAATAGTGATGATGTAATTATGAGATAATAAAAAATTAAACTTACCACAATATTTGCAAATGCCACATTCCATTGGAATGAGTTAAAACCGGTTAGTACCCGTTGAGCTTCTTCGAGGAACTTCTCACAAGGTGATAGCAGTGTAGTTTTCAATCCAACATACCTTTAATTAAGGATAGTCATTTAATTGCCAAAAATCGACTAGTAACATAATTGTTGATGAATTATAAATAAAACAATATCGCAATTAGGTTGGAATATCTATAATATTCAGCGAAATTAAACAAATGAATAGAGATACTCATCAAAGCATGAGAAGGTGGTATTTCAAACTGCCAATTTAATTTTCCACTCAAAAACTCTCAGTATTCACTGCTGCGGCTGTCTAAACTCAAAGACTAACAGTGAACATACTACTTCAAGAAATCCCTTTAGCGTTCGAGAAAAAGAAAATCCCGTTAAGGTATTGGCTTATGATACAGTAGAGAGTATAAGATACGAGTACATAATCCCAATGAGGAAAAGTCGCTCATCAATGACAGCGAAGGATAAAAATTCGCCGCCATTCCATATAATCATAAAAATAAAGAGATAAAGTTGACCAGCATTACAAGCGTTCCTATGAAATAGCCTCTCGAATATAACGGTTCCTTAAAGCGGCGCCGAGTAGGGGAGAATTAACTCAGAGGTGACCTCATTATCGTGACTCAAAAATATGAAATAAACGAAATTTTTGGGAAAAAAAATACTGAAACTCGTTTTCAAAAAAAAAATCACAAAGAAATAATATTTTTCAATTCTTATACGATATGGACTTTAATCTATTATCTTTAAATAAAAGAATACGTATTTGAAGATTTAGAACCTTTTCTGTAGTCCCCAAACACGTCCCATTTGTCTAACCAACTTTCCCATCTCCTTTTCGTTCATTGCCTTCGTGAATCCTAGATCAACAATTATGTTCAAATCTGAGTCCAGATGAAAATATTCGATATTGCTGGTTGTCTTCCTTAGTCGACGTCGCCTTCTTTCTTCGTTTCTTTTGAGACGTCGATGTTCAACTATCCTAGAAAATACCCACTCACTGGCAATTATTAACGTTCTTGGAAAGAAGTGCTTCCAGTACAAAGCATAAAAAGGATACTGCGTTATTATGTTGTTGCACCACAGTTACTATCAGCACAACCTTAGAACACAGCAGCCTTTCCTAGCATCTTCATTCCACATGGTAACCAACCTAAATTTCAAGCCATCCCAACAAGTTAGCTAACCGAGCCTAAGACAACCCCCCCCCCCCTACGAAGGGGTCGTATAATACAACAACGAAAAGGTGCAAAAATGTTATTTAGCACTACAAAAGATGCTCTAAGTACACACTCAACTCGATACGAGTTTGCAAAAATCCAACCCAAACTTACCCATACTAAATGCGAAGGTGGTGTTTTTCCCCTCCCCTTTAAAAGGAAATAGCATTTTGAACTAGCCTATTAACCTGAAATGCAAAATCATCGGCTGGTTTCTAAAAAGTTTCTAAAAGCGGACGTGTGGGCTATGATTGTAACAATAAATCAAAAGCATCTTACACCACATTGAATAAACTTTAAAGTGGCATATTTATCGAGTAAAAGGTGATAAAAAAAATAAATCAAACTTTTTATAGCGTATTTGTTTGCGATTCACTCTGTCATTCCGCCAATCTACGATCACCTTTTGCGTATCGACAGAACGAAGTAATGCATCAAATTGATCGCAGAAATCGATAAAAGATTCATCAGTTCCAATTGTATCATCACCATTAGATGCCTTTATAAGAGGATCGATCTCATCTACCAAAACTCCCATCGTAGATAGAAAACCTTAAAAATCACAGCGCTATTAATAAGAAAACATTGCATATCGGTCAAAGAAACGTCAATGATGTTTACGCTATGATCGCTCATTAAATCTTTCTCGAAAGGTTTGGGATCTTATTTAGTAAAGATCACAACTTGCAAACTAGCAGAAATGAATGATCGGAACCAACCACAGAATTCATCAAACCGAGTAGTTAAATCCACAAAAGATCCATCATTGTATTCGAAGTTCCCCGTCATTCCTTCTCTCCCTTTCGAAGCCCCTTCCGCACATCCATAAGTGATAATCATTTCGCAGATTTTCACCAATACTTTCATGACTTCCTCTTACCTTCTCGTCAACTAGTTGATTTCTTTCTGATGTTACCTGCAACCAGCATAGCCTCCAGATAAAAAGTCTAAACAACCGCTTAAATGCTGCTATCACTTCAGTGATTAGTGAACACAAATGAATACTCCATTAGCATGATTCGACACCTGCAATAAAACCCTTCATCACTCTCTTCATTTCAGTTGAATTAAGTCTTGTTGGAAAGGAAGATTACGATATGTAACGTCATACAAGAGCATGCCACCCACATGAACATCCCCACAGCAGGGCTTCCTTTGAACCAATGAAACTGGGACAACTAGGTATTTTCCGGTAAAACATGTACCAAAACAGGCAATGCACCCACCTTTAACAAGTGATCATACAGTACAAGTATGGGGCAAACTGCAGTTCCGATATGGCGAACCCGCTGGCTGCAGTGGAGAAAGATGTATTTATAAGATATAAGTCATAGCAAGTTAAAAAGTAATTCGCTACCAAAAGGTCACGCTACCAAAAGGTCACGCCACCAAAAGGTCATTCCCCGCACGATTCAAGTGCTGCCTTCACTGGTTGGCATTTGCGTATTGTTTTTGCATTATGGCCTAGTCCACTATATATACTGTACTTGTTTTACCTGGATTGGGTTTTCATTCAGTGGCATTCAGGTTAAACCAGGGTATCTCCTATAGATTTGCAATGGCGATCAGATCAATTAAAACATGACAGCATTATACTGCAACACGAATTGTGGAACTTGTTGACCACTCAATAAGGTTACAAAAAGGGCATATCGCGCCAACTCCTCCACCTGTTTTACGCCTCTTGTCTCGTCAATGTGAAACTATTTTTTCTTCTGTTTAAGTAACCCACTCGATTCCAATATACAAAGCATCGAGAAAGAATAAAATAAGGTAGTGTTTACTTAAGTTCTAAAAATATATATATATATATATATATATATATGTATATAATGAAAAAATTAAACAGGCATCCCGTTGCAAGAAAAATAGAAGCAGCAAAAGTGCGAAGCGCTGAATCAGCAAGTGGATGGTCCTAGAGGGCATAAAGACGATAAGCAAAATCTAAAAACACCGGAAGTAAGCACCAACAAAGAGTAACATCTCATAATGTTCGGTGATTCAGCTAGTGCAGCTGCTATATTTGCATATCTGAGAACGCAGCTAACATACACCTCCTATATGCACACATTCATGTGGGCATTTATTTGCAAGGTCTGTAAGCTTTCTTTCACTTATCTTTCCGATATATCTTCAAAATTGCCAATAATTAATTGAATAAAGGTATAGTATAGGGCAGCAGGTGCATTACGCATATAATCAATATGCAAATTTGTTGAAGTTAACGACATACTTCCAGTTTGGCAGTGTTTTGTATTACTATGTAAACCAAATGGCAAAAAGACACCTTTACATCATTTAGATATGTGATATAAGATTGCTTTAGTGTGGAATTAATGCAGTTGACCATGGACTATTTTTTGTTGGGTGCGGAAAACTTTTTTTACGATTTCTGGTACCAAATGACCTAAATTTTTTTTTATTTAAGCTTTCTGTCCAAATTTTGTCCGATACTTTGGCCGAAATTTCCTCAAGTCGTCGAACATATTTGTGTCCGTGCATGTGTTCTTAGAAAAGAATGTGCCTTTAGACTAAAACATTGGCCAAAATGCTTGTTCGTGCATATGTACGTGAGGCCGATTTCGTTGATGCATAGGGTCGAGCTGAAGCTCTCTCAGGGTCGAGCTGAAGCTCTCTCAGGGTCGAGCTGAAGCTGTCTGTCATTGTTTGCTAAAAATTACACCTCAAGCGGGGAATGTACGGAAGAGTTCGATAGACCTGAGTTTCACTCAAGTAGGCAGTTTGGATAAGATGGATATGTGAATGCGAGATGCGACTCCTTCTGGTGAAAACAATAGGTGATATAGCCGGATCGGTTTCGTGGCGCAAATGGCCGGGCATGGTTGCGTTCGAGCATGTACTGTCATTCATCTTGTGATGCTCAACTGTTGAATATCGTAGAAATAAGTTTAACGCTGCACTGTGTTACGCAACTCAAGATCAATCGCGCTATCGGTACTCGTGTGGGAGACTTCATCTGCTGGCTAGCCTATCTTTAACCGGAGACCAGTCTGTGGGAACCGGCATCCGGTCGTTAAATGCCCCCAACCAACCGCATCGGCTTTTTTTTTTTGAGATTACCGATCCAGTAGTTCTCTTCAACTCAGATAGTCATAGACCAACCTAGCTTGGTAAAAAAAACAACTTAGTCGAAAAAAAATCTTTGATTACTAGCGAGCCAGTGTTACACTTTAAGCCAAACGCTTTTCATCGACTCTTTGCCGCTTTTTTTTTCTTTTGCAAAACACATATTATATGGCGACAAGAGGTCTACGCCTAAGTCTGCTTGTCTGCACTTCAGAGATCTTCAACTTGCGGAATTATTTAAGCTCGATCGATGAAATTTTATCGATATAGGGGTCAATTGCCGTATTTCTTTTTTTTTTGCCGTTGAATTGATAGAAATATATAAGTAAATAATAGTAAATTATGTGAAAAAATTTAATAAACACATTCGTTCATAATCGATATGAGGTTATCATTTCATTGCTTTTTAATAAGTTGTTCCACTCAGTTGGTTTTTTTTTTTTTGGATGATTACAAAAAGCACGTATTGTGCCATAATCTCTACCAACATCGAATGATAAATAGCACTCTCGTAGTTATTATTAGCTTGAGTGTTGTTTATTCCGTCTTTCAAAGCGCAATAAAGGGAGCATCGTGTGTTGATGCGTCGTTATCGGTATCTTATCTCTTACAACATCCTTCCACACTCTACGTAACATCTGTGTCATCCTTATGACGTCATCTTCCTATCTCCTATTGATGGAAATTTATCATCAGAAAATTTGTTCTGCGGTAATACCGTATCTATTAAGTGAGAACCCCCGAGATACCGTATATATTAAGTGAGAACCCCCGAGAAGGTACGGAATGAGATGCAAAAGTTGGAATTAGTCGATTCGAAATTATTGATTTCGGGTATTTGCGTTTGAGGTTTCAACACTCGTCATTAACGGAATTCATCAACGATGCAAAAATTTTTCATGGACGGAAACGCCGTCGTCTAATATCGCAACTTTTTAGCAGCCAGCTTCGTGCATTAAATTCATTCAACTAACATGGAGAGAGAGTTCATCGATGAAGGAGATTATGTTATGATCGTGTCAGTTCCATTCATTGTACTTCTAATAGTGTTACCACTTGCCATCCCAAGCTTTTTACTTCATTTTATTCCACAATCCCCTTTTTGTACCCTTTTGCAAACTTCGTTGTGTCTGTTCGAGAACTGGGAAAACCATCCGGTGAAACCTAAAGTGCGGCGCCTGAAGTGCTGATACTGGTTTAAGTCCCCAAACTCCCAGTGATAGACTCCGGTTGGTTCCCAATGTTCCCAGACGCTGGAAGTCGCCGAACTTCGGCCCCCAGAACGCTTACACTAGCGCTCGCCTTCGCAAAAATTTCTTCGGCTCCCCCAACAGTGGCTCTAGGCGTCTGAAATTTTATGCAGTTCAAATTTTGGAGGTTTCCAATGTTAGGACCTCAAATGCCAACACAATCTGACTCTGTTACAGACTAATCCAGCCATCTATTCCATTATGTAGCTGAGATAACGATTTGTCTTCAAGCATAACACAGCCGTGTTTGTGTATTATGCTTCGTATGATTTTGTTGTTGAGGCAGCGATTACATCCACCTTTTCACCTTACCCTATCCTTTCCCTCCCTTTTCGTACTGGTGTTTTGTGCATATTACAGCGCCCCATTGAGGAGTTATGGTGCATTAATTAATTTCAGACTTGCATTAATTAATTTCAGGTTATGTTCTGAGATCAACGGTGTTTTCTAACTGCATTTGCATATTATTTCGGCTCAATGGCATTCAATAAGATGATGCATCCACGTAATCCTTATAAGGATAAACCACCGGATTTTAATGAACTTGCTGAAAAATATTCGGAATTTCGATCGCATTGCTTTGTTGCGCCGAATGGTAAGGTAAGGATTTTCTTATCGTATATCATCGACTTTAAAATGCTTAATAAGGATAATGGAGAGCTGAAGATATGCGTAGGTTGGTGATTTTCGTTAACGTACATAGTCTATGGCCTCATATCTCAGGTAATTTTCAAATATCAATAATGTGCTGATTTTATAATATTAGCAAATTTTTTGTGCTGATATATGAAATCATTAAATGAATATGATAAGCATTATCACTATGCAATTTCGTTATTATTCTATTTGTTTTTTATACAGTATCAGTACCTTCATATGTTCACAGATTACTTTTGTTTACAGTATATCTCATTCCCTACCTATTTTATGTATATACGTTCTCTGGCCACCTTCTCTCACTAAAAGGGGTTGTGAATATATTCATTCTCTAAGGTATATTTCACCCAAATCCATTTAACAAAACATAGATGAGGGGTCTGCGATGATATTGGGATATTATTGGATAGCTGATCGATGACGATGCTTTGCAGTTGTCGCTGAATTTTCGCAGCACAGATGCGGTACGTTCGTTGGCACGAGCAATGCTCCATAATGATTTCGGGTTGGATGTGGAATTACCTTCCGATTGCCTCGTCCCTCGGGTACCGCAACGGTTAAACTATGTTCTCTTCATTGATGATCTACTAACTATGAACGGAATCGATACGGACGTACTTGGTATCGATATCGGTGAGTGTGCCTTACTTCATGTTGTAGGTTGAATTCTACTGGAGGACGGCGCTTCGACACTCCATTCGTTACCCGTCGTATCCCGCATCTACCCACATCTGTTTCTTTAGGCTGGGTATTTTGAAATAAAGCTTTATTAATGTTCGTTAAATTTCGGGATATTTATGAAGTGCATAAAGCCGTTGAAATGAGGCTTATTGCCTTAATAGGACTTTATGATCTGAAACGTTTGCGGTTTCGATTATAGTTGTGTTTGCTCAATAGCCAGTTCAAGAGCTTTTATCGTGTTTCATTGCAAAACGCGATCGATCAGTTCGATTCATTTCTTGGTTTATTTCATATTTTGCATCGTCTTATTGCTATCCTTTGTTAGTTATTAATCAGACAAAATTTGCGTGGAATTGAACGTGAAATGCTCGCAAGCATTTCGTGATACGATATTTCATCAAAAATAAGACCTCATCTCGATACTTAAGAGAACACGGAAGGATGGGATTACGGTACGTCAGGTTACGGTAGAGGTGAGATACCCAGGACAGACGGATTTCATTTTTAATCGACATTTTGTAGTGCAATTTTTTAGGCATTGTCTATAAAATTTGAAATTGGTTATTTATTAGGTACGGGTGCATCATGCATTTATGCACTTCTTGGCACAAAGCAATGCGGGTGGCGGTTCGTTGCAACAGAGTCGGACGAGTTCGCTGCTCAGGTACCCTTCTTTCCTCATTCATATGCAGTTTGCTGGCATTCAGCTATTGTATTGATTCTGGATGTGTGAGTATACACGGTAGGTATTTTTCAATCCTACATTTAGAGGTTCGAGGTACAGTGTATAGTGCCTGATTCTTTATCGCATTTATAATGTATGACCTTCGGTGTTTACGCACCTCGTTACCTGCACAGGTTAACTGCTTCCTAATAGGTTTATAAAGGTGGGGAGTGAGAAACAATACGATATCTGTTAAGCTGCTTGACTTTGAGGAGTTGGAATTGATGACGTAAGGTTGGAGGCTAGCAATGAATCATATTTAATCAAGAGCGCAAGCTAAAGCGCAACTTGCCGAAAGGTGGTAAAGTTCGAGTTACGATGACGGTAGAATGTGAAAAGAAAGGTCTAGTTTTTGGTTGCATTTTATTGAAGCTCTATCCTCCTTCCTCACCTCATCTGTGGCTCGAGCTCCTCCTCCCTCACCTCATCTCTAGCTCGAGCTCCCTTTACTTTTTGCATCTATGGAAGCTTTCATATCTGTAATGCGCACCTTTTGTCTTTTATATGCAGAATAGTTAAATCTACCCCCATGTACCATCCATATGCACAATGTATATCCTCTAGCAGCATATATTGAATCTTTTTAAGAAATTTCTTTTTTTTCTTCAGTTTGTTGGGAACGAATAAGAGGCTTCTATCTTTTGTAAGGAAAAATTGGAAGTGAAAAAGCGATTGCTTTATTCCTTTGAAGTTTTGATCTCTTTGCTATGAAAGAATAGGAATTTCTAAAGGCGGTAATAAGCAATGAGTCAGGTCATTTAATCACAAAGTTTTTAAGTTTGTGTTATCCCTTTTTTGAAATTTATTTTTCTCTCTTTAGTTGATTTTCTAAACAAACTAAGTCGTCGAGAAAACTTAAACTTTTTTATTGGAGTTTTGAAAGAGATTGATTTTTTAGTAGCGAAACGCAACGAAACTGAACATGCGTCATGGGTGAATGAATGGGCACCGATTATTCATAAGTTTTCTGGTGTTATTATATAAATTAGTGAAGGACTATCTCATTGGCAGCTGCAAATTTACTTTTATGGCCCTATGATGGGTTTTTTTAACGGAACCTTGTTATTTATGGTTGACTTTTTGTAAATTTACTTTGGATATTGGATTGATGGGTTTTTGTACGCAAATAATTATTGAAACTGGCTTAAAGTTGGAGAATTTTTTTCGCAGTCTCGCAAAGGGGCAGTTCTGATCCCGGAACTGCGGACTCATTTGACACATTAAGAGTCGCTTTTACAGAGATGTATAAATTGTGCTTATTTAACCACCTTGAAATGGGTTTTCTTTTAAGGATATTGTACGCTCACACAATAATGAGCAATTCACTTTTTGTATGTGTAATCCACCGTTCTACGAGGAAGATGAAGCAGAAACAGTAAGTGCGCTTAATTCTTCCACTTTGCTTTTTTCTTTTTTTATTTTGGGCATGATCTTGTTCAGTAATAGTTTTATTCGCATCAAATATTATAGAGTTCCATAGTATTGTTGCCTTTTGTTTTGATAGAACGAATAAAAATGAAACGAATAAACGAATAAAAACGAACGAATTAAAGGTAGTATTGTTATTGTTGGATTAAAGGGAGGAGAATGGATTAAGTAATTTGATGGTTTATATTTTTATTTACTATGTTTTATTGCTAAACTTGAATGGCCTCATGGCTTCGAAATCTCATATTTCACCTTTTTATGAACTTTTCATGGCCGTTGGTTTTATTGCTGAGAGTCTTACTTATGAAATCTCAGCAACATCGGATTGATTTTATTTAAGGCAGTAGAGTAGAGTGGAAGAAAATGCATTTATGCAGATATATTTATATTATTTGCTTTTGGTCATTACTGTGATTGTCACGATTCTATCTAACATATAAAGAGAAGGGTGGATTGATCGGCGTTGGAATATACTCCACACTCATAATCGTTTCCTTAAAATTTTAACTCACTTCAGTCTTTATTGTGACTTCGTATTCAATATTTGTAGTAATATGTATAGACACATATGTATAGACACGTGTTTGCATGTATATGTATAGACACGTGTAGACTATTGACCCTATACGATATTATATTTGTAGTAATAACAACTTGAAGCTATATTATTTTCGAAAGCAAATCAAAAGGGTGTTCATGACTTACCTATTTTCATCACTTTATATGTCTAAAATTCTTGTTGTTCATTGCACCTTTTAATGATGATATGTAAGAGAATTGGTTACATCGATAACCGTTATCACTACAAACGATGTTTTACTTGTATCTATGCAGATAGTCACTAAGATTAACTTCATAGAGTGATCTTTTGTGTTATAATAGTTCGAATATTTGCAGAAATTTGTTCATCTCGACGGTGATGCAATGGAGAATAAATGCTACGATGTAACACGGCGTGCGGCACCACGTTCCGCTACTGTTGGTAGAAAGAATGAACTCAGCGTATCGGTTTGTTACTACTATATCATCAGTGCTTTTCCCTTCCTTCTCGTCAACCTTGATCGTTGTTAGTTTTTAAGATTGCATGCTATCCTCCCTTCTGGTCTATACTAACGGACCTGTTCCAGTTACCAGATGATATATGCAGTTAGTAAATGAAGGTTCCCAGTTGTGATACATATACTTATCCAAGCATTTTTATGATCGAAAAAGTTGTTCAAATCACCATTAAATCGTTGTTTTGGTTTGTTAGATCAAAGTGTTTGCATATTTCTATTTATCGATGTTTCTGATTCACAAATGAAGAAGTAAATGCGGCGTAATGGGAATCTGTTGGCACTGATGAATTTTGAATTCGATCTCGTTTTTGATCGTATTATCTTAAGTGGCGAAACCAAGTATCAGCGGTAGTCACATTCCGACTGAATTATTTACTCATCTTTGAGTACTTTATTAAAGTTGTCTAGTTTCTTCTATGTCATATTTGCTTGTATTTAGGTTTTTGTTGAATAAAAGCCCCCTGCTAGATTGCCGTGGAAAATAGAGGTTTCTGAGAGTTGCAAGCCGTTGCTTGAGAGCAAGTTGCCCATTGAAAGCACTTTTTACTCGAAAATATTTCTCATTACCACCTTAAGTGGATGCTCAGATCCTACGCAGCAACGTGCCTCGACAACGTCTTTTCTGTTAAACTCTGCTACGCAAGCAAGAAGCATTTAATTACTTTACTTGGAATAAAATTGGGCTGATCAAAACGTATCGTTCTTGAACTGAGCCATTTTTCCGAGCATCGTGGGAAATAGAACTTCCTGGGGATTTATTCGAACAACTGCAGTGTGTATTTTTGTTGGGGATTTTCTGTGCTGATAATATTCGTCGGTTTTTTATTGTAAATCAATTCGTATTCGGAAATTTATCGACATTTTTCTGTTTGAAGGGTGGCGAAGTTGGATTTGTTGGTCGCCTCATTGAAGACAGTTTGGTTCTACAGAATTCTGTAAAGTAAGCTATTCTTTTTTTTACACTACATGGAATAATTAACACTACATTTGACATGGAATAACACTACATTTTCTTTTATTAAACACTACATGGAGTAATAAATTGTCTAGCACAGTTATTGACAAGAAATAAATTTCGATCAGATACGGCCTAGAAAGTAGTCCTAGAAAATTTCGTTGAGCTACGGCCTAGAAGATGGTCCTGACGGTGTTCCTGGTAAGAGATAAGAAAACATCTTGGGATGCAGCTGGACAGTAACCTTAAAAAGTAAAGCATATATGAGTTCTGCGTTACTGCGAATGTTTCAAGCATCGTTGGCGCATAAAAATTGTTTCAGAGTCCTTGCAATTTCTATGCCCAAATGGGCACACCTCTCAGATCTTCACTTCTTGCATCTCTTTTTCAGCAATTGACCACAGATTCTATATCTTTTACAGTCCTACTTATTACCGTCGTTCCAATACGTACTAGAAGCTCCTCAGAGAGCACCATGCAGCTTCACTGGATGCTGATTGATTCTTTCAAATAATGTGGCTATAGAATTTGCTATTTTCATTAAAAAATTCTTCATCATTAATGTTGCTTAAAGTGCTTAGGAAATAGTATATAATATGTGGCCATCGTTTCGAAAGCATCGCCTTGTTGATAAACGATTGCTAACGTGTTGAGTGTGATATTTAATTTCAGGCGCCTTCGGATTCTGTCCCACTCAAAGTGCCATTGCCTTTGGCGCTACTGTGTAGGCCAAGTGAATGTTATTCGTGGGTGAAAAGAACGTTGAACTTCTTGGAGGTTGGTATTGATGAAGTTTTTGTATTATTTTCAAAAACCTACACCTTACTGTTGGTTTACTATATTTATCGGTGATGTCATTCCAACTATCGCTTACTCCTTTTGCCTTTCTGGTGAAGTTTTTATTTAACATTTTAAGAACTAATCTTCTAATTGCATTGAGTAAAACTTTCGAAACATGCGAGCTGATTAAAGAAATGCTTTGCAGTTATAGCACCGCATTTAATCTTAGATTGGCACATAAGAAAGACGGGATTATTCTTGTCGCGCTTTCCAGCTAATCTGTGTAGATCGTTTGTGTTTAATAATTGTTTGTAGATAACATACGAAGAGAACGATGTTGGTCAGTTGAGTTGTGAAGCCACAAGGAACACATGGTCTCAGCAAAGGCAGAAGCGTCGTGCTGCTCAACGATTGACACAGTTAGAGACGTGCTTTGAACCAGATCGAAAGAGGGCACGATACGAGCGTAAAGACGAGAGTGTAATGGTGAGTATGGGTGTAGGTGATGGTCGAGACAGCTTATCGAACGATGGCAATTTCAACTCGTGTACATCGTCGCCAAGCAAAAACAACGCTGGTCGATGCGAGGCGATTGTGCAAGTATGAACTTTCAGATGAGCTTTTGTAGTGCTTATAGACATGCGTTGGTGCTGAGTTACAACATTAGTCTTTGGGGGTAATTTAAACCTGTGGCTCTTCAATTCCACATATTATGTTGTCACCGGCTGAACCACGCCTCATTTCTTTCACTATATAGGGTCCCTACCAAAAATAGTGTGATGGGTAATATAGAATCTACAATTTTATTTTTCCAGGTAATATTGGAGCTTAGGACGAGTACTTTATATTGTTCACGAACTTGAAAATTATTCGCTTGCTAGCGTGATACTGGTTTGACTTTAATTTAGTAGAGGATTGTTCCAATAAGTTGTGTGAAGCGTCTTCAGTGCAGCAGTCTGCCGTCTCTAACGATCCAGATCATTGACCGCATCCAACACAAATCTGTGAGCCGGAATGTTGTAGCGAAAAAACGATATTCCTGAAACGAGTGCTTTATATTCACAAAGTTTCTACAGCTTACTATATAGGGTCCCTACCAAAAATAGTGTGATGGGTAATATAGAATCTACAATTTTATTTTTCCAGGTAATATTGGAGCTTAGGACGAGTACTTTATATTGTTCACGAACTTGAAAATTATTCGCTTGCTAGCGTGATACTGGTTTGACTTTAATTTAGTAGAGGATTGTTCCAATAAGTTGTGTGAAGCGTCTTCAGTGCAGCAGTCTGCCGTCTCTAACGATCCAGATCATTGACCGCATCCAACACAAATCTGTGAGCCGGAATGTTGTAGCGAAAAAACGATATTCCTGAAACGAGTGCTTTATATTCACAAAGTTTCTACAGCTACCCTCCATTTAGGGGTGGGAGGTAGGGGTAGGGTGACTGTAGTTATCGTCGTCGAAGGATCACATTGATTAAGCTCAGTCTGTGTTCAGCATATACACATTGTGTCTGCCATTAACTCAAAGTACTCCAGACTGACTGAAGTTAAATCTGCTTCTTAAATTTCTTAAGAACACTACTATGGCGATCGAGAAGTTAATGGGGTGATATGCGATGTAAATTTGTGCATTGCATCCAGGCAATGGTCATATAGGCTAACATAGAATAACTCTAAACTTGTTCATTTAGGAAACCTGTCTCCGTTTTATGAAGTGTTTATTGCTAGGAATGTATAAAATGCGGATGGATTTTATGCATTGTAGGGTACCGCGTAATTGTCGCTAAACGAGCTCAGGTTTATTTCTTGTAGTATTCATTATCAAAAGCGCTTTTCAAGTGCATTTTCATGCCTTTCTTGCCGGTTCTTATCTGTTTACTGCCTCCTTCAATCCGTTTTACCGGTTGTCATCATCTAGATTGCATAAATTTTTTTCCTTTTTTTTTCACAAATACTGCGAAACAGGTCATTTGAAGAAGTGATAGGGTATATTTTGTCGATTCCCACTATCGTGATCACTATGCTGGCTTAGACAACCTCTAATGGTTTTTATCAAATTTTTGATAGTCGTCAAAGCATCGGACCAGATGGGAATATTCATATCTTACCTATTGGCTTAATATCAATCCAACATTTCCAAGAAACCATTCTAGTTAAGTGGACACAGTTGGTGAGAATCGGTTTTATCAAAGCCGATATTTTTCTATTAGTCGGACCGCGGGGATCAGGAAAGTACACTTTGAAAACGCCTGAATGTAATTGAAAAGGTGCACAGAAAGAGTGAGAAAGAAAATGGATGACGCGGAAAGTGAAATATAAAACATCCAAGGAATTTTCATCAGGTGTTATTGGTAAGATTCATTATTATTTAGGTGGGAATTCTGAAGGCAACTGCTTGGTACAGTAAGCTGATTGTCTGCTTAAGTATGGAATTTCAAACATATAGGGGTCTCTTCGAACGGACCCGATAGTTATCGATGGATTGATTGCAGGTCTCCATCACTAATAAGGTCGGTGATAGAGCACATGCTAATGTAAAGTATTTCAACGAGTGCATATAGATATCGTAAATCTTAGTTAATTGGCCGCATTTGTTTTAGGCGTATCTTCCATCATCGGTATATGTACAATCGCTGGTTCGATTCAACTTAATGATAAGCTATCAGGAGAATTGTGTCGATCTAAGATGGATTGATGGCTCAAGACATGCCCTTCATCAGATAAGTCAATATCTTAGAAATCATACGAGAACGAATGTTTTCTTAGATTTTTTTAGTAGCAACGTTTAGATAAATTAAGATATAAGGGTGCTATGAGTATATTTATTACTTGTAGGTAATCTGTGAAACTGATTGATCACGCAAGCAGAATTTAAAAAGCGCATATATGTGCCAATTTTTATGGCATACTCCGGCGCTTGTTTAATTACGTAGAAAGGTTTGGTTAGCATCGGGCAAGACGCAGGCATAGTTCCATCACTGAATGAAAATGTATGTCCATCAAAGGAAGTAACTTAATGGTTGTCGAAAGAGCGCACCAAAGGAATAAGTTTAAGTATAGATGCTTCAGCTTGCTTGTACGGTTCTTCTACAATGACAACTTGCACCTTTGTGAGAAGAAATTTTGCGTCGCTTCTTGGCAGTTTTCTAGCTTCCAGGTAACAAAGAACTCTAAAGACAGCGATTGCAGGTATGGACTTTTGCAGTATTTATTATCCCTGCCATGGCGCAAATGTCCTCGTTGCAGATGTTCCGCTATGCAATTTTCCTTTCACGGCAGTCATGAAAATATTCCCAGTCAAATGTATCGAGGATAAAAATATCCTTTGGTTCTAGTGTTGAAGAATTAAAATCATGAGGTGCAACTGTCCCCGTGGTGTAAGCACAAACGACATGTCGACGCAAACTTTTCGTGGTGCAAAATTTCCCAAGGAAAATGCATTATGGTCTCGGATACCTCATGTTACAAGTGTCCCGTGGCGCAAACGTCCCACATCGCAAGCGTCAAAACCTTTCCGCCATGGCATGGGGGTAGCGGGATACAGTAATGATACTGTGATGCATGTATGCCACCTCATGAAACTACGGCTTAAAGTAATCGAACTTGCTATACTTATTATCTCAGAAATCAGAAATAATGTGAAATCAAAAATATATAAGAAGAAAGGAGTGGAATTAGGCAAAAAGAAAATAATCAGATATAAAAGAATAAAATTGGGTGTAAAGGAAAACTTATAGTGGAGAAACCAATTGAATAGAAAAAAAAAAGCGGAGCAGTTCAACAAAGTGAGAAAATAGCTGCCAAAAGGATACCTATTTTATGCGATCCCCTTTTTGCACCTCCATAATTCAATTTTATCCCCTCTTCTCTCCCCTTCCTGTACTATTTATTCTGTTGTTTTAGTTTCGATCGTTAATAATCGTTGATTAGAAGTTATAATCCAACTGCATACATATCACTCTTCCATTTGGAAATACCCCGAAGCAGTCATTGAGAGAAATCGTAGAACGACTTATTGAAAATATATAAATAATTCATTTGATGCCATTTATATTCAAAGATTAATTCATTGTCACATTTTCTCATTGAATATCTCAACAACTCAGATGCGAATTTGCAATTTGAATTGTTTGCATTCTTTGACGTCTTATTTTATTGTCTCTTTTTAATGTTGATTATGTTTTTTTTAATCGCTAAATATCGCATCACTTATGTATTTATTCAGTTACGGGCTTATTTTCAGTGAGTGTTTCAATGATGTCATTACAGTGGGTTCTAAATAGCGCAGTGGTAAGTGGCTAGGTTGGTCATAGAAAGTATTAAAGTTCACTTTCACCGTGGATTCCTTTTTTGTTTTTTCGTTTTTTATTCATCTTGCGCGTTGAATGTTTAGGGAATAATTGCCTTATCAACGATCAATAGCTGCTTGACCTGAGTATTTTACAACATTTGAAGCCATAAAAGAGATACTTCGAGAAAGGGGTTTCTTTTTATATGGTTTCTTTGAATGAGGACGGCTTATTAGGTTGCTCTTTTTTTTGTTTTATTATGCTGTATAGCGAATTTTTCTGTTTATTTTTTTCGCTTTGGGATACTCAAGGGTATGCCTTTGGTTTTGATTGTTATATTGATGCTAACTCAAGCACTAAATGCAGTTTTTGTTTTTTCTCATTATATTATATGTTATTGAAATTGTTTCTGCTTTTTTTTCCAGTCGTTGTATTCAAAGACGGAGGAGAGAGAAGAGATGGGAGAGGGGGGATATAGGAGGAGGGGGGAAGCTGCCAAAAAATTCGATCGCCTACTTGTTTATGTTCGATCACTTTTTTATTTCATTCAGCTATTCAGCATAAAAGATCAAAACATTTAACAAAAGGAAAGGCATCCAGTCTCATCCCTTCGTATTCTGAATTTTTCTATCGATTTTATTGTTCATTGAGTGTTTTATAAAACGATTCGCAGTGCGGTTTATTAAATTGTTGATATTACAGTATTGTTTTTATACTTATGATTTGTTTCTTTTTGTTAGTACAAAATACACCTATAATGTAATATGGTAAAGATAAACGAAAATGACGCACTGCAAAAACTGCAAAATGCATTTTGTGGTGCGACACATTACAATTTTAAAAATGTCGCTTTCAAGTTGAAAATTCAATAATAATCTAGAGCTATGGAAATTGGTAATATGGTGCTCATGGTTTTTTAAGCTTGCACTAACTCTTAAACATGTTAACTTGATGTATATATTAATTTTGTTATAAGGCTGGCCTTCCTTTCGAGTAGTTGTATATTGCATTTTTTCAATTGCATTTCCAGTTTCCGCTGAGTTGAACGAAATTATGAAAGCAAAAAGTTAGCCGTTTTATTCGCTACAAGCAGTCGTTTGGCTGTAAGGTGAGGGAACTAATGTATATTAGGTGACCAAATGGAAGATACAGTTCAACCTTCCTCATCGCTTCATCCAAACCTAATTTCTGAGGGAATTTCTCGTAGTGGGAATGCACAAATTTAAAGAATCTGAAAGGAATTCGCCTATCCAGAATTGCGGTCTTTAGAACATTCGCTTATATAAATAGGGAATGGGAAATGCGATGTTTATTTTCATCCTTTGTTATGTACACTTTATTTACTTGTCTCTTACCGACTTTACAGAAAATACTGAAGATATATGTTGTAGCTTTATCTGAAGAGCACAAACTTTGATCTCTGCAGAATTAAGCTTGTCTTTCTTATATCTTTGAAAAAGCGAATGGTATGAATTTATATAAGGTTTGAACTTGAGGCCTTCATCATTTTTTACCTTTAGCCAACTGTCTTAAGGAAATTTTGATAAGAATCTCAAACCGATCAGGCTGTCGTTCAGGATCTGACCTCAGAATCTGTTAACGGAAGGGGGGAGGCTGTGAATGACGAGAGAGGAAAACAGGGTACGTCGTCTGATTGACATCGCGAATAACGTTGCTGTGCTTGTATCCTGTGAACATTATTGCTATTATGTCGTTCATAAAGCTGCAACAACCATTGCTTACATATCAACCAATGCCAAAATGGCCTCGATTTGGGCATTTTTCTTGTTGTTTAGATCTGCAAACGCAACACTTCCAAATGCAATTTGTAAAAGTTTCAGCTGTCATAGATTTTACATTCACTTTGTTTAATATAATTCCAATGTGTTAAGAGATATTGGAACGTTGAAATTCTCTTCTGTTTACCCTTCACCATCACACAAATGCATCCAAATTTACCTATTTTTTCAGTTTTATTTTGTAAGAGTAATAATTGCCACTTTCACTAGTTATTCGCTTCGTTCATTTTTATGCACTTTCCTTTCATCGTTGCGACAAGATAAGTTGAGAGAGTGTTTCGAAGACTTATGATTTGTTTTTACGATAAAATTAAAGCAAATGAGAAATGAAATCATATGGAAGATGCAGCTGTCACCACCTTCAAATGCTTGCCATAGGAAGTTGATTACGAAAATCCTGCTACCCTATGAAATCTTAAAAATGATTATTGTAAAGTTGATATCAGCTCATATGTTACAGTCGGAGATATATCTTCCCGAAAGGTATAGGGTAGGTACTATCGTGTAGCTAACAAGTTGTATAGAGCTATCGGTAGTATATCTCAGCCGTACACTACTGAGAACATTAATTATTTCACAAGAACAGTTTATTAAAATGATTAATGAAATAACAGCTTGCACAAATTTAACTAACATATTGCGAAGAGTAAGTGGATTTTGAAATTAAAGCAGCAAGATTATTGCACTAAGATGGGCCGATAGAAGAGTTTGTAAGGTATGTAAGAAGCATGTATAAGAAATGTTGCTGTAAGGAGTGATCAATAAACCCTAGATCAACTGCTTTTGGACAAAGTGGATAAGTGATTATCATGGGATAGAGCAAACTCTCTGGAAATGCCTTGAGGCAAAGACTTGTGCTTATAAGAACACATAAAGCGTGTTTGATACCAGGAAAGCAGTGTGATTCTAGCTTTTCGAGCGAGCTTGTCCTCTTTGCGAGGGCCAATTCGGACCAGATGTGCGCACTCCGGCGGAGAAGCGTCTCGAGCGTCAGGAGTCCGTGGAGCTCGTTAGCATGAAGATGGCACCGTTGGTCCCAAGCTGCTGTCAGAATGACGTCCGCCCCAGCCTTTCTGTAGTCCCCTTCGCCTTACTATTATCGATTATCGATTATGTTGAGGCTTAATAAAAAAACCTTGACCTCTTGTCTTGCTCCCAGACTACACAGCATGTGGCCGAGCCCAGAAAGAGGAATTTGCAAATCTTTCGGGGACAAATCAAGGCTAGAGGCACAAAACAGGGCCCGACACCATTACATTGCAATCTCTCGCTTGCCTGAAGGTGAATAATTTTGGTGAAGTTTTCAACGATCCTGATTCCAGATTCTAAATTTTATGCTAAAGTCATTGCGACGCTTAAAAGACAGTGTTTTGGGATCATGTCTTTCTTGTCTTGGGATCAAAAACGTCGAAGATGCCTCACTGATTTAATTGCTCCATAGCGATGCCGGGGAAAATCCTCTTGCACTTGTCCTTGGATGTACTAACGGAGATGACGATTTCAAGCAGCCACTGTTTCGGTCGATCATAAAATCACACTTAGTGAAGATGGTTGCAATGCAAAAGCAGATTCTTGAATGACATATTATTTGGTATGATGCTCGAACCATATATAGATTTGCTAAAAAAAATTCTTGCTTGCCAATCTTCACTCTCCTGAAGTGATTAGCATATTAGCAGTTGAGGAGGAAATGTGGCAGCGATCAGTTATGCCTTCCGTCCGTCGTTCATACTGCTCGGCATCGTCTCGCAGCCGAAGTAGCACAATTAACGAAATGTGGATATCGATCTTACTCTTAAGGAAGTATTCTGTTTGGGTCTACATGAACAGAATGAATGCCGCCTAATAAATATGATTCTGGGAAACACTCATGATGTTATAACGGTTCTGAATCTTGCCAGACATTTGAGAGGTGCTTCTAGCCATGTTTTAACTCGACTGTCTTATCTAAGGCATCTTCTTGATGCGAAAAGAAAGTCTAATCCAACAAATAATTATTGTCGTCTGAATGCAGCCTCTCGCTGAGCGGTCCAAGCTTTCGAAGCTGATACAGCTGGAGTGGAATTGAGGTAGCGCCAATATCGGAGGAGGCCACAAATTTCTATCGTGCGCCATTGTGCCGTTGAGATTTCGGTGTAAGCGCATGGCAACGAAAATGAGTTCTCCATCAAGAGAAAACATATCCCTGTTTCTCGATCATGCTTACTAATATCCCGTGTTTCTTCACTTGATCATGCTGCATTCTTCTGACAAGTACCAACCAAAAACCACGAGATCCATACAGCCTAACACGATGGCGTTCTTTCTCTCATTCATTTCAATGCACTTAGTGTAGTCAATGATCTTTCAATGCCGGATATCAGTTTTATTTTGGGAACGAAACTGTCTCGCCTCCTCCCCTTTTTCTGATCCCCTCCTCAACTTTATTGGACTTCAGCGCTAACAGCAACTAGACTGTTCCACTCCTTGCAATAAGTGGACGATACCAAATATTTCACTACGATCACGCAACTCAAAAGAAATATAGATGAAGTGGGATAGCATTCTTTGCAAGTGATTATTGTAAATGTTGTTGAAATTGCTGCTACAACCAAGTGAAATTACGGCTGTATCGCCGAATTTCACCAAATCTCTATCTACCGAGTGCCCCTAATATTTGCATACCTAATTCTGAAGATTTCATTGATGCGATTTCCGCATAGTGTTTGGTGAATAACGGAAATGTTTCAGTTTGCTCTCTTTGTGGTCGACTTGGTCACTAGTTCTAGCTGGCCATAACATGTTGCAGCACAAACAATGTTCTGCATAGTTTTCCCTTTCGCACTATATGAATCCGGAGTCTCCCATTCCTGCATTTGCCATTAATGATCCATTCTTTCAGCTTCCATATTATGACTTCATCGTTTCGATTTACATATTCTTTGCTGCTGTTACGTATTTAATGTCTATTTGCGAAGCTTTGAGAACATTTAACTCCTTGAAGTACAACCTCCCATTCATTTTTCTGTTTTTCCACTCCGGAAGGACGAAATAAGTAAAGAAACAGACAGATTGTTTTATCGCAATTCAATAATACAATCAGACAGTACCTAATACAAGTGACCAATGAACAGTATCGTATTACCCTTTACAATGGCGAATAGGAAAGGGTGGTCGGCAGTGAATTCGATTGGTCGAGGTTTTATGGGCACTGAAGCTACCTCTGTTATCAGTACAGCTGTCGCCGCTGCAGCTTCTGTTCCTTTCTCGTTCACCTGAAAGCAGGGAAACAACAAACTGACGGAATAGAACCGGAAATCATCAGGAAAGGTCGGAGAAGCAAGATCAGTACAGTGAAGGTCATAGCTACAGTAAAACATGAGAACAACGACCATTATACTTTGTCGAATAAACTCAAAGAAAAAAAAACAAGACATTCAGAAAAATAATCGAAGCAATATTTGCTGGAAACTGGCTGCACACCACGCTGACAGTTTCAGTTCAATCAATAGACAATAAACGAGAAAGTGGAATAAGGCAAGCCGGTCGGAAAGTTTTGATTAATGCAAAAGTATGAGACTAATATACTCCAGACTGGTTAGCACAAAATCTAACAGAGGGATGAAATGGAAATCTACGCAAATAGACAATAATATGAAGCCTACTGCTCTCAATTTTTGAAAAGTGCTGAGATCTTATTTGAATAATTTGTGTTCAAATTAAATGAGTGAGACCGCTTCATACAAAAGCTAATACGCGAAGATGATCCCGGATATGAATATTTCTTTGAACGATATTAAGTAACTCGCCTCAATGAATGCCTTATGGACGACGTCCGAAATCTTGAGCGGAACGTCACTTATACCACTGAAATTGGCGAAATCACCAAAAGCATCAACGATACCGAGTTTCGTTAATGCATCGACTAACTTGAATTTCTCCTCCAGTTTGAATTTGGGTAGTTGCACCTGAAAAGTTGATTGTTGTTTCATAGGACGGCAGTTTCCATTCATTTCCTATGACTGTTATTTGTGCACCATTTACCAATAATTGCTAATAGTTTTGAAATGTTCGTATAGCGTCTTATGACTTTTTGCATCAATACCTATGGTAAGGTAAATGGCTACGATGGAAGTTGGCTCGAGAATATGCTGCTCTATACATATACCAAAACATCACTGAGAAGGGAAAGGTATACAATGCAATGGCACTTTTGCATTTCACTAAACAAAAAGCATGCATTAAGCTTGATGAGAAAATCGTTGCAATTAAACGATGCATCATAAAGTCCAGCTTACTATAACTTCAATCGAGGAAGCATTGTGGATCATTTCGAGCATATGTTGACCGTTCAACGACTCCTCCAATGCTGCCAATCCGTATTTCTCTCTCGGTAGGAAGACGTACATGTATACATCACTGTTCTTATAGGGCAAACCCAGAACTTGTACTTTTGCATTTTCATAGTACGGATAGTCCGCTTGGATTGACATCATGTCCACCTGAATATTATAAATAGCACAAAAAGGCGTTCAGTCATATCATATTCCGAAACCCCGTCCAACTATGTGACAAATAATCTCATATTAGGCAAGCAAACAAACAATTTCTGTCTTCTACTGTCAACATTTCTTCGGTAGCTCAACAAATCATACATATCATGCAGCGGTGATTTGTCGCTCATAACAAAATTTACTCATTTTTGTTTCCGCTTTTGCCCTTCCTAGACACTTTCTAAAGTTATGAGACGAAGCAATTTCACCAGCTTAATCTTCAATCATCCAGATGGAGGATAGGCCTAATAAAAACCTCTCTTCGGCGAGCTCTGAAAGTCGGAATTTAAGGGATTGCAGCAATATCCAAAGCAGGAGACTCTCAGAAGGAAGGTGTCACGTCCTTCGCCTTTGTATTTATGTTTAACAGATTGCATCTCATAAACTACTATCAAATGGTAAAATGTGAACAGTGATGGCTGAATCGATCGGCTATACAAATCTTCGGCGAGAAATATGTTTTCAAGTGTTGTAGGAAACGAAAACGCAGACATTCCTCGTTTCGATTTAGATGAATGATGCTTGTTTTTCTCTGCTCCATTATCTTGCTCACATTTCTCTGCTTTTCATGCTGACAAACCCACTTCTTGCTATGTGCGTTGGAGATAGTTCATAGAAAGTTTGGGATTTGACTGCGGGCTATTTGGCTATCTGCTTCAGGTTACCGACATCGTGCATAACTTCTGCTCAGTTCGCCGAGAAAGTGCATGTAGCCACTTAATCGACGTCACAGCAGTGCACATATTAGCAACACAAAATCAAAGTGTTCTGGTAGAACGTTTGCAAATTTTTAGATTGAGCGTTAAACCTTTTCGAGACAGTTTTGAAGCTGGAGGTAAAACCAAAAGTACGAAAAAAATCGAAGTACTGGAACTGAAGAATCGAAATTCGATATGATCTAAATGAATCCAGACAACCTCTGCAAAGCAATTAATGGCATATTTTAGAGATTTCATGAAGGAAAAACCGGTTAGAAAATAAAATAACCAAAATGAGGGATTGAAAACCTCATAAACTTAAAAAACACGTCTAGGAAGTGTCATATCTGTTCATACCTTTCTTCAGACATTCATCTACAGCATGGAATTTTTTCGAATTTCATACCTGTCTAGTTGTGTCTTGTTTTTCATAGAAAAGAGCCTTTCTTGTTTGCTTCTCTGTGAATGCAATGCTCCACGTCCCTTTGAAGTATATAGCGTTAACGAGCACCATACGCGTAGACTCATCGAACATTTCTGGCTGTACTAAATTCGTTATCTTCGAATTTGTTTGATGTTCCACCCAATCGTTAATCTCCTGCAATTTCATCAAACCGAATGTATTATAGAGTTGGGTAATAATGAGAGGAAGGAAAACCTCTCGAAAATAATTTCCGTACTGTTGGCCTATCCTTGAAACTTACACCTCTATCTAGTTCAGATCAACCAGTAAAGACATTAAACTGATCGAAAATATTCAGCGGCAGTTCGTTAGTATAGCCTCTAGAAAATTATTCCCCAAAATTCTCTTCTTCTTTTCTCTCATCCCACCCAATTTCGGCTTTGCGACCTCTTCATAACAGAAAAATTAGGTTTTGCCTTCATCTGTTCTAAGAAAATTGTAAACAGTCTTATGAACATCGCTTATGATAGAATGTTCACACATTGTGCACCGTGTTCTGGGCGATATTCTTTACGGCTAATGCGTATCATTTTTTACTGGTCTTACTATGGAAAGAGTTTCATTATTTTCTTATTTGGTTGTTAAATTTGTTTGCCATCCAAGCCTACGGATGGCACTTCACCACTTTGTTGTAGAAATAAGGACAGTTTCACTCAAATCATTAATTGCTGCTCATCACAGTTGCAGCTCATAGAATTGGTTGATTTACACTCGAGAGGGTACTCATTCGTCGAATGAGAGGGTAAAGGGCACTCTCGACAACCTACGAGGAAGGGATTGCTTGTTTATGCTGTATCAGTCATGGCCAAAGAATGAGCACCAAACTAAACTATGAGGAGGCACAATTTGAACATGCTTTCACCTCACTCTTCAACCATATTTAAGTGTGCATATTTAAAAGCAGTCTGTTTGTTTTGTTTGGTGAACTAAACGAGGAACGAAAGGCTGCTAGGATAGTTCCTGTGTTAGCAGTACGTTCGAGAACTGGAATAAGAAGCATGTGCAACGAACATTCGAAGGAATTAGATTAGACTTGTCTCATTGATCAATGCATGTACACTAGTGACTTCGTTGAACATATACCAGTTTACCTTTGTGACAGCATCGGCTTGTGAAAAATCGACTTGTTGAAGAAGTCCACCGTAGACAGTTCGAATTATGTCCAGGTAAGTTTCTTTCAGATTGAACCCTTTTTTTATGAACAATTTGTTGGCTGAACTCAATTGATAGCCGGTATTCGATTGCGACAATTCTTGCAATAATTTGCCAAAATGCTCGTTGAATTCTTTGTCAGATGCACCTGTAATGTGCATATGTCAACGAGCGAAGAAGAAAACGACGTTGTCACTACAGCATCTACAATTAAAAAAATCTGTCGTTTATTGAATCAATGATAAATTCAGCAAAACAGCTCCAGTGCATGTACGCTATTCCATTTCAAATATGTTTAAAATTACTCCTTGCAGCAATTCTCTCAGAGATACTCCGTTAACGAGTTGCCACAATTTCTTTGGCACTATATCGATCATTACAGTGATATAAGAGTGCGGAAAAAATTGAAGAAAACATGAAGAAGTATGACCTCCAGCAAGGACGTCGTTCATTTGCTTATAGGTGTCACCCTTTGCACCAGCATAGGTCATACCCAGAGCGACTGCGACCGAAAATGGTGAAAGGATCGCTGATTTGTGTGCATCGTTATCTGCACCACTTTTGCGCAGAAGGCCCAATGCGAAATTTGCCTGTGCTACATCGAGCGTCATGAGACCACAGCTGTCATTAAAACACCTATTAAAGGTAAGGAAGCGCCCAGCAGAACGGAAGTAAAGCGATTAAAGAAGGAAAGGACAACCAGCTGTCGAGAAAATAGCCAACAGGATATATTCGCGTTTTCTGTGACACACCGGTTCAATATGATTGTGAGAGCAGTGCGTAGATAAAGTCAATAAGATGAAAAGAGGCAGTGTCACTAAAAAAATGCTAGAGTTTGCGTAAAAAGGCAATGATTCAGCAATGACTATTAACGTCCATTTTCATTGATTTGCATCTACAGCTCGAAACTTTGATTTTTTACAATCTAGTTCAGGTAACGTTATGGATATCGTCGAAATCACAAATTAATTTGTAAGGGTATCTCGCGGAGCAACGGGAACTTTTAGAACTGTCCCCCTATCCTTGTCCTCTCCCTTCCTCGTAGTTCATTTCCGTTATATCACTATGTATATATAATGCCATAACAGGTAATCATATGCAAACTTGCATAATGGGAATATAAATTACACTCACCAGTAGTTGGTACTCGAATATGATGAAGATATCAACAGAAGCAGCAAAAGAAAAAACGAATGGTATGCCGAGAAATACATTTAGACCTGTAAATAGCGAAATTTTCACTCACAGAAATGTCGACTAGAAAGGCCCAAAGCGAGAATATTATTTAAGAGTACAAAGATTTTAGTAGAAAATAAATAGAATTAAATGAGGGTTCCTTGCTAGCTGCGTTGAACAAGTAGTATATGGTCGAGGAAGTTAAACTTAAAGGTTCTGAGAGTTTCAGTTCCTTGACGGTACAAAATCGAGAATGTCTGTGTTTTCATTTAATTATTGTAATAATCTGAGTCTGAGGTTATCACATTAATTAATAAGTCTCAGAAATAAGTGTCCTCGACGGCCTCACTGACCTATAGAAGATGACAAACAATGCTGTGCAAGCCATTATTCATTTTCGTCGTTTCTAGCGTGCGCATAGCGCTCCAACTTCTCTTTTTTTGTTAAGCGATACAGGTTATTCGCAGAACACTGGAACCTGCTGAATGACCCGCCATCGATAGTTACGTCCTCCAAACTGTTCTTACCAGTCCTTTCTAGGCGACCGAAATTTTGCCACTGAGAGGTAACATAAGAGGAATTTTACATAATTCATGCTAATTTATTTCCCACAAGTTTTTCTTCAGGAGTGGTCAAGTGTTTCTAATATCCATTGATGAGGGCTACCCATGATGTGTGCGTCAAAATCTTTGCAAAATTTCAGGAAATTGCACTATCCAAATATCGTTGCATGCTTTCAAAGGTGCACATTGCATTTTCACGTGCATTGCAATATATATAAGATGAGCAATGTAAAATATTCTTTGAATCCTCATATCCTTGACTATTCGATTGCAGTGAAGACCTTTGATCTTGAATTCTCAGAGAATCACAACAATAACATTAGATTTTGTATCATAAAATTATAAATGACTTCCCTATATTCTCCTTGAAAGTAATTTCTCCCTTTCCGAGAAATGTCACCATGAATCAATCGTTCTTTAATTGTTCAGGAAATATGTTCTTTTCAGATGTTTTAAAATCGCTCATATATGAAACATTCTACTTGAAAGCGTCATTGAAGTTCAAAATATCATAGCCGATGATTGACTCGGTTGCTTAGATTTATGAAATATTGCTGATTTGATTTATTATTTTCATACACAATATCCACGTTGATTCTTTTAGTTTGCAATGGAGTTTTATAGCGATGCCTCGAGAAGAGGATGCGAAACTAGTGGCACGTAGAATATCTTCGAAAATGATTGGATTGTAAAAATTCACTTATTTTTTTCAAAGTTCCTCTCGAAGATTGAAAACATATGAACGAGGAAACCATTTCCTTCAAATCCTTATGTGACCGTCCGATGCATCGTTTGTGCCTGATATGTTTATCGTCTTCTATCCCTCAGTTATATGTATATCACCCTACCTTAGAGTCTTTGTTTATTAGCATACAGTCCATTTGCGCGTTTCGAAGAGCACTTCAACGCCATTGGTTCATTTTATTCACTACTCTGTAACCACCACAGAGAAGGTAAAATGTTATTCTATAATTTAAAAAATATTGCTTTTTTTTAAATTCATTCTATACCAATTCCAGTTTCTCGCAGGGAAAGTAAAGAAGTTTACATTCACATCTAGAAAATCAATGCTGAAATGTTAGATGAATTGTCGGATTAAGTTTGAATGAACTATTAATTTCAGGAAATATGTATAACAGCCCGCCGTCCCAATATAGTCAAATATTTTAATGAAATAAATCCTACTCAATCTCTGATTATTTAGTAAAAATCCATAAAACGTAAAGGTGGGTGACTTCAGCATGATTTATTATTCATTAATCAAGCTAGCAAAGATATAAATAAATAAAAGATTATTGTGCTTTTCAAGATAAACTTGAATTAAATATATGCGAATTATATGCATTCATCCTTTACTACTGATTAGTGAATCGTCGGTTTCAAGAGGGCTCCCATCATACTCTTTTACTTCGTCCTATCGAGCCACTGCTACCAGTAGCCTCATCGGCACGAAAGCGATGCAGCAAGTCTACACTCTGCTCTTAAGTGGGATAACGATGAATAGGCCCGTCAGCATAGGAGAGAGGCAAAGCCCTAACCTTCACGTAACCTTATGACTTCATCTAACCGTAAATGAAAGAAATATGAAGCAACCTTATTCGAAATGAAAGCTTTGTTAATAGAAGTAAAAGTAGAACAGAAAAGTAAAAAAAAAATTACACGTACAATTATATACACAATTCTCATATGTAAGAATTCTGAAAGAACTGAAAAGTAAAAGATAAAAGAATTCAACGCATCACTGACAACACCACGCCACTTTGAAACAAACGATTTATATTGCTTAGAACCATCACTACAATTCACACTGCCCACTTAAAATACTGACTCACGAATCGATCAACAAAAAAAGGCTGACACGCACGTCGGTTAGCAAATTGGCGATTAACTATCGTATGTGTGTTAAGTGGAACCGAGAGCAAAGTGGTTTGTCCTTTGTGGAGAACAAAAATAAAATCTTTGAGAATATGCAGCTAATATGGCATTTTAGGAAAAAATTCGGATATATTTGCTACTTGGTTTTCATAATGGTACTACTTATGTTAATAAAATGGATTACTTCAGTTTTAATAAAGTGGATGTTTTGAAATGCACAAAGAATTATTGGTTAATCTTTTATGGCTCTCTGCAAATACTTATGGACGTTTTTCGAACAAAAAAACATAATAAAATGGAGCGATTGTGCAAACTATTTATATTCACTACAAAATTTGTTTGTTTTTAAGGTTATTTTCGAAAATAACGAGTAGAAATTGCGAATTTTTGTGGTTTCACATAAGCTATTTATCACTGATATTATTTGAAACATCCGTTGCGTCAAGTATATTTCATTGAAATAACGAACAGAAATAAAAACCTAATCTAATGTTTTTTTTCTTTGGAAAACTGCTCGTATTCATGTTTTTTGTTTAAGAATTTTATCACAACAGTTTTCTTGAGATTTTTATCAGACCTGTATTTCTAGAATTTCTATAACCAAAATATTCTGCGAAGAGGAGGTTGTAATCAATAATGCAGTGATTAAGGCGAATAGTGACTAAACTTGGATGTCAATTACGTCCTTTTTCTCTGGTTTTTATCTCATTCAATAGCTTTTTTTAAATATGATGTCGACCGATTTTATCATTTCTTGTAATTTATAATTCTTCGCTTTGTATAATGAATCAATTCGTTCATTATTGAGTAGAGTCGAATTTTTAGAAGCGTTAAAAAACATTCGAAAAGTAAAACTATAAAATTGCAATCGACGTTTCGCCACTTTTTGTGAATTTCGTAGTATTTGTTTATCAAATGATATAGAATATAGAGAGAATTAAATTGAACAATAATTAATAAATATGCCCAACAAAAAGTGTCGTATTTCTTTTTATAATAGCAAATAGGAATGGATGATCGGCAATAAATTCAATTGGTCGATTTATTTCTATACTGGCCCTCAATTCACTTTTTACAATTTCGATGCTACTGCTTCTGTTCCTTACCTAAGAAGAAAAAATCGATTAAAATATATGAGAATATACAAAATTATTTAATGTTACAAAAAGGAAATTGGAACAATGAAAATGTTGAGCAAAATTAGCACTTTTTTTTAAAAAAATTATATGAAATTTTCATTAAAATATCTGATAAAAGATAGAAAATATGAAGTAAAATAACTAATAAAAGGAAGGAAATATGAAGAGAACATAGATTTTTCTCTTACAAATCAGATTAAGTTTCTGTTTCCGCTTTTTTTTGGTTTTTTAAAATGTTTTTAAATTGTTCAGAATATTTTTGTAAAAAATACTAGTTCAAAGGGCAATTAACCATCGGTAGCTAAAATAGAGAAGAGGAGCCTTCTATCAGTTTGTTCTTACGAATACTGCTCGACAATAAAATCAATTGTGATCATTGAGGCGCGAATTTCTGGTGTAGAAAGGTGGAAGGAGATGATGCATAATCTTTTTGATGGAGTAATCATTTAACACCTATAATGAAGAAGATCCCTCCCCCCACCCTCCCCCATCCCCGATGATCATAGGAGATTCGCATTTTGAAAGTAATACTATTTGAATTTTGAGCCTAGGTAATGTGCATGGTTTGAAATACAAATATGGGGTGTTTGTTTCATCATTCCGAAATTTCCATGCTCATTCATGAGCGTTTTTTTGAACAAAAACGAACGATGAAATAGTGTTATCGGTCGAATGTTATATATTTACCAGGAAATTCCTCTGCTGTTGAAAAAATTTAATTCCTTGAATGTTGTGCACAATAGGCAACTTGTACTTTTCATTATGCGCTTAGATCGAAATCATGTCCGCATGAATATTATAAACATCAATCACAATATGGCGTTAAGTCATACCATGTTTATTTCATTTTTAAGCGCTCATGATAACCCATGAGAAATGGCTTTCGATTAGGATAGTCATTTGAAGGAATTCAGTCACCTCATATTCCGAAATTCTCGTCCAATAGCATGACCATTAACCTCATATTTGGCAGGTAAACAAGGAGTTTCTAGCCGCTGTGATCAACTTTTCCTCAGTAACTTAACAAATCACATAAGATGCAGCAGTGATTTGTCGCCTACAGGAAAATTTGCTCATTTCTGTTTGTTCTTTTTTCTGTTGCCCTCTTTAAACACTTCTTAAAGCTTTTAGACGAAGAAATTTCATCCGCTTAGTCTTCAGTCATCCGGATGGAGGATAGGCCTAGAAAGAACCTCTCTTAGGCAAGCTCTAAGCACCGGAATTTAGCCGGTTGCAACAACATCAGAAAACAGAAGACTCTCCGAGAGAAACTGGCACGTTCTTCGCCTTCATATTTATGCACAATAGAATATGTTTCATAGATTACTATCAAATGGTAAAATGCGAACAGTGGTCGCTGAACTCATCGGATATTCAAATCTTCTGCGAGAAATAAGTTTTCAAGTGTTGTAGGAAACGACCACGCTGCGACTCTTATTTTGCACGCGCCTAGTGATACTTGTCTTTCTCTGCTCCATTATATTGCGCATGTTTCTCTGCTTCTCATGCTGACAAACCCGTTTCCTTTTATGTGCATCGGAGGTGGTTCCTCGATAATTTCCCAATCGTTCTGTATTATTTTCCATTTCCGTTCAGTGCGCCGTAATGTAACTACGCCTTTGGACGTCGCGACTAATCATACCTACGTCAGCAATGCAGCATCAAATGTGTTCTGATTGCATCGTTTGCAGGTCGTTTAGAAATGAGCGTTAAAACTTTTCGTGACTAAATTAAAAATTAGAAACGGAACCGGAACCGGAACCGGAAGTGCAAACAAACATCGGAATGTTGGAAGTGAAGAATCGAAAGTCGATGTAATCTAAATGAATCAAGACAATCTCTCCAACATAATTCATCCGGAGAGTATATTTGGAGACCTCATAAAGGAACCGAACTAGATCATGAATGAGTAAAATAAGGAATTGGAAACCTTAGAAACTTTTAAAAAAGCCGTTTAGGAAATGTCATACGTGTTCGCATCATTCCTAAACTATTCACCTAGCACCTGAAATTTTTCCAAAATTCATACCTGTGTAGTTGCGTCCTGCTTTTCATAGAAAACAACGTATCTTGTTAGGCCGTCTGTGAATGCAGTGATCCACATCCGTTTGAAATATATTGCATTAACGAACACCATATGCATAAACTAATTAAATATTTCTGCTTGTATCAAATTCGTTATCTTCGAGTTTGTTTGACGTTCCACCCATTCGCTAATCTCCCGTAATTTCCTTCAACCGAATGTATTATAGAGTCAGGTGATAGTGAGGGTAAGGGAAATCTCTCGAAAACAGTTTTCATACTGCTGACCTATCGTTGAACGCTGCACTTCCATCTAGTCCCAATCAAACAAGAGAGATGGTAAACTCATCGCAAATATTTAACAGCAATTCACTAGTAGAGCTTTTAGAAAATCATTCCCCAAAGTCCTCTTTCCCCTTACTCTCATCCCACCCAATTTCGGCTTTGCGACCTCTTCATAACACAAAAATTAAGCTTTGCCTTCATCTGTTCTAAGAGAATTGTAAACAGTTCTACGAACATTTCTTTTGGTAGAATGCTCACATGGTGTGCACCGCGTTCCGGGTGATATTCTTTGCAGATAGTGCGCACCTCTGTTTATTGACCTCACTATGAAAACAGTTTCATTATTTTATTATTTGGTCGTTAAATTCGCTTTGCCATTCAAGCCTGTGGATGATACTTCACTTTGTTTATTATGGGAAAGAATACTATGATACTTCACTTTGTTTATTATGGGAAAGAATACAATTCCATCCAAATCATTAAGTGTGGCTCATCACTGTCATATCTCATGGATTTGGTTGATGGATACTCGAAACGGTACCGATTCGTCAGATCAGAGAGTAACGAATATTCTTGACAATCTAAGAGAGGAGAAGCAAATATTTTGCGCGTTCATGCTGTATAAATTATATTCAAAAAATGAGCATTGAACTCTATTATAAGGCGGCGGCATTACTTGAACATGCTTTCATCTAACTCTTCAACCATATTAAAGTATGCATATTTAAATGAGCTAAACAAGTGCTGGAGTAGTTCCTGCCTTAGAGGTGTGTCCGAGAACTGAAATTTGAAGCATGTGCAACGAATATTCGAAGAAATTACATCTAATTTGTTCCAATAGTCTATGCATTTTCCTCAGCAACTCCATTGAATGTATATCAGTTTACCTCCACGATGGCCTCGACTTGTGGGAAATCGACTTGAGAAATTATTTGAAAATATTGTATTATGGTTTCCTCATAATGGTTGCCAATTTTAAATTGTTGGAAAGTAAGCGGAGACATTTCACCGGTACTATACTTCTTTTTATAATCTATACAAGCCAAAATACACTACAAAGTTGATATTCCTGAAAATATTTTCTGCATGGTAATAGTTACTACTATTGTGTTCAGAAGGCATTTTGTCATCGCATTCGTTAGATAATAAAAAGGGTCGTGACGATAATGGCAAGCATTAAAGAACAACGTATGAAGTACACATCGACGGATTCATACTAACAACTTTGGAATTGACGTGGTGGAGGAATCAATCAATAGACAGTGATAATAACAAGAAAATTTACGTGGGTTCTGAAAGAAAAATGTCCCAAATTCTAATTAATTTTAATGAGTGCAATGGAGGAGTTAGGTTCCACCGTCGTTATGAATCAGGGAATATCGCTTATTGCATAATAAGCATAGGTAAAACATGAAATACTTTTAATAAGCTTTACATATTTTTTCTCAATAAATTTTGCGCACATAAGATTACAACGAATATTTGAGATAATGAAAGAATGTGTTATAATATTTTATAATAATACATTTCTTCATTGCTTATAATATCTCTTGTGATGCAATGAGCTTTCCCGCTGAAGGTTTTAGATAGAAGAAACTTAATCGGTTTGCTTCTTTTAAGTATAGATACAATTGTGTATTGCTGAAGCACCTTGATTTAGGCATCAAACTGCGCGCGACTGAGCTGCAAGAAGTCGTGGCCAACCTAAAGACAGCTGGAGCCAAGTGTATCAGATGGGCATTGGATTAGGACAGATAGGAGCGATATAAATAGATATTTGTTCGTAATGAATGCTCTTGCCAGTCAAAAAATTTCTTTAAGCGATCGCAACCAACAGAATAACAACTTCTAAGCGCCTCATTTCGATACTATTCTATAGTACAAGCGAATCATACAAAAAATATCTATATTCTTTTTCTTCGTATTGCATAATATAAATGAGCAAAGTACAATTGATAATATTTATCGATTTATCTAAAAAGTCAACAAATTTCATAACGATCAATGATAAACGCTCAATGCAGAAAGTTTGCTATCAACAACCAATCATTCCTTATATTGCTCTATTAGTTCATCTTTCACTCATTCGTTGAATATAACACTTGTTGTGTTTTATTTCATGAACAATGTATTTATTTATAACATTTCTTTGTGTTACTGTTACGACTCAAGCTCTTCTTTGCTATTCGGGTGGTTCAGTGGGAAATCAATTCCCACTATATACGGTTCAAAATTGTAAATCTTCTCAATATTGCGTTACTATAACACCAACAGTATGTAAGTATTTTAATCAATTTTATTATTATTTCAATTAAATAAATCTTTGCAGCTAAAAAATTGTATTGAATTAGGAAATTTAAAAATTTGCAACTGATCACTTTCGGTTAAGGTGAATATCTTTAGATGGGTAATTTTTATGCATAAATGCTGCAGGTTATTTCGTATGTAGCGCTAAAAGAACCTTGACTAATGCATTGGAAATTCTCCCTCTCTTAATGAATCGTTCTCATTATTGTGGCAATGAAAAGCTTTATTACTACGTCTGTAGTGATTACTGTTTTGTTCTTGCTCAGTTATTTATTGATCTTTCTGTACTATTAATTTTATTTCTTTATTTTTCGTCAATTGTATTGTTTGAGTTATACAATTTTCTCATCCGTTCTGTTGATAAATAAAAGTTGTTGCAAAAATGCAAATGTTGATAGCGATCGTTTCACTTCATTCCTTATCGTCAACGAAGAAAGTTTAATGATTGTTGACTCTTTACGATAACTCTTGACATCAATATTTCTACCTTTTAGGTATCCTTAAAAGAACGACAATGAAAAAATTGCTGATTTATCAACACTGTTAAAATTGATAAAACTTGATAAGAAAATGCCAACAAAACATTGCACCAATGCTCATTCTATTTTCCTCTTATTCCAATCTATCATAAAGTACTTAATAATTCAGCGGTTGGTGATCCACAAGAGTATGTCATAAAAAAAGATAAATTTTTAGCTGTTGGTGATTTCAAAATTAAAGCATGCGAAAATGAGAATCAAGAATCATCACTACCGATACGAATACCGATTTCTGTTAACGATAGTTGCAAGGTTTGATTTCTTTTATTTCTCTATAGCTATATATTTTAAAACAATCAATAAATGCTTTTATTAGGGCATAGAAATTGAAATGAAAATAATAAGTTACTGAGTAGTTTCAATTACTAAAGTTTAATTTTGGAAAAAATTTATGAAAAAAAATTGAAATTATTTAGTTTTTATCTCACAAATTCATATATTAAAAAATTTTATTGGAAATCAATGACAAATCTATCAATTTCTATAAATTTCAATAAGAGATCGAATGTTGAGTACTCAGAAGTTTTGAAAATGAAAATTTTACAAATAATCTCTTCATAGTTTTTTCACCATTTGAGAGAGGCACGTATGGTTTTTAGATTTTCAAAAATTTTTCTCGTAGGAAAGGAATATGAAAGAAACAACGAGGTGAAAATTGAAAAAAAAAATCAAAAATTGAGTGAATATACAACGAAAACAAATTCTTAAGAACTTTCCGAAATGGGGGATAATTAGATATAGAAATATCATTAATACCAAATTCAAAGTCGAGGAAATAAATACTTTTTGTCCAGGAGACTAGAAATAAGGTAATTTATTCGCGCTATTTTTTGACTTTTATGAATTTTATTATCCCGATCTCTGCACGGCATCAATTCTCTTTATATAAGAAAAACTAAGATGTGTTTAAAACTACACATTTCATACGCAAAAAACAGCCAAGTGGACTCATATAAAAAAGGTAGAAAGTGGTCTGCAATGGTCATTATGCCAGTTCATCGAACAAGGGTGAAATCAAAAACCAATGGGATTAAAAATCAACAAATCAAAAAATCGAAAGGATAAAGATAGATTTAATTACTTCACTTACAGCGTTGAGATTAAGAAGAGTTTTATTATACAGTTGAATGCAACATCATTCCATACATATGAAAGTATATTTCAGGCGGAACAATGTTACAGAACAACGGCTGAATTTTTTAATGCGACGGTAATGGTGGATATGTGTTGCTGTGAAGGATATCTCTGTAATTGTTCACCGAATGCTCTTAATATGGATCATTGCGCAAACGCGACTATTGGAGGTAACGGGGGTGGCAGTGCTGCTGCTAGCAGTAATAACAAATTCTTATTATTAGTAATGATCACCGTTTTCATCGCAATTGGTCTACGTGGAATTTGAAGCCTTTTGTTTATTGCTTTTGTATTTTCATCATTAAGTTCTCACATAAATTTATAACGATGAGTTTAGTGGCAACAACCGATATCTTAGAATGAATTACCCGATGATACACTTCCAGTTCGATTGAAATTATCGCATTAAACATGAACTGGACACACAAAAAAAGACGATATAAGTTCAGATATGGCTACGATGCTTTTTCCCTCAGGAATCCTTTAATTCCCAAAGGAATTATTTCGTTCCCGAAAGAAATGATCACACTATGCAAGACACATTATTATAACTTTACTTAATCGTAAGTTGAAAGTACTAAATAAACAACACGCATCAACATAAACAAAAAAAACACACACACACAACACACAGGTGCACATGTAGTGCTACTTCACTAATGCTATGCAAATTAATTATGCTAATTGAAATCTTAAAAATTGCATTAAATTAAGAAAATTCAAGCCAAGCTTTTCAACTAACAACGTTGCGCTATATTCATAAACTGTACATCCTTATAACGTTCAAAATTAAACCAAATAAGAGTGCATTGAAAACATTATAAATCCATATGGCTTTACCATCATAAAATAGGTTCCCTTTCGAGTTTCTGTTTATTCCATTGGAAGCACTACTCGTTACTGCATCGAAGTGTTCAATTTTCCCATTTTTATTAGCGTTTTGATCTTGAGTGCCTGGAGCTGTGATTTGTCCAGTAGGTTTGATTGTGTTAGGCAATGAGTATGTCCAATTCCTATCTGGTTGATAATCAGAACTGATTATACTGCAATTTTTCAGTAAAATCATATTCCCGGTGATGGAACTATGTAGACCTCCAGCTATATTATTGACGGCAGATTGTCCTTGCCAAGTGATGTAACAACAACAAAGTGGTACCTCTGATCCACGTAGTTCGATCTGAAAAATACAATTACACATATTTATTTTAATTTTATAAGTAAATAAATTACACAAATATAATTCAGCACCCCGGCAATTAACTGCCTGTATCGTATAGGTCATTTGATTTGATGAATTGTAGAGGGTATTAAATATTAAGGCGGAGCGTTATAGATATGAAACTGCTTCTTACAACTACTTCTGATCCGTAGTACTTAATACTAATAATTCGGTCTACTAAAAGATTCTAAAATCCGTTCTTTCGATCTACAGCATATTTCATAGTGCTCATCATCCGTTAATTGCTATTGCATTTCTCTTCCACCACTCCAATCTCTCACTAGTAGAATCTTTATTCATTTTTAATATGTTTTCTTTGCATTCTTTGATATGAAGAAATTTTTTGCTATAAATAATCTATGTGGAACTTACATGACAGATTATTTCTCCGTGATGTTCGGATGATGGCCAGGATGCACTCATTGCAGTTACTTCTAAAATGTACGAATGAACTGTGATGATTCCTCTTCTATATAATGACTCGATTTGCGAATATGAATGAATGAGTGCAGCTCAAGATTTTCACACATTTGCCGGCTTTAAGGCCGATGCACCGAACGAATCTGCCCCCATTTTTGTTATTTAAAGTATATGTATGGGCAATGGTCTTAAAGGTAACAGCTAATCAGCCTAAAAATACCACGAACGGATTTTATGACTATAGATGTCTCCAAGTTGTGAATTTGTCCTCCTTGCATGCCTCAACGTTTATTGGTCGGTTGCTTTTAATGGATCATTATGGAGCTATATACTGTTGTGATAGATACCGTATAACCTTACATAATTTCAAATTTGTCTGTACGGTAGCAGTGAAGATATTTCCATGAAGTGCTCGAAAACAATTTTTTTTACTGAAAGACCACCAACTTCCACCGGAGCTTTGTATGAGCTTTTTTCAACATTTCGGCCTATATCGCCCCGAGAAGACATGCATACTGCTCTAGTCTCATTATTCCTAACTCTTACTTTTTTCGAAATAGAAGGACTAACATGGATAACCGAGTGAGAAATTATGGAGGAAGAAAACCACTCTATTATATGCGCTAGACCTGTAAAATTCCACATTGTAGCTTTATGGATTCACTATCAGACAGACAGACAAACAGACAGAAATAGTTACCTAAGTGAATATGGACATATTCAGACGTTGCAATAATTGCACTATTGCACAGCGAATTTGCTAAAATGTTTGATGAACCAATCATAGATAAATATACAAAAAAAACGATGATTATTTAAAATTACCATTGAAATTCATCGGCTGACAATTTGTAGTGAATGTTTGAAAATTGTTGACTGGAATATTACGATTGAAAAATGAGAAAGCATTTGCTTTATAGAGAATTATCAACGAGGAGATCATATAAAGGAACATCTGAAAATAATTCGCTTCAGAAAGTATTAGTCAAAGAAACAAGTAAAAATTTTTTTTTTGATATTATTGTAATTAACAGAAGATTGCCTAAGGGCATTTATCTCAAAGATGGAAGCAAAAAATTTTTTCACGATGAAAACTGTACTCGATTTCTTCATATTCTTATTCGATTTTCCGATAAGTTCCCACCTACATTTGCATTACCTGTATTCGTATATTCGCCCATTCTACTACCTAGACGTCATGATGCTTTAGAATGGAAAAGATAAAAGCTGAAGCACTAGGCAATGGATAATTTCATAACTTTATCATGTGTTTTTATGTCTCAAGAATCACTCAGAATAAAGTTACACAGTTTGATGGGTATAATGCAAATCAAAGGTTGCGGCTCTTGTTTCTTAAATTTTCTTTAATTTCAAACATGTCGATAAAGGGAGACTAGGGAGTTAAGAAAAATTAAAATTTCGAAATTATGGAAAGAGTCGGCAATGCCCTTCGATACATCATTTTGTGCTCATTGCGATTTGCATAAAAAATTTAACTGCAGATTTATTGTCCTAGTCAATTAAATATATTGTTAAGTTTATTGAAATTCACTGTCTTCCTTCCTCCTTCTCCCTCCTCACCTCCCCTTCCTGCACCTTCTAAATGCATCCCCATACAGACATCCCAAGAGTGTTACCTTTGTGTATATCAATGAAAAAACTTGTAGCAAAATAAAAAAGGTGCAAGAAAACGATATAACCTTGCAAATGAGCGAAACGAGAGAAGACGATGTTAGGGAAAGGTTAAGCTGTTCAATAGAACTTTGTCACTGCTCTAAACGGCAAATAAAAGCACCTCTTATATTATTGTTGTGAATATATGAAATATGAATAATATTTCATCAATTAAAAAAAAAACGATTCCAGCATATAGGCAATGAATCATTCGATCGTGATCGTCGTATATGTGCGACTTCTTTGTAAGTTCGCTTTTATTTTTATTTCCTATGAAAGTTGAAATGAATTCCTCAAAAACACTTTCACTCCTTCAGGCTTGCTTCATATTTGAATACATTTTGCATATCAAAGCGAAAGAGTTACAATCCTGGCTCCCTTCTCAACTCCGCTCCTCCACCGACCCTCCCCCCCTCCCCTCCCCTCTCCACCAGAAATGACTGCTTTTTTCTTAATTTTTAATGGATTTCCCTCTGACTGAGGAACGACAGGAAGTGGTCCTATTACTAAGGGAGGGATTGCCTATAAAAATTCACGGACAGCTAAGTAAGAGGCCACTCAAGTGAATCCTGCGAAATATGCAAAGTCCTCTGCTGGCTAAACTATTAAATCAGCTATCATTGGGTAGAGTACGTTAAATATGCAAATTCAATTGACAAGGCAATTAACAACGAACAGATCGTTTATATACCCACTTCACTATGCAAATAAATGGTCAAATGAAGCAAACATACACATTCACCGATAAACATCGGTCATGAAGCACTGTAAAGCTAAAATGAAGCCTTCTATTAAAGTAGGAATAGAAACTGAAATAAAGACCTCTGTCGATTATTTTTTATTCACTCAACATTTTAAAAAATGCGCCTCTAGATATTTTGTAAATACAAAATTCCTAATGAAAACCGTTATAGAATAAAATCTAATATAAAAGTTACTAATTCTAAGTGGTATTCGTTGTGTTTATTTAGCAATTTATCCAACATTTGCTCAATGGCTTCACTAATAAAATGAATCGAATTAGCCCATAATATTCCCACCTCATACAGCCTAAATTAGTCCATATGTTAGCCGTTGTAGGAGTCATAAATTGTATAGTATTTTAGTCCTAAACTAATATATTATTAATAAAATACTTTTTTTTCTTTTAATTGTGACAAGAATTATTCATAATCGAAATATAAGCCAATAAACTGAACACTAAAAAGTACTGTGGAAAACTTGCAGACTTTGCTTTCATTTGGAATTTCTAATCATTCGAAATTTGCATACGAGTAAAACTTTGCTTTCATAATAATTATATAAGTAAATCTTAGATTTATTTATTGCTCCCCTCCCCCCAAATTTGCATATAGAAGTACCTACATAGAAAAATGCGATTTTATTTTTAGCGCATGCAAAAACATACAAAGTGAGGTGGTTGTATAGGAATGAAACAGTAAGCAGATTACAAAGAAATTTTCATTTCTACTCCTCATTCCTCCATCAGATGAGTAAGAATCACTCAGACAATAATACAGTGCTTCCATGTGTATGCACCACCTCAACGTGTCATAAATGTAAATTCCACCTAAAGAAATTGATGTTATGCAACGACTTTAGAAAGAAAAAACAAAGTAAATAAAAATACTGGTAAAAACATATGTAACCTCATCAACAACTTTATATTGCTCGTTATGTTAGCAATAGAATACAGAAAACATTTCATGAGATCAATAAAATCAGAGTCAACAACTATGAACACATTCAAGATAATTGATTCTGAATTGCAATTCCACATATGATTCCTCCACAAATCGTTCATCCCATCGGAACGTAGAGGAGGATTTTTCAGATATTTTCATGTTTACTTCCCTTCTTTCATTCGTTTCCTTGCAATTTCATCATCCTGAAAATAATTTCATTCCGATCTCAATTTTATCTATATGTTTATTACTTTGCTTCAAATTTACACTAATACAAGTCAATATCACTAATTAATCCCGAAACGTTTATGACTTTTAAATCGCTATTTTTGGTTATTTTATGAATTTCGCGGTTATTTTCGTTCAAAAAAATATGCGAAAAAGATCAATTCGAATAATGAAATGTTGTGATGCTTTCTGAATGAATTCATTGTGAAACAAATGTGTAAGTAAACCTTTTTTTAGTTTAAAGTGCTTTTCTCTTCTAATCTAAACGCTTCAGAAAAATTTTTACAAATGAATTTTCTTCCAGCAGTGCTTGGATTCAATTCCCTACTACTGTATGTCAATTTATTACCATACTCCCAAAACTACCTAGTAATGTGTAGGCGTTCCCGGGATCGAACTTTATAGATTCAAAAATGAAAATCACCGTTCCAAATTCGTAATATTCTGGCACCAACTGATATAACCATTCCGGTTCAATTACGCTAACATCACGAATTGATTCTTGTAGAACTTCCGAGAATATAACCCTTCAAATATCAATGCATAAATAAATCGATGTCAAACCTTAAAAACCTCTATGAACAAACTCATATATAAAAAATATAACGGACATACAATATGCAAATTCATATTCGTATAAATATTCATATAAATCTTACTATGTGATATGTAAATTTGTAAAATAATTTAATAATAAAAAAAACCATTAACAACTAACATGAATCTTTTCTACACGATACAATCGGTACCTCATATCGTCTTAGCAATCGTAGCATTTGATCACGAATATTCTCTGCACGACATAGACCACGATAATTAACATAATGATTGTGACACCATTGTTTCGAACGACCATTCTAAACGTTTGATCGATTAACTGGTCATCCCCTATACCATTACCATCGATGGCACATGCATTAGATCCAATCAAGTTTGATTTTCACTTGGAAATACGATGGACAATTCAAGTGATGGCAACTCATCTATCACAAAGGTGAAGTGCACTTTGAATATTACAGAGGATAATGATCTGAAAAGCATGGCATCCCATTTTACGCTAATGAAAAGGTAAGGTGAGGTGGAGAAGGGGGCGGGATGGGAGGAAGCAATATGGATATGGAAGATGGAATATAGAACTTCCTGTTTCTCTTGATTTATAGAAGTAGAAAGAGAAGAAAAGAAAAACGCTGCAATAATAAAATGAATGAGATTTAAAATCTCTCCAAAAAAAGCAATATTCTTACATCAACAAAATTGGTGAAAACATTCAACATCGTTAGATGATCGCCTTCTTCAACAGAAAATTTTCGCTTCATAACTTCCTGAAAAGTTGAGTACGATAAAAAAGATACAAATGATATAATATTTAAAGCAAAACTAAGATGCTAAATGTTTGAAATGGATGGATGGATGTCAGTACAAATTATTATTTGTTGCCAGAAATATACAAAAAATTGTTGAAAAAAACAGCTGAATTTGCATTAATATTTTTGCTAATTTCATAATTTAAAATTTGATTTCAACTCCTCAAGCAATCAGTATGCAAATAGGAGACTGTTAAAAACTTGAATAAATTTGAATAAAAATTCAAAGCAAATGAAGGTAGTAAACAAGCTGACCGCTTTATGCCGACTTCCAGAAGGAAATATGAACACATCCTGAATTTGAAGCATTGCTATAATAATTGCCATTTCTTCACTACAGCCAAATTCGCCTAAAAACGATTAATAACATTCAGACTACAACTACTTTAAAGAAGATCAGCACCAACACTAGTCAACTTGTGCAGACATCGACTTATTACTTCCGAAAAGATGATCTCAATTCTAAAGTTGACAAAAACATTGCCGATTTGCACCACACAAAGAATATAACACACTCTGCCCGCATATGTATATTAAATATAACACATATATACACTTAATATAACACACATATACATTACATTGTAATTCAACAGTCATACTTTTTGCTGAAAATTGGAAAATATGCGGAAAAGAAGTTTTAAATTTAAAAAAATAAATAGTAAACTTCCCATATATGAACAACAAACGGACAAATGCATAATGTCTGAAAGTTGCACCATAGAAACAAATATCCAACACCGTCACTCACTACCGCCAGAAAAGGCATAGCGCTTATGTTTATCAAAAAAAGCAGCAAGTGGTTGGTATTTAACATAAACACCAGTTTGCATCTAGCTGCTCACAAAAAATTCCGACGTCACCGTTTCGGCGCTGAGACGTTGGGCGCCGACCACCCGCGGTCTTGGTATATGCATTATACATAGCGCTGATGCCTAATAATATAGCAGAACTAAATCAAAGTTGCAAGTAGACAGCCAAATTTATTTCAGATGTTCAAGTTGAAATTTTTCAATACAATAAATCCCTATCTATTCATTACTGATTTAGAACTTAAAAATTGTTGCAATTTCATTAAGAACTACTTATAACCAAAAATCCTTTCCTATAGTCTCGACTCGTCGTCAAAACATCCTGCATAGGTAAAGGAAGGAGTTTAATTTAGTGAAGCATAATCTAAGGCATATATAAAAGCAAACTGAAATTCTAAATCTCTTACCGGAAGAAAGCAACGTTTTCGAATGCATTGGTGGAAGGGGAAATTCGGCCATTCGTATACCGATCGGATTTGTCAAATGACCATCTTCTGAGAGAGCGCCTAACGCATATAACAATTGTAATCCTTCGATCATCGAAAATGATGGTGGACGCTGAAATTTGACCATTCTTAACAACTCAAATATATTCGATGATTAAATTAGTACAAATATTTAATGCTTTCGATTGGTACTATGGAAATAATGCAAAGTTTTGGGTATTTTTAGAAAAATAATAGAAAAAGTTTTTTATTACAATGATCAAATCAATCATCTCAATCCTATCAAAATCAAATTCCCATAACATTTACAACACTTAATAAATCTTGAATAAATCAACATTTTCTAAGGGCTTGATAGGCAATCGACATAACTCATTGTCCATCTAAAGCATCCCTTTAACAAACTAAATTTAACCCCCCATAATCCCAGGTACGGCTTTTAAGCGTCGTTTTAGGATTTTTAGATGTAATCCATAAGTCCGGAACCACAATTTCAGATATGACTTAAAAGTGTTATTGCATAACTTCTACTTATAAATGCCACTTAAAAATTTCAGATATGAGCCATGTCATTCTATAGTTCCAGCTATGACTGATCTTATAGCTCCATGAAGAGATATAAAGGAACATAAAAAGGAAATTTTAATATTTCTATTGAATAAAAGATGAAAGAAACAACCCACCGAAATGTAGTTGAATCGAAGAACATTATGAATACCAAGCGCTTTCAGTTGTAGAATCACGGGTGCAAGATTACATCGTTGCATTTCGGGTACTGTTGCTTCCATCATTTTATCGAATTCACTTTCTGAAGAAATATTTGCATGAATACGGGAAAAGAATTTACCCGAAGAAATTAATCAAATTCGAAAGAAAAATCAGTCAGAAAATTGACAAATATTTGAATCTTCATGATTTTTTTTTGAAATAAAAACACTAAAAAATAATTGAAAAGTCCAGTTTCGTAAAAATATTTCGCTCCTCCTTTCCATCTTTGTTCATATACTTTTGCATGCTCCCTCACTTCGGCAAATTGAAAAAAATCACCTCCAATTGAAGAGGATGTGGAAGGTGAAAGGAAAAGGGAAGAAATATAAGCGAATTGTATCCTAATTTTTTTAGAGAAAAGCACTGCTGCAGGAAAAAAAGTGTGAGAAAGAAGGAAAATGAAAAACGGGAGAGAGATAGAAAAATGAATGAACTTACAGCTTTTCCAAATTTAAAAAAAAAACAGAAAAGAGCAAGGTAAAGCATGGTATCCTTCTAAGTAAAAGGAAAAGAGGGTTCTTTTCAAAAACTGAAATCACGGCACCCTCAAATCTGTTAAAATCAGCAGTACAAAAGAGATCACATAAAATTGCGCTCTTCTATATACAAGGGATGGTACTACATCTTTCTAGTTGTTACATTAACGACCACCTAAATATTTCGTAATATCTGAGGATATCTGGACTGAGGTACGTTCATTCGATCTGCTCGAGCTAATCTTTAAAAGTCTGGCTATGGCAGCTGTAACGATGTCGTAATCACAAGTTATGTCTGCTGTAAAATACTGCCCCAACCTGAGTCGACGGGATAACCCGAAAGTTGCGATAAGGGAAAAGCTTATCTACGCTTATTTCTATAGCAAGCTTCTTTTTATTTGCTTACTATCTTGATTGACTACCTATAAAAGTTTCTGCTACATCATCACCAACATATAATAATTTTTCGAAACTGTAAGAAGATGAAAAATATAATATCTACGAGGCCTAAAGTGAATAACACTTCGTAAATAATAAAATATAAATAGCAATCAATGATGTACTTACCGTAGGCGATACCAGGTATCGTAACAGACGCTTCGGCAATATTCGTTGCAATAACCACTTTACGTGTCCGATGTGGAGTGGAATCGAATGCTTTCAACTATAAAACATTTACAATAAACTCTACTTATGAACTTCATTACTCATCATCTAAATAATTACGACACAGTATGAACAATTTCGAATCAATCAATTCATATCTCACTATGAATGATACTGTAATTTGGATACAGTGTTTGCTACAGTAGGAAAGTTTACCTAAAGAGATAAGTAAATCGCTGTAAATATAATCTATAGCATTCACGAAATCGTAATGCCACAAAACTGAAAGGATATTATAAAAATTTGTGCTTGGGAGAAAACAATGGAAAATTTATTCCATAGTGCTCAACCTACCTTTATAGATTGCTCAAATGATTTTAAAAAAATAAAATCATAGCCGCAATATTGAATTATAAAAAATTCCCATATTCTCAATCAATTCTAAAATTCCTTACGAATATCACCGAATGAATGATATCTAAAATGCGAAAAAAAAATTAAAAAATCTTTTTAAAAAAAGTCATCGAATTCGAGTTGGGCAAAAATTAAAAAAGGCAAGAAAACGACCTGTTCTGCAGCCGGAAGTGCTCCATACATGGGCACAATCCATAACTTGTCGCTATTTCTTAATTGCCGAGTCATATCGATCAACTGTTGACAAGCCATATCTACCTAAAAATAAAGCAAGAGTAACTAAATTTTTTTCAGCAATATCTAGCATATAAAAATATGGCACCTCTCTGCATAATATTACAACCATATCGTATGCTGTCGAATAATTCCGAAAAACTGCAAATAATATACAGCCTGGGGTCTCTATTTAGAGAAATACGGTACAAGGCTCATTTAAATTTAATTCTAAGCCTAATTAAATATAGGTTAAATATTCTACCGTATATCAATATTCTCCTCGAAGTACAGTAATTACAATCTCGGGAATTTTTAAAAGATAAATAATCTCAATTATGAGCAACGTTAAGCAGCAACTTTATCAATCATTACCTACGGGTCTTCCGAAAAAAAAAATTGAAAGAAAATTAAAATTTCTGAGGGGAAAATTTTTGAGACGATCGATGCGAACCTCATCTAGCTATCCTAACAAACTCATCAAAAACAAACAACTAGTGGAATAAAAAAAAGAAAAAAACGAAGTCGGTTAATAAATCGTACCTCATCTTGACCTGTTAGAAAGGCTAAAATATCACCAACAGGTTCACTCTGATGCAGTTTCATAACGGTCTCAACTGTCTTCGCTATATAGTCGGGAATACCGCTAAAATGAGATATAACGAGATTGTCAATAATACTTAAATTCTAAGTGAAACTTTAATTGCTTAAAGATTGCTGAAGGGTTCTAAAAGGTTATCTTATCACCGAAATTCCAAAAATGAAACCTCCGCCTAAATGCTCCAAGGTTGAAATTTATTAATCACTAAACCGCCTCAGCAAACCAGTCTATAAACAGTTAAAAAATTGTTGAAGTACCGAAGGCGAAACCTATCAATGCCCAAATGCTCAAAGATTAATCTGTGAGCTGAAATAAAAAAAAGAACCATATTTATGAATCTCTAATATACATATAATCAGCACATAAGTTCATCTGAAATCGCGATAAAAACTTTTTCTGAAAATTTTTTCTTTCTTTTTCTCAAATCCAGAGAACATCAATTCATAAACCTAAAGAATAAAAAGTATAAAAACGAGAAAAATCATTCAACGATCGTAAATATCAGAAAGAAAAATTCATAACCGAATAGCTTCGAATCAGCAAATCAAAGAACTGATCATTGCAAAATATTTTCTCAAGCATTAATAAGTATTGATTAAGATATGATTAAATATCACTTATCAGTGCTAAAATTTTTGCCCACTGATAGCTTCAATAAAAACTGCTTCAAATCCCCCTCCGTCTATAGGAGATTTTGCATGAAAACTATTAGGAATGAAGAGAAGGGATGCCGCAGTGAGGACGGGGGGGGGGGGGGGGGGGGGGGGGGGGGGGGATAAATGGGGTCGTTCGCTTCTAATGTTGACTACTGCTAATCAGTAAATAATAAAAGAGAAATCAATGAATAAACCTCTTTGTATAGTAAATAGTAACCGGATGCATATGACCCTCCACAGATAAAATTGTTGCTGTATCTTTACTGTGATCATTCGTATCGTTCAATTCGAAGAAATCACGAAATAACTGCAATTTGATTTTATTAAATACCATTATTAGTGAGGTGTTTTCTTGTTGCCAATTAAGATTACTTAAGTTTATTTACAAAAATTAATTTTAATTATCATAAATTGTTTTCGATAAAATACCCTCAATTGTTATCAAGTATTGATAAGAAAGAAAGATCGTTGTACTGATAAGTACTGATAAGAAACGATAATATAAGGAGCAAAAGTAAATTTTAGACAATAATAAACTAGGCATCGATGGGGCGAATTGATGTTGCCATCGGTCTTCAACCTGTCCCATAGATCTTTCAAGTGAAACACGGGCAGCAGATACTAGATTATGGCCACGGCCCAAAAATATAACAATATCGTAGTTTTACGGATCTGATCCCTATAACAATCCTACGCCTCTTACAGTAATATGGAATCAAACCTCCTACAGCAAAATGAAATCAAACCTTCTACAGTAATCTAAAATCAGAGTCGTTAAGCCCGGATGTAAGCTCTAACTTCAATCTCACCGTAGGATAAAAAATCCAGAAGACTTTATCTGCTTCTTTGTTTAAAAAAACTAATGAGTGATAAAATTCTTACAATAGCATCGAGAGTTGCCGATGAAACGATCACTCTGATATCATTACGGATTGATAAAATTTTTCGTAATAAACCCAAAATTAGATCCGTATTGATTGAACGTTCATGTGCCTCATCCACCATAATTATACTGTAAATATAAATAATATTTCCTATTATAACCGTACCATGATTACCATAATGCCGTGAAAAATAATACCGCAGTCATGTTATTAATACTACAACCCTCTACTATTAATCTTATATGAAACATTTCTGTTTTTTTTTCTCAATCGATGTGGTTTTACATATTGGAATGGCAAATTCAAATGCCTACTTTCGAGTTGAATCATTTAAATTCATTTTCTAATTTTTTATTGCTGTCTCTTTACACAAAATTTTTCTTTACTTCCGTCTGCAACCTTATTATGACTCTTCAACTAAATTTTAAAAAAACCCTTACCTGTATTGAGTAAGTAGAGGATCATTCATTAGCTCTCGAAGAAGGATACCATCGGTCATATACTAAAATAAATAAATTTTCAACGAAAACAATAACAATGGAATATGATCAATTAGAAATCCCCAAAAAATTGTCTTGAATGATGCATAGGCTAGCTCCATCACCAATATTTTTTCCATCTTAAATCACGGTAAGTTGCTCACATCAAAACGAGTCGGTGATAAAGCACCCAATTCTACTATTCTTTTCGTTTCAGGTTATATAATATTAAGACTCTATTTGAAGGAAACTCTATACAGGAAAATTTGAGTGAAGAACTTTCGCGAAGTTTTCGAAGAAAATTTGGAAAAAAAGGTTTCAAAATCACTCATTCAAAAAATTGGTTAAAAAATATGCATAAAAAAGAAACAAGGAAAAACCCGAGTATTGAACGATACAAGGGAAGATAAAAATTCAATTTTCATGCTTATATAAATAAAATATTTCTGCGATGAAAATCCTTTTAAAAATGCAACCCGATAATAATTGATAATATAATAAAACTAAGTGTATTAATAATAATGAAGAGTTGAAAGAAAAAACTATAGAAAATAAATGAAAAATAAAAATAAATAAATGAATGATCTATTTTTCAGAAAAAAATTCAAAACAAATTGCTCTATTCGAGAACAAATCGAAAAATTACAGGAAAAATTTGGTTGAATATGAACTGAATGAATAAATTTTCGGAATTTTTCAAACTATTTCAATTCACTAACTTTAATTTTGGTTTTTTCGTCGGTCATATCATCAAATCGAACCATATAGCCGACATCCTCTCCCAATTGGCACATCGCTTCTTCGGCCACTCGGTTAGCCAACTTTAAAATTTCATTTTCCAGTTTTTTTCGAAATAAAATTTTCAAATTTTCAAAGAAAACCAATTTCTGCACTGAAAATGCAAAAAAAAATTTGTTGAAAATAAATCGACGAATTACAAATGGTGTAATATTTGAATATATTAAAAAGGAAGTAACAGTTTGATTAATATCGAATGCACTAAGAACCGACAAATGCTATAAGATTATGCTTCTAAGACAACAGAATGACGCTGGAATGCAACCATCTATAAAGATTCTGGAAAACCTTGGATCTCCGAGGGAGGAGAAGAGGATAGAGGAATATAGGCAAAATGCATTTTTTGAGGAAGGTCTCGCAGTAAACTATGGCACTATCCTCAAATTTTTCCTCATGTCCGAGCGTGGATCTGCTCTGGGAAAGGGAAGGGAGGGCATAACTTATCGCCAATGTACTCGCTTAAGAAAAAACTTTTGACTTCAGCCAGATTCGAACCTGGAAGCTGCGGCACGACAGAAAATTTAAACAGCTCTGACATGGCAAGGTATGCGAATGCGAAAGGGGTGACTTTTGAACCCCGGTTCCAAATTAGGCATGGATCACTTCAATGCAATGAGATACAACGCAAAAATAAATGCCATCATGAAAAAGCTTTTCATTTTATGTACAACCGTACACTTCATAGATGCCAGTTTCTCATATTTGAATTCAATTTGAAACAAGAAACGATGCACAAAAAACATACCGTAACCACTGCAATCCTTCGTGGTTCAGTAACACCAATTTTTCGACCATCCGCTGCCCAACCAGCTTCCATTAGATACTATAAAAAAGAATATTTAATAAAAATATAGAAGGATTCTATTATGAGAACACCATTTTGAAACCTTAAAAGTTATACGCCCGTTTGTTTTTTCCCAACTTAGAAGCAATGATGGAGGTGAAAACTTCTTTTTCCTTTCATGTTTTTCAAAAAAACGCAGAGAGGACCTCCTTGACTGATCTAAAACACTGCAAAAACACTCTAACCTACAATGTTCGAGTACCCTTTGATTTTTTTACTGCATGTACTCGAAAAATGGGAGAAGGGAATACAGAAAAAATTATGGCAGAGATTTCAAAAAAAAAAATGAACGCATCCCCTATAACTTCTCTTGGGATATGCACCTATTTCTGGAAATAACTAATATTATAAATTACCCGAACCCTTACTCCACCACCTTAAACACATATCGCTCTTGGAATTCACTGAATGCCGTAAATCTCAAAGCTTTAAACTACAAGAGATGGATATGTAACAGATTTTTAAGCAATTATTCCAACATTTCGACAATAAACTAATTTTTCGATGCAGCAGGAGGGTCTGAACTTACTGCGCGACCATCATCTCAATGACAGTACTGGGCGGAGTGGCTCGGTAGAATGGAGCCAATGAATCTGCCTGGACTCCATTTTTAATCGACTGCATAGGAACCAATAGAAAACGATGAATGAATTTTATAAGATATTATAACAAATTAACTACAAGCTATATAAATAGCTTCTATGCATCAGCGATAACCAAAACAAATACCAATCGTGAATAAAGATCTATAGTTATCACAATATAGTGTATAACCCATTGAGCTCAATCATTCATCTGCGCACACTCAACAGACAGTATGCGTGCTATATAATCACGTTCATATTTTTGAACCTGTTGCTTTATTAATAATAATATAAATGTAAAATAAATAATATTAGATTAATAGGTACTGAAAAAAACATATAGAAATTTCGAAAGATTTATAAAATATCATAGAAAGCAGTCATACCTTAAATATAGGTAAACGAGATCGTTGTTGTTGAATCGATAGCGATAGATAGGGATTATTATAAACGATAGAACAACCAGTATCTACTTCAATACTTGACTCTGCGAGACGTTCCTCTAAGACCAATGGACCGTTACGACGTTCCCAACTATCGTCAGATGCTGCAAAAGGGAATAAAAATATTCTTGCATTTATTTTTAATTTTGATCTATTTTCACCAATGAAATCCTCCCATTTTGAATAAATTAAGGCAGATAGATAACTTTAATTAATATTGGTCCCATATTAAAAAAGACAACAATATCAATAACGACACAGTAACATCAATTGATTGCTGGAGTGAATTTTCACCTTAATTATATACCATGAAAACGTTTACGTCACAGTCAATCATTCTATTTCGCATTTTTCAAAACATTTGCCAACAAGCGGGATAGAACCCAAGAACTTTTTATGAAGCAATCAGCAACCTTATTAACGAGTAAAAATTTTGTTAATAATTAATTTTTGGATTAAGAGATATATGCTAAAACTACACATATTTAATAGCAATTTGAACAATCTAATGTTGAAAATTATTACCTATGTTTATTAATTTAATAATTTCTAATTCCCCCCCTCCCGCTGCTGTTTTATGCATCAATCCAGAGAAATTTATGATTTTTAAAAGCAAAATTATCTATGAACTTTGTTCTGAATCCCTCCTATTCCAAATTTTAAATTTCCATCCTATTAATATCACCTATCCTCTCATGTCTACCAAGGTGAATACAATCCTCCTTCCTCTTTCACCATTTAGAAATCTCTATGCTCACAGTTATTGTAGATACTATTTCCATACATATACTTTACGAATGATATTAAATTATAAAGTCTAAAATTGCAGAAATTTATTGTAAAACATATTAAAGAACAATACAGATACTAAAATATTAGTGAAAAAAGAAAGATGAAATGCAAAAAAAGCATATACTCACAAGGTTTGAGGAATTTTGGTTTGCGAGTCATATTTGTGGGTCCACGCTCATGATCGTCAGCTGTATTCATAGCATTAACTGAAATATTCAACGCTAAAGTTATTTACAATTTTTTTTTTTTGTTGATGTGGAATATTTAAACGATTCTAATTCGAAAAGCATCTAAGGTGATAAGCAGTCAATCAATAATGGTGTTAACGACCGATCAATAAAACCGCTGATCACCTCATTAAACTGCCATTGATTTTGTTAAATTAATTCATTTAACACTAAAAAAAGATATATGAACCGAACATAAACAGAAATGGATATACAGACAAACAATAAGAACACAATAGGAAGCAATAAAAACAATACTGAAAATATCAAAACTTTGGTAGAAAATGCGAACAAATAGATATCGAATACGTCGGTGTTTAATATATAAACGCAGCAATAGAACAAAACGACTCAATTGAAATCTAGAAAATGAAGAAGCGATGGCATTAACGATGTCAACAGTGCATAAATTCCAGACTCGCCGAACACGGGGAGAAGTAGGCGCTCGTATCGTAGAACAATAACCCTATCAATTACGGGAGGGGGAGGGGGAAGCGGAGAAATAAACTGAACTATTGCTGTGAAGGAAATATTTGAAAGGTTGCCGCATATAATTTTATATAGATCAAATTTTAACTTCCAATATTCCAGTAATTTCTGGATAAAGATTTTTTTAACACAGTAATATAATTTAAGCGATATGGACTAGGGTAAATTCTGCAGAAAGAACTATGGATGAAACGTTTTTTTTTTGTATATTCTCTGAAAATTTGATACTTGAAATAAAATTTTCGATAATGCAGCAATAAATTTTTTCGTCAAAATACGCGGAATACAGGTTGCAACTTAGGATGATTTCGCAACGTTGTCCGATTTTCAAATGTTTTTATTAAATTTGCTTTTTTACTTCTAATATTATAATGGACTAATCGAACGAGTTCAAGGTAAATAAATAAAATATTGACGAGTGATAGTTCTCTGATCTGTCATGTATGAATTAAATTATGCGCCCACCGTCTTCTACATCGAATCACTCGAATCCGCCGTACTGAGTACAACACAATCCTGTTAGGAAATGGTCAGCGGTTATGCGATATTAGATTTTGTATCGGTACCGATATTTCAACCTTACCTACTTCAACCGGTTCCTCAATCGTTCACGATCGTCGATTAATACGGAAAATTCCTGGTGTGAATTCAATCCACAATACTCTGCAATTTCGTGTTACTCATGTAGAAAATATACTTCAAATATACATTGTTTCTGCTTCAAATCTATTGGCTTTTATTGAGATGCTTTCCGGTTTGTGATTCTATTGAAATTTATGACCTCCTTCCTCATTCTTGCTTTAACGGTTCTCTTCTATAAACTTTCCACGAATACGCCATTGCCTCGCTAGGTGTTTTCCATCATTTCCTATTTACGACGCTACTTGTTCAACAAAGATTCCGCGTTCAACGATTTCTGATTCGAGGTCACTATAACGCTACTCGTTGGGCATTTTCACGGTGCACTACACTTCTTTGCCATAGTTTTAGGTGTTTTAACTCCCTACGCTTTATTAGACGCCAATAATGTATCAAAAATATTTCGTACCGCCATCTACTTTGAAAAATGCAAGTGGGAAACACTGCTCTCTCCATATAACTCATCTTTCTTAAAATCATGTCATTAAAACCTTTCAGTTCTCTCGTGAACTTGGAGACCCATCGCGCCAACTCTATCAAATCGCACCTGCAACTTGCGACCACCCACCTAATGCAGCTTTTAGTGTAGCTCCATTTATGAATGAATAAAACGAAACGCCGGTACCGTACACGTGTCACACACACACACACACTTGTAGTATACCTATTTTAACTGTTTTCAACGCTGACATCCGGAAAACCCAAGCAAAACCGCCACCCCTAACAACCACCTTCCAATTACTGAGGGTTCGACCCATATGACGGACATGTGGATGCAAAATAATCACAACGTTACCATACAAACCTAACTAAATAATGAACGAACTGTCTTGTGTGGCAATGAAAAACACAATCTGTTTGACGACAACGATCATAATTCCACTTGTCGTGCACGTACATACATTCGCGAAACCCTAGAAAACGAGGCTCGAGCTTGATGCTGCCGTCTGAATGATCTCGTGCTCTTAGGAGAACCCTCACTCACACAGCATGAGATGCCTTATTTCAGTGAAACGAATACAACAGATATCCAACCACAAATCCAATTCTATAAAATGCTGCAAGCATCGCTCAGCTTTCAAAATGATACAAGTCCGCATATGCAAGGATATAATGCCAAAAACCAATCGATAATGAAGGAGTTTATTGAATGAATGAGTAGATGAATAAAAAAATTCAAAACATCCAAAACTATGCAAGAAGATGCCAACATCGTCTTTCATATTTCAATAAGAACACGACAAGTATAATAAGAACAACATAAATAATAACAACATCCCAACTGTCATTGAACAACACCTTTCTCCAGCTAGCAGAATTCGCGAATGTTGGAAATGATGCGCAGCAATCGATACGGTTGTCAATACCGTCGCCGGTGACACATACAATGAAACAATTGGTTAACGTCAAATAGGGCAATACAACAACCCTAGACGATAGGTTCACACTAAAAGAAATGTTATAGACCAATGTGCGCATGAAAAAAGAAAAACACCTACAAACACCATCAACACATTATGGAAAAAGAGTTATTCAGCGAAAACAAAAGGTCAATGCCTTTTCAATAAAATATCAACAATTAATACAAACCTTTATGACTGCTAAAAGTTGAAAAATATAAAAATGACGAGTAATTAGGTGATCCTCCATCGAATCAAATCCTTCCTCCCATTCCACTGATGAAAAATCCACTTCAATTCCGGCCACTAAACCTTGCGTTCCAAATGAACAATGTCTTGAAACTCCCATTAGAATTTGCGTATCGTTTCGAAATATTTCACAACGTTCTAATAAATCGTTTAGCAATCCAAATCAATCATTAATGGATCATCACAAGAAGCAAACAACATCCAATAACAATGCCCTATGTGTTGAAAGAGAAAACGCAATAAAACAGAACACAGCACAATTCGATAAGACAACGGAAGCTAAACAATACGGCCAATCACCTTCAACGGAAACAGCAGTGCACAAATCATCCAAAACTTGGTACAGCTCCACATTTCTATCCCCATCATCCAATTTGCTAAACAATTTCATCGTCAAAAACCTACATGAATTATGCCACCGTCTTTTGGCAAACAGCCTCCAAATATCGTTGGGTTTTTGGCGCAAAAGAATTTAAAAAGCTAAACACATCCGTCAGATAGAAATAATTGTGCCCGCTCATCCAAAAACAAACAGCAACAATCCGCGAACCATCTCTTTGCTTTGTTTATTAGCGCGTTCATCGTCGAATCCGCTTTTCGGATGGCTGAAAATCGGTCATAGGCGGCCCACGATGAAAGCCGCCCGGCGGGCCACCAGGACCCCCACCGAATTGCGGTCCACCTGGTCCCATAGGTCCTGGCCCACCAGGTCCACCATATCCCGGTCCGCCGAATCCTTGCGGTGGCTAAAAAATTATCGTTCTCATAAAATTGAAACTTTTCCTTAGAGCTTTTGCAATTAAATTATAATATAATAGAAAGAACTTCAACCAACAAGCATATCACTCACATTTCGAGTACTCTTAATGATATGCAAAAATCACATTTGAACTTCATTAAGGCCAAAAGCTGCGATGATGACCGCTCCTCACAAAATTGACATAAGGGCAAAATCAAATTAGGACCACCGTGAGTGCGACCTGACACTTTGTCACTGAACTGTATGCCCCAAATAAGAAAACCTTTCGGGACTGATACATCCCCACGTATGTTTGGTGATCCCATACATACTCAACGTTCGCCAGTGACCGCGTGTAGGGAAATTTCTCGTCTCCCTGCTTATGCAGCGAGCTGCAAGAGAATCCCACCCTTCGTATGCCTCCGGGAATAACCACATGACCTCATTACACCCACATGGGAATAACGGAGGCTCCCTCATAGAGCAGTTGATAACTTGATCTATAAAAAAAAGACCTACCTGCATGGGGCGTGGCGCACCTCCTCCAGGAGTATCCGTTCTGAATATCTGTAAAAGCTTCTGCACACCCTGCACCAGTGTCGGATCTGAAAATATCCCCCTTTCAAGTTTCCACATACGATCACGCCACTTGAAACTTCTAGCGTTCTTTTCAACTTTGCCCGATAGGACGCTCTAACACAAAAGCACAAAATAATAACATTAGTCATGATTAAAGGAACAGTGGATGAGATGAGGAACACCCTAAGCACTTTGCATGAGGCACCGTACAGTAATGTAACTTGTAGCACAGCAAGGATCTCCGAAGAGTACGAAAGGAGGGAGGAGGAAGGGGAGGGGAGAACTGGGGGAGGCTTGTTGCCGCACTGATAAAACGATGTTAGAACAACGAGGTACGAATCCACAACCATCTGTGCAAAAACTCAGCTCAAAGGCATCGATTTCAACGTAAGTTTATTTCCTCTATCATGTTGTTCCCTCCAGGAATAGAAAAATTTGATCACATATTTCAAGCATTTCTATGAAAGATATACAAATATGTTGCAGGCGTCAATTTTCTTCAATGAAACAAACCTGCCATGCCAGGCACACCAGGACCTCCAGGGCCACCTGGACCTCTCTGACCACCGGTACCAGGTGGTCCCTGCTGGAATGGCGGTCCCATGTTGCGACTCATTGGACCATCCATTGGCGGGCCTCCACGTCCCATCATATCAGGTGGTGCTCGACTGAGTACATCCGGCGCCGGACCACGTATCATGTCGGGACCAGGACCACCAAACGGTCCTCCTGTCAGAATGATCCAGCTCAGAAAGCCATACAGAAACAATATCGTGCATAACATTTATGAAGTTTGTTGCAATTACCGTGCAACGAATAGTGAGCGTGTTAGTGCAAAATAGATGGACACATGCATCAACTTGCATGTTCTGCAAAAAAAAGTGCAGCACAAAACAGTGCATTATTAGCGTTGTACACATATGACACATCAAATTTAGTGGAGGCAATAAGTACACATAACACCTCCTATCGAATAAATATTGGGCTACACCAACGATCACATACATCACCTCTGATCCGCTTTTTCAGCTTTTCACAATTTAAAAACTGCTTATTTGAAGGTGTCTGTGAACCGACAAATACCGCTCACATCCTTACCTCATGAATCCCCAACAGCTTTCAGTGAACAGCATCAAAATATATATTGCTTTTTTTCATATTTCAGTCTTAACATAACTAAAATACGATGATGTTTATTAATATTTGCTGCGTCCCAAATGCCAAATACCAAAAAGATATCGACCAGCACTATTTCCGAATAAAAAGCACAACAATTAGCTTTCCTCCCCACTAAATTACTCCATATTAACCGTAAAAAAAAAGCAGCAGAAACGAATCAGCTCCCGGCGCTTTCAGAAAACTTTCTATCATATCCCCGCCCTGGTAAACTCATTAGTGAACTTTGCAACTTGAATACAGGCATATTCATCTACCTTAATTCCTCCTATATTAGTTGAAAACGTTTCAGCTGAACTATGCATGCAGCAATTAAAAAGACGGAGAAGTGCATCACACAAATAAGCAATCAAGAAGAATAACCGTGCACTCAGTAGCAATCATAATGGAGCAATATTCGACCCATCCTTTCCAAATTTCCTCTTGTTACTATCACTGCCAAAGAATACCAATCATGCCGCAATATTTTCATGCCATCTTCTATATTACTTTCTAGTGATTATATATCCATACTAAACGAATAAAAACCATTATATCCGTCTTCCAAACAACCAAACTATGAGTGAAATCAAAACATCTTTAAAACGTTTCGGAGAACTTCTGAATTATATTTCACCTTTGCTGGATCTTGGAAAAATCACCCTGCCAGGAATTGAATAGTCAGAGCCAGAACCCTTAAGCAATCGCAAAAACATCCTCAATGATCCCAAGCAGACCTCTGCCCTCGAAAAAAGGTTCATTAAGTAGACTAAGTGATGCGTAAACATCACAAAAACTGACATATTCGCATAACACATTTGCAAGAATTTACTGGGTGGTGGAGGCGCACCTCCTGTCGTTGTTCCCCCAGCACCAAAGAATTCGCCACGAGGTGGTCCACCTGATGTAACGCCTGGAGGTGGAGCTCCCACCGACTGCGGCGGAGCAGTGCCCACATTGCCCAAAATCGACGTAGGCATTTCACCTCTTCGTGCCGCAACCTGTGCCATACGTTGGCGTTTCGCCTCCTCAAGTCGTTCTAACTCTTGCTGTCGTCTTGCCAAGTCTAAAAACATGCTAATTATGGATGAACAACGATAAACACAATCGTAGATTACCTGCCTAACGATTTCACTTAGCCTCCTGATCGTTATCGTAAAAAGGAGAGTTCTTACAACATCACCAGGACAGCAATGACTACCTCATCTTAACAACCTTTAGTTATCACACTTGAAAAAAACTGGTCAGAACATCGTTTCCGATCTACTAATCAACGATCAGCTAAACGTGCGATGTAATTGAAAACAAGCAATGAATTACCCAGAGCCCATTATCCCCAATACCACTCATATAGATGAACTTATCTCCTCTGAATATCTGGACCTGAGGATCTGATAAAAGGAAAGCGGAAACGTCATTCAATGACAGAGATGGCCTTTCCCGTCGATTATCCTCCTTATTGCCCACTAAATATTCATCGCAAATATCATCGAGATATCCGAATTTGATATCTCTTAGATTTGTAAACGACAATTAAAATGTCCGAACGGACAACCGAACGGAAAGGGAACCTATATGTTTAAGCATTTAATACTCAGACGCCATCATATCTTTATGTCCTAAATTTAACCGAAACCTCGATCAGTAATGGATAATCACTTATGGGCATCCTCGTTACTGTATTCTTCGATTGTTCTCTATAGTCCTTTGATGTAGAACGATGCGAGATAATATGTAGAAGTGACGAACTCATTTGCGCTCATTTGAATGGCTGGGCAAATAGTATAAAAAATCCCCGTATACAACGTCAGAGATGTTTTTCCCCTTCTTTCATCTTTTGCGGGCTTGCTTCTGATGCCATGTGAACTTTAATTCAAATGGCAGATAAAGGGATAAAGCATGAGGCAAGGTGACCTACAAGCGTAAAGCAATGCATCCATAGACTGCATGGTACTAAAAAATGTTTTCTAATCCACAGTGTTTTTTGGACAAAATTTAAATAGAACTAAAATAACTAAATTTTCAAAAAGAAAAAAATCTTAGCCCAATCGCCAAAGTAAAATATTATCTTGTAGCTCTACAAATAATTTAAAAAAATAGAAATAAAAAATCCCCACAATCTCGAATGGGATGCACTCATATTCTTCTTTTATCAATGCTTTCGCTTCATGTTTCTTATATCCAATTTGCCCAAGGAATGGGATCAAAACTGCAACACCTCCACTAATCTTATTCAAATAAAGTTGCTTAAAACCGTTATTACATCACGTTAAATATGTCAGCTCCAATGTGAATGTGAACTCTCAAATTTAAAGACCTATCCGCGTTATTTTTCAAACTCTTCAACATAAACGAAGCAACGGGAAATCAGATGCACATTCCTCACAAAAAAATTTTAAAAAATAAACCAATTTCGACTAGGAAAAAGAATAATCTAGGAAACCATGCTGCTTTCCTATAATTTCGCTATTCACTTAGAGACTGTGACAAAAATATAGGAATACGACTAATATTTCTGAATAAATCAACACCGCAAAGCAAATACTCTACCGGGGAAATTTCTTTAGTGGAACCCCGCTCACTTATTTCCGCAATAGGTATTTTAGCTGATATTAGACACCTGGATATCTCACTTCACGATTGCATCGAGGAAATAGGAATTGGCATCCTGCATATCGGATGCAAACGCAACGGCAAATGGGATATATCCAAAACAGGAAGGATATTCAAATAAATAATTATACAAAACAACTTAAATTACTCAATTAACACTCAAATTCAAATTTCGCTCCCTCCGAAAAAATTATACAATAACCAATGGAACTGAACTAGGCTAATAGTGATAAATGAAAAAACCTTCGAATTCAAAGAGGAAGGGATGGGGAGAATACGTACCATGCAATACAACAACCCAAAAGCACACCATACAGCATTTCAACAATCATATGGCTAAAACTTTCAAATTTAAACGTTAATTAAAACTATTAGTAACGTTCTCGTATATATCCTTTAAATGTGAAACACCACAGGTTACGGCTCTATACGGGCGAATCGCTGTACCCCACAAGTTGGCATGAGAGTCCTTTCCACATATCCTTCATTTGGAAAATCACAACTTTACAACCATTTTGCTGAGTTTTCAATAATAAAATACTCATAATGAATCACATATACTTTTAGCAGTTTGCTCATTTGTACAAACCTACATAAGCATTATTCCTTCATCAACCGTTCGGCCGCATCATACAAGAACAATTCCCGGTATACTTCCGGTTAAAAGAATTTTTCCATGTCAAAGAGTTTTCCATGTCAATTTGCTAAAGTTTTGCAACTGCAGCTCTAATAATTCTCGAGCTAAACTACCTGCAAACTGACAGACATGCGGACACAAACATTGCGTTACCAATAATGCGCTTAGCAAATGCAATCTGCGAAAGCGTATGGATATATATGAAATTAATAAATACCAAAAAAACATCACAATCAACGCAATCACTGAACTTCAAATTAACATCATTTCCGTAGTTAAATGATTCTCGCAAAAATTTCTCAATAAACAATAGTTAAAAACATTAGATAACGGTTTGTCAGATGAAACAACTTTAAAAAATTGCTAAAAAAACTGAAACTCTTTCATCTCTAAGCGGACATCAAAATGGCATGGCTTAACTTGCCAAAATACAGCATAGCCGCATGTTGGCAAAAGCACTCAATCGAGCTCGGCACTCATATACATCAAGCACCGATCAGAATGGACCAATACAACGGACTACTATCAACCGCAGTTTCTGATCGGTACGAACCAACTGGGCAGAATCACCGAAACAGAAATAATAAGAACAACACAATGTAAGAAGCACTCGTTGCATTGCAGCTGTATTAACTTGAACGCAAACCAAAACCTGCACGCCATTCCAATGATAAGCACGCGATGAAGCGCCACTTCCTACTTGTGCAATCCTTTCAGCAACTCAACTTCATACCATAACGACCTCAGCACCATTCAATGTGAATGCGTTTAGTGATAAGTAATAAGTTAATAAATCTTGCCTTCACGAAGCATCTGTGTCTGGTAGTCTTGATAGGCGAGCTCCATATCAGCATCCAATCGTCTACGAGCCTCCTTCAGCTCCTCTTCCAACTGAGCTCTACGCTGTCTCTCCACCTCATAGAGCTCTTTCCATTTTTGACCGAACACAAACTCGAAACTGTTGCTCGGTGGAAAGCGTGGACCCAGTTCGCGTTCCCTACACATAACAACAACACTACGAACCATTCCATTCAATCGAAATCGCATCAATGCAATATTTTCCTCTTTCATATCTTCGCCACAAAAAATGGAACTCATAAGTGATAGCAGTCTTGAAAGACAGATAGACAATTCTTCCACCCCTCACCTAATATTTGAGCTGATTTGCACACATCACTGGACAGAGTATTTCTATGGGTTCGATTAGCTAAACAAAAAGGGAAAAACGCGTCCAGACTTTTAGTAGCGTCGAAGCGCTCTACGAAAGGATACGCTCGCCGAGAAGCGCGATTGTTCTAAGAGATTCGATGATACTCAGCGATCCGCACATCATTCCACCCTACTCTCCAAACAATGTTCACAGGCTACAACGATTAAGCCGACTGTTGCTCGGTCAGATCTACTTTTAGCAACGCAAATGAGAAATAAAAGATAAATACATTTGCCAGAAACCCGAGAAAATGTTTCAGCCATTTTTTAGCATCCAACTCAATGCGATCGCAGAGCACCAAGCAAAACACATATCTCAATAAAGTGACGTCACTTCTTTCATGAACATTCCTTCATCGACTTTGGTTTTTTTCACATAGACGCCAGTAAAAGATAATCTGAATGCAGCTAAAATAAAAATTAAAAAAACCATGAAAATGAACAAAAAATCTCACAGCTTAAATTTTTTCACCAATAAAAGTTTTCAAATTACTTATAAAAGAATATCAGCGTTTCATTTTTTAAAAATAGTGCACCATTTTCGAGACAGGAAGGCATCGAATACTTTCAACTGCCAATTCCCCGGACCGGAAATTTCCCAACACCTCAAAGAGAGATTCACATAAGAATATCGTCAACAACGATGGTCTGAACCTCTATTTGAAAAAAAAAGAATACATTCAATTAGGACTAGCACATTCATCGTAAGTGTCTCCGTGATTTCCACTTTACCATCCGGCATATACAACTTTCAACATTTAGGATTTACAAGCGCATGCGATCATATTTCAGATTGGAGTCCACGTTGCACTGCACAACTTGTTGTTCTCGTCCACGAATCGGACAAATGCGCCGTATCACCAAAGTCCAAAGTTGCGTCCTTGCAATGCCCTACTCCGTAGTCCAGAGACTCTACCAAAATATTATCCATACTAACATATCTGCTTACCAATATTTCGATTATGACGGAAGCAGTAAGTCCTACAAAAGAAGTCCTTTTCTATGAGCATGTTTATGATGCGCCATACACCGATTGCAATGAACACATCACAATCTCAAATGTGATATGTGGGAATCACGAAGACACTCACTATATGAATATGCACAATCCACTAGTGGCAATATGTTGATCGTTAGCACGAGTGAAATTTTATTCAATCCAAACAAACGACACTTCTATTGATGGCCGACCGGTTATCACCCACCCACAATTATAATAATAAGCAAACTGAAGAAAGAATTAAGACATTATTCAACGGAAATGTAAAACTTCAGCTGCAAGCTTGCATTATAAATAAACTAGTTAACTGCGAGTACTTAGGCATGAAATTTTGTTTTCGTTGCCGCCCCTCCACCCCAAAAAAAACCTCGAAGATCCGCCAGACTGAGTCAATTTATGGATTGTTTCTGATCCATTTCGATTTTCAACTGGATATGTCGCTGCAAAATCTTTCTGGAAAGGCGGAAATAATCTACTCTTCATAGAAGCTTTTTCTTCTTGCCTTCAATTTCTTTTCACGGGATTTTTCCGACCTGCTTCTAGCCCCAGATTGAAAGGGTATCTCGACTTGAAATCCTTCACCCCTCGACTAGAGGGAAAGAGAAACAAAGAATGGATAGGCTCCTCTACAAGATCACTTTCTCACAAAACCACTGTGTTTTTCTTTCATGCTCCCCTCCGATGCGCTAGAAAACGCATATCTATATCTCCGTAGGTTGGTTACCTCCCTGGAAAGGCTGTGCACGGATCTACATTTCATGAGGCAGCAGATGAAGCAAGTTAAATAAAAAACAAAGGGTATTTCTGCGTGACTTGAAGAACGATAACAATCGCCCTCTGAATTTCACCAAGATTCAAAGCTCACAGATCTGTTTTTATTTCTTTTGGTCTTAAATGAAATCAGTTTTTGCCCCGATATTTCCAATCTGCAACTGACTAGCACTTTGAAACGCGTCCGGCCGCGATCGAGATTCTGATGTGGCTAGGTTTTTGAGATGCACTTGATTTCATCCAAAGTTAAGTTGTAAGCTTATCGAGGAAAACTTCGCAAGGTCACTAGAATATGTGACACCATGTCAATATGGACGGTGCACAATTTAAATTTCTTAACAATTCCATTCAGTATTTCCGCATGAACACCTGCAGGATGCGAGCTTTTTTTTAGAAAAAATCTTCACATAACAAAGAGTGAGCTCGAAGCTGTTTTTCCTAGAATGAAAACCTCAGTCCATCGCCACTTTCACTGGCTATTCTCCTTAAGCAATGAAATGCACTCTCAGCTGGAGAGTGCATTCCGATGGAAATATAAAAAGCTCTATTGTATCGGTGCTATATCAAACAAGCAAGCAAAAAATCCTCAATTCGGCAAGGAATCCAATGATTTGATTCGATTTCAATATTTCTAAAAAAACACAACACGAAGCTTCCAGTAAAAAAAGCAATATAAAAAATTTCACAACAAAAGAGTATAAATTTGAAAGAAGATAATAGAAATATACTTTTGCAGCTGAGCGTTACGTGGGATCATACGCTCAGCGAGTCCGTCGTCTTCGTCTCTCGGCTCCAGCATTTCCACAACCAGCGGCTTGGGGCTCCTATACGAGAAAATTTCCAGCTCCACAACCATCCATAATTAATACACACTCATCAAATATACACAAAATTAAAACTTCATACTTCACCCGGGAGTAATACAAGACAATATGCAAATAAAACGATGCCAAGTTCGGCAGCGGAAATATTAGTGCGGCACCAATCAACCGGATGTATTACTAGAGTTTCACCGAAATGAAACGCAACTGCTTCCTAGCTTACCACCCATTATTTCGAGATAAACCTCTGAGAATGAGCAGCAAGAAAGGATGAACTTTTCAATACCGACCAAACTTCTAAGGTTAAGCATCTAGCTTATTGCTTGGAAGTACTGTAAATCAGCATCCAGATCTGCATTCCGGATCGTCACGGGAAAAAAGTGGAGTCATTTCCAAAAACGAGTTTTCCCTAGAAAGTTCCAGCAACCATAAATCAGCTGAAGTGAACACTTCAGATTCCCAAAGTTTCACTGTATTCCCTCTCAAAATTTGCCTGTATTCTAATCTCGTTTTCTGGAGCAATCCCCTAAAAACGAAACAAGAACTTCAGTGTTTTTATCTTCAAATAAACTCAGACATTCAATGAACATAAAAATTTTCACAATAAAGCAAACACTAGACACATTCATCCTTTTGCTTTCTAGAAGACCCAGGAATTCTTTACTGTTCTCTAAGCATTCAATGCGAGGATAAATATTTCGCCTCATCATTTTCTGTTACCTGCATACTTTGAAAACAACGGTAACTATAAAAAAGTGCTACGTAAATTCTATAACTTCCTACAAAACTGCCACATCTCTGCAACTACGATCTCCAATACCACTGACAAAACGAACTGCTCGGTTTGCTGTAGTGCAAATAACTTTGTTATTAAATGTACTTGCGACACATACTATCATCACTTAATACTGGACCCACATTAAAACTTGCTCAGTACCCTCGATGAACAAATAAAAATCACTGTTAGAGCCAGCTGTTTACTAAATAAATAGGTAACAGATACCTTAGGAGGACTTAATGCCAGATGCGTTTACCTGCACTTCAGTCCGCTTCAGTTCCCTATTTAATAACCTAACCAGTAAACTTTTGCATTGGCAGCACATAAAAATTTCTGCACAATGCTACTAAAATTTGCACTGAAAACCTTACCAACCTAAGTCACCCACCAGACAATCAAAGTTATAATCCTCTCTTCGTCATTTTTAAAACGAAAAGTTCAGTAGCAAAAAGGTGCCAAATATTCTGCAAATGAAACATTTTCGGTGACTCTCCTCTTCGCCTTTCAAAGAGATTCCCAAGATTTAGAAAAACCTTAGTGCAACTGCATAAAACTACTTTCTGCAATCGTACCTTCCCGAAGCCTTGACTTATCGATCAACGAATTCGACGCGTTGTTTAGGTATACGACAGAATCTTTAGCATTGAGAATAAGAAAAATTGCTGATTTACTTAATGGCAGAAGCTTTAAAAAATTTAGTAGAATACTAGAAAAATCCAAGAGTCAAAAATTAAAAATAATCGAATAAGCTAGATAATTGTTCTTCATCGCTGACACTCAGTTTTTGATGATTCGACCGAGATATGGAAATTGTTCTTTTAAAAATGCAACAGAAATTAGTAACCTATAGATTTAGGCTATAGAGTGAAGAAATGCCGGTTATAATCATATACTCACGAGCAAATGAATGCGCAAGTTGGATTCGGAAATAAACTGAAAAGCACGCCATGTAGGTTGGCAGGATGTGGGTTTTTTTTCGATTTTAATCGAACTGACCGCTTGCACAAACCTTTCTAAGGGACTTTCCTTTCACTCCGACTGATGTAGTTATAGACAAATTTCAAATCGCATATAGATGCGTCCAATTTCTTCAAAAGCTAAGCTCTAAGCTATAATCATCAGTTCACTAACTCAACTTCCTGTCGAATGATAAATGGATATGAAAAATAACATCGCACAATGCGCATAGCATATGCAAATTTCCTCAAATGCATAAAAACTCAATCGACTAGACGTTTTGAGCAATAAAATCCTCCACATGAGTGTTTCATTTACATATAAAAACTCACGAGGTTAAGAGGAAAACTTTGTCTCGAATCTGATGGAGTGCCTCATTAGCGGAGGGTTTGCGTTCAAATTCGACAATACCCTCGCCAGTGGGTCTGCCCTTCTCGTCGACAATATGTACCGCACGTTCCACTTCACCGAATGCGGAGAACGCATGATAGAGCATCTCGTTTGAGACCGTTGCCGACAGTTCCTTCACTCTTAATGCCGCACCGTGCACCGCAAATCGTACACGTACCGGTCTATTGTGGATCATTTTCCCATCGATTGCCTCTTTTGCACTTTCCGCATGTGCACGTGTATCCTACATGCAAACTTCTACACATCCATACCACAGACAATACCCCCTCCCCCATATCCAATGCCACAGCATAGCACACCACCAAACAGGCAATAATTTACACCACCAAATCCTCCTCTATCGTTTCGCTGCTTCCTAATTCAAATAACGAAGCTTCTCTTGACAACTTCACCTGCTAAAAACATCCAGACAGAGCGCTACAAAATTTCCTCAATACAAATGGAAAATTATAATCCAGTTTGTCCAAAACGCCAATCAATGAGCTGACCAATGACTGTAACTTAATTAAGAGTAAAATCTAAAGTTAACAGTTTCCCTAATCGTGGCGCTGAAAACATCAGTAACTTTGACGTGCTATTCCCCCACCCCTCCTTCTCTCAGTTCATCTCATATGAGGCGCAAATACAACATGTGGTTGTTTCACAGCACAAAAAGTGAAGCTTCCCGATTTTATCCGCAGTTCCTGCAGCAACCCTCTTCCAAGACTTTCACTGCTGCTATACTATCTTGTACAATGGCAACAAATAGTGAAAAACAAATATCTTCGGATTTTTCGAGAATAGTAAACACATCTGAAAAATTAGAGAACGCGTTCGTTTGCAAAAAAAAGCTATCACCCAGAATAAGAAGTAACAGTGTCGGTCCTTGTGCAATAGTACCCCCGTTGGTATGACAGATTTTAGCCTTTAGGATTTGGCTACAACGAAAAGAAAGTTGATGAAAACAAATGGAATGCTATCATTGCTCTATAGCAGTTGCCTTCACCTCGCTTCAATCGAGATTATATAATAGACAACAGAAAAAACTTAGAGAGGAAATAAACTAGTAATCTCCCGTATATACTAATCTTCTGAAAGTAGAGTGAAGGAAATATTACACTGCTGCCGCGCAAATTATATAAGTGAACTATAAAACCATCACAGCGTATATAAATTCTTTAAATAAGTAAGAATAATATGAGATAATTAAGACCAGCCCTCCCATTGTAATACACCGTCGAACAGCGAACTCTTGACCGATTATCAAATAACGAATACACGGCTGTTTTATGGCAAAAATATAAATTCAATTAAACACACTCTGGCTATAACGCCAGAAACTAAATCGGACACAATGTGGTTATAAAGTTTTAATACATTTTAAGTCCTTTACTTATTTAATATTCAATTCTTTACTCAGATATACATTACTTTTGATGCCTACAATTTAACTGCCCAAACTACTCGTTTTTTATACCAATATGTAATTTAAAACATTCCATTGAATCACTGCTGTAAAGCTTAACTAACTCTATCCGAGAAAAGCGCTTATATATGGTCAAAGAAACTGAAGTCACTTACCGCCATAATCATTCGCTAGAAAACAATAGCACTTTTCGTTGCCCTATTCAGCACTGCAGTCCTATTTGAACGTTTTCAGCCAACGACCATTTAATTAGCCCAATTCTCTTCTGAATGCTCACAAGAAGAAAAAAAAAAGGTCGAATCAATACTACACTTTACCATGGTAAGAATTAGCAAATACCATGCGGAAACTTATATCATCCCTTCTAAAAATTAACCTATATAACATTAGTCCGGCCGAACGCCTCGCTAATCATAACAACTTCAGAGGAACAAAAAAACGAAAAACGGTTACCGCAAACCATTCAATCAAGACGTTGAATAAAACTTCTAAAACTACTTCCGGTACTGCTAGTCTGACTCCATCAAGTAGGTTCACTTCAAACATTATTGTTATTTCTCACTTTGTTCGTGACAGAGGCAAAAATCTACTGATCTATCAATGACAAAGTATACCACTTCAATAGACCGATAAAAATAATCCCATAATAAGCACAAATCAATTATACCATCATAGATCATCTCAACAAAGAGATAAAAACGAACCTGCAATTTCAGATCCACCTATAAAAATGAGAAAGAAACTGATGGAAAAGGGTGAGTCCAAACCTTGACACCAGCCAAAACGCCTCCTCATTAAATATATATAAGTTCGTATCAAAACTGGCCTTAGTACAGAAGAAGCGTCCAACAACTCAGTCACAGCACAAATCAAATACCTGGCAGTCGCGAAGATGAATATAATTACGTCAGATTTACTTCCGTCGGAATGTTCCCTATCGATATGATGGCGGGGAACAGTACGAGTTCGACGATGGTGGGTCGGTTACAAATGAGAGAAAAAGTAGCTGATCATCAACGAATATACACAAAATTATTTCTCGGAAGCAAAAACTTGTGAGGTATTCTCGACTGATAACAAAGCCTTCTATCACCTTTTTGCGATATTTTACTTCCGGCAATGAACACGATATGCAAATGCAACGATAGTGTGCACGGTCAGAGTTCGCTGTTCGGTTAATCGGCACCCNAAATTATTCATTTGTAATTCTTCTGTGCAGCCTTAGCTCAATTCATTGAAAGCAATAACACCACTGAAGTTATTTTAAATTAAATTTGATTAGAGAATTAGTTTATAAAAGATAAGAACACATTTAATACTAATGAAAAAATCCTTATAAGACCTTTATAATATTAATTACATTTGTGAAGGGATTTTTTTCACATTACTGAAAGAAAAATTGCTGAAATTTATGACACCATCGAAAAAACATTTTGACCAATTTTCGTCCGCAATCAGAACCAACGGCCATCACGCGAATTTTTTACAATATGAACTCGCCGCAAGCATTAAAGCTTGTAAGCAATATCTGCCTCAATGATGGCCGCAATCGGCGTTTTCCCTTTCTCCACCCCTACCCTCTCGCAGTTATGGTCACACCCAATTCCCCTTATGAGGATCATCAATAACCTGTTTACACCCTTGCTAATAAAGGATTTTTTCGGGTATCAACACGCCAAACAAAATTTACTCTTTCGGGAATAATTTGCGCTTCGCTCAATAGCCATATCTTCCAATATATAGGGGACCCCTTCCATATAGGAATTTGATTCCATCGCTATGGATACTTTTCCCTCAAGAAACCTGTTCCTGGGGCAATCAATTACTGGTATTAACGCTAAGGTGATATAGGTGAACGTAGGCATCACGACTGATGTAAGTAATCGCAATTCAATTGCACATGCAACATGGTAGCGTACCATGAGGCAGGCGCTACTGAGGCATACCTGGGCTGTACTCACCGCCTAGGCTGAATGGTCGCACTCATTTTCGCTTCACCCACCGTATCATCGTACTAATGTTCACCTGTTTCATATTTTAACATATCCATACCTTTCCAAACACTTCCTATAGCTTGCTCCTCATGTCCCCATAATCAGTTTCGAACTGACCGATCGCCGACCACCCAGAGCGTTCATTAAGTAGAGCAGTTTCCTTAGGAATATGAGATACGATGGTTTTCACTGATGAAAAACAGGACAACAACAAAACGACTTGATATGCCTGCCTTACGTTTGGCTTTCAATGACATGATGTGACAAGCATGAATGACTCTCTTTGGATCCGATATGGTTCTCCAACAGCAGGAATGGCTCTTTCACATTTCCAAGGATAGGTTGTAAGGGTAAGAAAACGTTCAATTTCTTTTTAAATCGAACTCCCTCTTATACAGCTTTATGCCACTCCAGCAGTTCATAGTAAGCAACTTCTGTAGGCTGTGTTGGACAATCGATCTTTCGAATGCACAGATCCTTCTCTACATTTTCAAAATAATCAACATTTCCCTCCCTACCCTCACTTACACATCAAAAAAGCAATTATGTTTGTTCTGTGAGAACTACTCAATAACATATAAGATGTCAATGAAGAGGACTCTCTCTGCATTTAACGTTTAGGTGAACTCAAAGAAAACGCGAGCTCACTTAACAAGAGCGCTTCTTTCGCAAGCAGCAGATAATTCGAATGCGAATTAACTGACGCACATATATTTGAAGTATTTTTGGTTACATGTGTAAATCGTTTAATTTCGTCGCAGCCATCAAATTTGCAAATTTGCAGTGTAAATTCACCGTTTGCGTAAGCAAATACAAACGCTCTATATAAGCTGTAGTTTGTAATGCTAACAGAAGTCCGGGTACAGAATTCTAAGTGATCATCGAAGTTCCGACTAGGAAATATATCGAAAAAACAGAGCTCGAAAACAAGAAATCGTTTCGCATATCTCCAGTGGTTACGAATCCACGAGGTACTCGAAATGACCTAATCAATGCCGTCGGGAAGCAAAAGACTTACCATTCTTAAGAAAGCGAAACCCTTCCCGCTCAAGTAGCATTCGGCGATATCTCCATGTGGTGAGAACAAATCCTTTAGTTCCTCTTCTTTTAAATCATTCGGTAGATTGCCAACAAAGAGGCGGCAACGTCCAGTGAACTTTTTCTTCGGTAGATCGGTCATGAGTTCATTCTCGCTGAATGCTTGCCCCGATAGCATGCTCATGGCACGTCCACCACCTCCACCACCACCACCATGTCCACGTTGTTGACCACCCCCACTTGACGGATTCTGATCACTCGATCGATGATGCGGTCTGAATCAGGATACCAGTTTTTAGAATGCACCTCATGCTAACTGTTAGAATAATAATTGCATCCTCTTCAAATATCTTTTGTTTTACGCGTTTTTTTGACTGATACACCCCTCCCCCATCACATTACGAGGCTTGCAATTTAAAGATAAGTTCGAGTCATGCAACACGCAACCGTAAACAGCAATTATAAGAGAAACCCCTCCTTTCCCTTCCCTCGCCTAAGAAACATTCTGGAAAGAACCTTTTTGCAGGAAATCCATCTCGCTTTTGTTGAAACCATTCACTTGAACCAATATTCAATGAAACGGCTGCTCTCAAAAAGGAAAAACATTAGAAAATGTAGGCAAATGGTGAGAATATTGTGCATTTAAGAGTGTTTTCGCAGAATATAATATAAAGCGATTTCATCAAAAATGTTACTTAATGGTGAACAATGAGCTCACCCAAATTTTAACACTGCAAAATTAAATAGTAACGACCTTTTTTTGCTGCACTCTTAACGAAGATATTTAGAGGTATTTGGAAATTTAACAAGGAAATCCCTATATACTCGATATCGTGCGCATAGACTCCTCTCCACTACACATGTAGCAAGTGAGGTCTTATTCATCAACAATAACAAAACAACCCACCCTCTCATTTAGTCAAAAGAAAGATGCGCAACTCCTGACCCCTATACAACTACATCCTCTAGCATATCACAGTCTCATGTCACGCCGATTCGACAACTGAAGCTTACCTTTCTGATGACGGTGTTCCTCTACGATCGTTACGTTCATTCTTACCGCGCGATGCGGACCCACCACCGCTAGGACGATTCGACGAATTGGGTGCACTTCCACTTGTACGCGTCGAACTGCCACTATTCCGGGCTCGATCACTCATTATGCTACCTTGTGATCACAACTACAATATTAAAATTATTTCAGCGACTCAAAAAGATTGGGTTCAACGCTAAACGAAAACTGATCAGGGAAAAACCCTTACACAACAGTGGTGCACCTTCGAATAGGGGCAGCACTGTGCGGTGCTCTAGCAAGTACCAATCACACCAGCCTATCACGCCGCCCATACCCCTTCCCCTTCCTCCTTCTAGGCCGATATTTTCCTCCAGTGCTTCCACCATCAACGACTTTGAAAGAGGGCAATTTTCCGACTCCGTCTGGATCCCCCTTTTTCGGAACCACTTCATGATAGTCACCCCTAAAGAAAACTGCCCTTTCCCGTACTCAAACGAAATTTTCTGTTAAATTGCGACGCCAGCTCTGGTTCATAATATCTTATCTTTCCTTCCCCATACACGCAATTAAACCTCTTTCTGATATATTATCTTTAGTGCAAAGCGCCCATTGTGGTGCACTAACCTAAAAATTGGCATCAATAACAAGCAAGAAATCAGAAGAGATTGCAAGCGATCACTGCCGGAAATCAACAAAAGCAATTATTTCGAATGAACCGAATGTAATAATCAATGTGGTTATCAGTGTTGCATTTAGATGATAAGCTCTATCCTCAATTAGACGACCCCAATACTGACAACAATAAACACCTGCAGGTGTTCTAAAACGTTTACAGGATGTCTACCTTGTAATCAAACTGCACTCAGTTGCTTTTTAAGTTATGTGGGCACATCGCTGCAATCTTCTTCCATATATGCACGTGATAAAACATTTCCTACCTCTGAATCACTACTAACCATGTCACATACTTCACGTTAGCGGATCGAAGATTACAACTTGCAGTAAGACAACATACATAAAGCAAAATGAATGAGCATATTTCTTAGTTAGGGTAACAAAACAGTGCATGTAACAAACACGCGTTTTAACCAAAGTCTGATTCAGAATTCCCTAGCATATTTTCGTCTGGCAGCCGAGGATGCTCAGCCTCTAAGGTTGTCCTCTTAATGAATCGAATCTAGAAAACCATAGTGACCAGGCTGCCTCTCCTCACGTTTGCGAGGGAATTCACTGAGGATGAACGAAGGATCAAGGACCAACGTAAAGGTCACTTAACGGCTCAAGTAGACCACCGACCAACCTAAGCAAAATCGGCTTGCACGATCGAGCCTGCAAAGGGAAAGCAAAACCCAAGCATAAGAATGTAGGAGCTAACCTTCCATTCCACTGAGTTCGTTCAATAACGACCACTCCTACTGCTCCCAAATGTCCACACCGCCACCCACAACTAACGCTGCACTATCAAATGATGCAAAAACACTATAAGCAACAAGAAATATCCCTTTTTTTAAAGTGCAGTGGTAATTTCGTGAATACTCTTATGCAAATTTCGCTGCTCACATATTCCATTCGAGGATTTAACTACGGATACAAACGTTGGTACCGTACTTGTCACGATATCGTTCAAATTCGATTCCGCTCACGACCACCAATAAAAGTGGATTTTACCCGTTACTAAAACATGAGAGGAGAGGATCGGCGGAAGCTTAAGTAGATCGATTGGACGGCATCGAATCTGATTCACTTTCAGACGTTCATAGTCTTAATCAGGTCCCGATTTCCCACTGTATCTATGTTCGCCAATAATTTTGCTTCAACTTCTCTATCAAATCGATAAAAAAGCTTACTGGTAGCGTTTGTAACTGTCACACCTCACAGTATACGTGCACCCTCTCCCTAGCCCGGAAATAGCGCCACCTAATAACTACCAGCTCAAGCCAGGCTTTGGCTTTTCTCCACACTTATCTTTGATCATACAGTTGGTATTAGCATACATCAAGCTGTTTGCTATCCCTTACTAATAAAAATGCCGCATAACCATCATCTACCTCCTCCATCTTCCCTTGATCCTCCTAAAAGCAATAGAAATAAAACACCACAATCGCTTAGAAACACTAATAAACACAATGCAAACAATTCCCAACACTCTATCCGAAAACGATACAAACATAACGAACAGCAAGGTACACCACACCACAGCAACAAAGCCTATGAGACGCAAGACTCGACAGAGCGAATAGACGCCACCGAATATCGATCCAAAATGGCTGACCTACAGTAATCACTACACTGCGCATCAATAACACAATGTTATAAGCCAACCACTTCAATTGCCAAATATTCGCATCCACCCAGATTTCATATTTCGGTGACCTGAATTTGGGTTGATTCCCCCTCCCCCTCACCCAGCTACATTATTTCCAGGTCACCTTCCCTTCCTCAAATAAAAGCTTGCAACATTTGATTTCATTACGCAAATACCATCATGCCTCGTTGTAGCTATGACGAAATCTATAAATCATTGCATAACATAGCAATAGAACTTCGCATCCGATTACAAAGGTAAATAATTTGTACGTAATATCTAAATTGCAAATTTCTAAAACCCTTAAAATTATAAGAAGCATAGATATGATTTAATTACTTGAACACTTTTACTCAACTAGTCGACTTGCGTCGATGAATGGAATGTATGAACACTAATAAAAAATTGTTCCAAGGGAATTCTTTTGCATACAGGACCTGTTTTTTCCGGAATGGGGAAAGGTATGACCGGTTACAAGAACCGGTCTACCTGTATAAGTCGGACTTACCGTTTATATTATCAATAAAAGCAATAACAACATAACACTAAAATAAAAACACTAAAATAAACAAATCATACGTAACAATATAATTCACCGATATGAAACGGCCTGTTAGCTGTGGTAAATCATCGACGCCAAACCACACTTTATTCAAAAACAAAGAAACGTATCATCATAGCTCAAAAAAAAAAAAAAAAAAATCGGACACAACCAACACGATCAATCATTTTCTATATATGATGCTATAAAACTTATGCTCATATAATTTCAACTTATTCGTATTTCGATCAATAAAATTTAAGTTCTAACAAGCACCTCAAAATTAGGTAATTGAACCGCATGCAATGATTTTCCACAAGAAGTTTTTCTATTTTTTCGGGGTCAAAAATCGTAATAGATCATTACCAAAGTCACTATCATAGAGGGCAGTGATAAACAACAACAATCGTTTCTACCATCATCGCCGATAACGCCATCGTAATAAAAGTTCCACCTTTCCGTTAGTATTAACCCATAATGTTCGGAAAAATTTCACCCAAATATTCCGCTTTCATGAATGAAAAAAAAGATATCACTTCAAAATAGAATCTATCTCAAATATTCTACAGTTTAACTTAGGTTTCTTCTAGAAATATTCCCTTGCTAGTGTTCAACACTAACTCCTTCCCACATCATAAACCCGACAACAAATCCTCGTTTCTCCACCATCTCCGAACCTATTCAAATTCGAATCACTTAAATTTGAAAAAAAAAATTAAATTACTATAGATTATTTCAAAATATGCAACAAAAAAAATCCGGTCGATTTTATGCCGTTTGATTGTAATTCCTATTAAGTCAAAGAACATCTATATAAAGTGCAATTGCTTTTCCTATCTCTTTTCTCAATTTAAATACATAAGGTGTTTTGCTTCTATTAGAACGAGAAGTATGCGGAATTGTTCGACATACCTACACTATCCTTCACCCTTCATAGGTAAATGTATATTCAAAAAGATAAAAAAGTTTACCTGCAAAAATTCGATCACAGAAATCAAATTGAAAATCAACAAATACCTTTCCACTGCAAACAAAAACATCATAGATTAATGCAAGCCTCTAACATCCCATCCACCGATATCCCTAATGCAAGCCTCTAACATCCCATCCACCGATATCCCCTTGCAAACAATTCACTCTAAAAAAAATGCTCAATTAAAACACATCCCTTTATAGATGATTAAAACATAAAATGTTGATAGAATACTGATCGATTTTATTATTTTAGAAGCCGAATTTCTTCTTCATGAATCCATAATTGATAATCACCTTCAATCCAAAAGCAATATTTCGAAAAAACGATTGTGCCACTAAAATTTCACACAAAAATAACGGAAAACAAAATTTTGAATATTTCATATAGGGAACAAAAGTGGAGTAATAAGGAGAGGAGCCTTAAATTTTCCAAACTATCCTGAGACCCCTCCCCCTATCATTCTCGCCCTTCTATATCCTATATCCTCGACATTTCCCTTATAGTTTCCTTCACAAAAAAAACTTCAAAGAAGAAACATCCTCTCCTCTATAGCTTTACTTCGATCGGAAAAAGTGAGAGAAGAAAGAATTCACGAAGGATGGTTTAATAACAGCAAACTGAGCAGCTCAGCGACAATTACGAGGTGAATGCAAGAAGTTTATAGATCTGCTTCTTGTACTCGTCGAGACCACCCTCCAGTGTTGTCACCGTCCTGTCTCTTACCACCCACAGCTCTTTGCATACCACTTCGATTAGTCTTTCGTCGTGTGATACGATCACCACACCACCCTGCAGTACACACTTATTACTGAGTACCTGCCCCCTTTTTCAGGGATTAAAGATCACAATCTGAGGTAGAAGAAAAAGAAATAGAATAAAAATAATTAAAGCAGTAATAAATTAAACTTTCTTCTTTTACCGGTGTTGACCAGCGAATCGTTAACATGCTCAGCTTCATCCATCACAGATGTAACATAAAATCACTAAGAATTCGAAACAAGTCCTCCTCCCACCTCAAAATTTACAATGATACGGCCTCCGACAAACCCTACAAACGGTTTCCTACACGCTCATCAGGCTTACAACCTCCCCCTCCCTCTCCCCACTCATTACCTGCAATGACGCTTCCTTCAATTTGTTTATCTGCGATCTATTAATTCGAAGTACTTTTACCCACAGAAATAAAAGATAAAAAACTAGCTGCAAAAACTATCCTTCATATAATAAATAGTTAGTTGTACTGTTTCCACGAGAACCCTTACGAAAACAATTCATTACTGCACCCCCCTCCCCTCCCTCATTTACAGAAGGCTTATTCGTGATCGATTTTGTTGAAAAAAAAGAAAAAAAAAACATGGGATGTCAACCTTGAAAGCGTTGAGTGCTTTGCCGAGTGCTTCCACCGTTTCCACATCCAAATGGTTTGTCGGCTCGTCCATTATCAGATAATTTGGACTGAATAAAAAGTGATAAGACTGTCTCGTTATCTCATTACCAATTTAGGTTGGAAGGACATCGAATACCCATTTTCCGTACTGGACTAACGAAACATCACGCCACCTTTTATCGAGATCTATTTACGTGTCTCGTCAATACTCCCACACTTTAGAGAGTGATTTAATTATCGAATGGTTTACAATAAACATGCCACGTTATCTTCAAAAACATCGCACCCCTACAGCTAGATGTCAGAAAAGAATTAATTAGAGTGATGGATTCGATAGCACAAATACGAGCACCATATTCTACTTTCACACCAATATGACTAGATCCTTCAGCTAAATTATGACAATAACCTCAGCTAGTCAATCTTTGGTATCAGCTAATATCTGCATCTAATAAGAAAAGTCAACAAAGTATTTAACGCTTATCCAAAACTAGAAATAACTTACATACTCGTACTCCACTAATATAACACAACACTCTTCATAATGACCAATACAACGGACTTAATAAAGCGAAAGTCAAAATGAGGCAATTCGTCTCCAGTATGTTCATTTTCACAATAAACAGATCCGATAATAATTCATAAAATCACATCAAAAATCGTAAGAAATGGGAAAGCGCACCATATAAGCAATTAATTAACCTATCGAGGTCGTTTATTTCAGATCTTACTGTAGCAAAAATTACCCCTCCAGACGCACATCCCAGCAAACACACTTCATAAAGATGAAAAAGAAAAAACGAATACAGTCCTTTCACGCTTACTTCTGCATAGCTAACGATGCGAATGCAACTCGAGATTTTTGACCACCAGAGAGAGTGGCCACCGATTGCAGCGCTAAATCACCCGACAAACCAAATCGACCCAACGCAGCACGGTATTCCTCTTGCGTATGCCCTTAAATAGTTTTAATCTCTTCATTCCAGCAAGTAAACAAGTGATAAAAAATGCATACTGCCGCAGCTATTTATTTCCAACAATGGGAACCGCCTTTAAGAAATCCAGGATAGAGCAACTCGTGGGAAAATCATAATCCCATAAAAATAGAAAACCCTCAAAAATCGTGGGATTTTCTTTCAGAAGTCTAAGTTCTGCGGAATTTTTCTTGGGGGGTGAGGGGAAGAGGAGGGGGGAGGAGGGTATAGTTTAGAAAAAGTCAAGCAGACAGGAAGCTTCCGATCCGTGCAACACATTCAGCGTCCTAATGGCACGCCTAGCATTCAACCCTAGCCAAAAATATGCGTCTATTCCCTTCAGCACCTCTTAATGGTTTTTCTTACGCATTCAGTCATTATCCTTATGTACCTCTGTTCTTTAAGTTCATTTATTCGATGTTGTAAAACTAATAAAACTGACCAGGGAATCTACTCGCTAGCAATTCGACACCAGCAAGATCCATATCAAGCTGATCGACGTGATGCTGTGCAAAATAACCAATTCTCAGACGGCGATTCGCATTCCTGAATCCACTTGTTGGTGCGAGATCACCCATTAGGATTTTCAATAAAGTTGTCTTGCCGGCACCGTTCTCTCCAACCTGCATTTATCATTTCTTTTACATCACTCAATCAACGACAATTATCGATTTGTGGTAGAGGATACACTCAACTGAGAATTGAAACCCATTCAAATATATCGTGCGAATTTAATTCCCACAATGTGAACAGTTTATATGGAACTTCAAATTATATATGCACAATATACGTATATATCCAAATATTCATGTACATTAGACTTCATATAAAACATTACTAAAGATATATATATATATATATATATATATATATTATATATATATATATATATATATATATATATGTCAGCCAGGATGCGTTTTTGCAAAGTAAAAAGGCTTACAATGCAGATCCTGGAATTGGCATGCGATCCAATGCACAAATTCTGGAATATCAACGGTGAGTGAGGCGTATATCTGAAAAAAGTACGTATGCAGCAAATATGTATCACAATTTTTAATACAAGAAAGTTCTATCACTTACTAATTTATTCGGCAGCACTATCAAAGAACCAACCATGTCGCCAATAACAACACCATACTAAGAATGAACGAAATGGATAAAAGAACTTCAACATCTAGTCAAGCAACACTTTGATCTATATCCACCCCAACTACCTGTTCTAGATGTAATGTGGCTGCTTTCCATCATAGCCGCCGACTAGTTTTTTCTTCTCCTCGATTTTCTGCTAAACAAATAAACTGCTGACAAATGAAAAATAATTTATGAACAAGATTATATACTTGAAAGATGCTTCATCAAGTTGCAGTACCGGATTGCTGAGCACTTCGCATTCCGGAAAATTTAACACCACATCCGGCTCGACTTCAACTGGTTTCAACGCAGGTCTGCAAACATTTCATCCCATAGCACCATATAAATGTAAACATTTGTCTGTGCTCAACATGTAAAGAAACAAATTGAGAAGGGTGCTTAAGTAGCCGACACGATACGCGATCATGCCACCAACTCTTCTAACCAACCACTTCCACAACTAATTGCGCAAAGACCCGATATAGGCATAACGGAGATTCGATAGGTGCAAAATGTAGCTCGAAATATCAATAACTACTATAAAAGATTACGAATCATCGTGAGTTATAGTTCAGAGGGTTACCTCAATCAGTGGACAGGCAGACATAAACATACACGCAGATAAAAAGTTGCCATAGTGTGACAAATCTGCAACAGTGCATAAAAACAACTTCCACCTTTCCTGCGTTAATATTTTTTTTCGTTTCACACAAAATAAAAATAATCACTTAAAATGACAGCGTTTCCCTTCGTTTATTATAGCTAACAATATCCTCCACACAATTTTTGGAATGAAAATAAAGTGGCAATTGAAACAAGGGTAAGAAGTACATTATGTTGAATGCTGTGATGATCTCCTCTTATTCTTCTTATTTATTAGTCTAATGGGATCTTTATAGCTTCGTTTCCGATACATGATCACTGCTGGTAGGACATGGTCATGCATTACTGCTGGCCAATTCCCAATCACTGTAGACCTGGGCCTACGTTCTTCGCCTTTACCCAAGACATAGATCCGTTGACATAGCAATCTATTATTACAAAATTCCTGCTAGCTATGATTAATCATTATTAAATGAACTGAATGAGCGGTAATGAAAACGTAATCGAAAGCATCGATAAATTAATGATCGTATCCTATGATCAATCAATAATCGATGAAAAGAACCAATCGATAGTTTAAATCTCGTAAATAGTCAACAATAGGGATCAATCAACTCACAGTCGCTCAAGCATTTTGATTCTGCTTTGTACCATACTCGCCCTTTTTGCGTTATAACGAAATTTATCGATAAACTCTTGTGTATGTTGTCGTAGTTGTTGTTGTGCTTCATATTCCCTAAAATATTCTTCAATCCCAAATTCATACTTTAAACCATGATAGAAATAATATTTACTCAAAGCATTTAATTAATTATTCAAAGAACCTGAAATGGATTTAATACTTGCACACTAATTACTCAACATTTCAGTAACTCCGTACTTCTCCTTGAATACATCAGTAATATGCATAAAGCCAATAGCTAGCTTCATAAATTTGCTGACAGAAATGATAATCGCCTAAAAGAAACAAAAACAATTCCCTTTCAGCTTAATATCACTTCAACAATGCATATTTCGTAGATCTGCTATCTTTTGATGGCACAGTTGCAGCGTTATTCACATGCAACAAAATAAGCATCCTTTTTCAGTGAAACATCACCGTCGACTCAGACGAACTATAGAAAAAAAAAAAAAATGAAGCAAGTCTTAAGGGAACACACCTTCGCGCCTACAAGTAAACTTGAAACACTTAATGTAGAGGAGAGTTTGGAAAATATAGGATTTTTGAGCCCAGACTTAGACGTTAAACCTTCTAAGCCAACTTAATATGTTCTGTACCAAAACTGCCGAATATGCTACTAGCACTAACCAACATTCTATGTCCCACCTCTGCCGCACAATCTAAAACAAGCTCGATGCTCTCTTATAAGAATCAGCGAAGAGCTAAGGAGCGCAAAGTCTATAAAAAAGCACATCCTTCCACAATGGTCATATCGCCGACTTCGATTTGTGGCACCACTTCTATGCAAATTTATATAATTTTCCAAACTTTCCGGTTATTAATGATATTTTCTAATGAATTATCCAAACAAAACCGATTCTGTATATCAACTGTTTCTTGTGGCTCTATTACGTCCTATTTACCTGCGTTATCTTTTACAGCATTTATATACCTTCAAAATGGAGCCCTCCCCAGGAAATCACAACTAAAAGAAGAGAGTACAAAATAAAGAAAAACAACCTACCTTTGCTGCTGCGTAAGTTTTTCTCGCATTGCTTTCTCGAAATTGCTATAATTACCGCGATATTGGTCGAGTCGACGTGAATGCAGATGTATTATATCAGTGCAAATCGCATTTAAAAAACTACGATCATGTGAAACAATCACTATTGTTGTTGTCCATTCCTGAAATCATTCAATCAACATAAAATACTCGCATCGATGTGAATCCTCGCATCACACCTGTGAACGTTGGATCGAATAAAACGAATATCAACTGATTAGCGAACAGCGTCATATATATATACATATATATACATATACATGTATATATATATTATATATATATATACGTATTTATTTATTTATTTATTTCCTGCCTATATTCTCATTTATCTAATTACATAAAGGAAAAATGAGAGAAGGTAGAACAGGTGGATGCATAATGCAAATCTTTAGTGCGATGAAGGTGCCAATTAACAAACCTGTAAATGATTTTCCAACCAAAATATTGCCCTCATGTCTAACATGTTCGTTGGCTCGTCCAATAACAATAGATCAGGTCTGCAAAAACAAATTATATATAGATGTGCGGAAAGAACCTGATTTTATCTCATTTGACGCTATCTGATGTGAACTCCGTTTGAACGGGAGTCAATTATAATAAACAAAAAGCATTCCTTCTATCCAGCCTCATCACCGTCTAATATGATTCCTCCATAAACATCTGCTGATGGCAATGCTCAATGATAGTATACTAGCATGCTTTACTGCTACAAACCAAACAATAAATAATAGTCATACCTTTCTACAGTTCTTCGATAATGCAGTGAAAAGCAACACTGAAAGAAGGAATTTTCCCTTAATTATTAACTTCCTCCTCCAAGCGCAGTTCAAAACAAAACGCCATCTTCCTATCTCCCACTCCTCGACACAATTAAATGTGATGGTTTATGCATGACTTAGAGAATTTTATTTCCATCTTCCTAACGTTCAAAGCGATCAAGAACTAACTGTAACTCATCAAATTATTAGACTTAGAAACAACTTTTTTCGATAAACCTTCCGAAATTCGAATCAAACATAAAACCAATGCTTTAGAAATTCAAAGAAAAAACATACTTAACAAAGAGCGCCCTTGCAAGTGCAACCCTCATTCGCCATCCACCCGAAAACTCTCTGAAAACAACGGCATTATACAATACCCTCTACTCCCGACCACAGATATATCACTGCTTTACTTAATAATATAAACTATCTTTCATTTAATCAGGTATTCACATTTTTACAACAATAAATAGTTATTCATTTTCTAGAAATTTTTTTCTAAATCTCCTTCAAGTTTGCGAAAATTTCTCATATTCTATTTACATATTTTGAAAGAAAGATGGAACTTTTTTTCACCCCAACATACATAATTCTGTTCGATTGAGGAGTGTACCCGAAGGCATTCAAATTTTTATGCATATGATTATATATCTCTATCAAGCGAAACTATAGAAGGTAGATTGCGAAAGCTCATAAAATTGCACCGAAAAGCATACTCATCCAACGATATCCTACAGCGAACTCCCCAACACTATGACAACAGCTAACAGCCACTCCTCGTCAAACGAAGATACAACACTTTGTATGCTCGATCATCATAGATAAGTAAGAAAAGAGGCCAACTTTGTGGGTCGCCTTTGCTCTTCAGGTGTAAATCCGAGACCAAAGAGAATCGATGCCGCACGTGCAGGTGCCTTATCGATTTGTGCAGCTTCCATTTCCGCATAAAGTTTTGTTAACTCCGCTGAATATTTCTCCTTTTCTTCGTCGCTTAATCCAGGCCTATAATTAAAAAACTTGATATATATCTGACTGCTTGAATTTGGCATACAGCGGTGGCACATTTCCATAATATTTACTATAACAAAATCTATCAAAATCAATGCACTTGAGAAGCAAAAAAAGAAAATTCAATTTACTTCTGTTAATTTCCTAATTTCTATGGAGAAGATAAAAAGAGTAGGTATATTCCACACTAAAAATTCACTCCCGTTGAAGGAGTTTTCCACACTGAAATAGCCTCGAATGCCAACACCTAACTATGCACCACTCATTATCAATTGCACAACAATTTGCATATTAGGTAGCTACTTCTTTCATAGTGATGGAAAACGAGGATAAAACCAATGTACATTAGCCAACAAATAAATGTATCAATGATAGAGCCTATCGTTAAAGATGAATGAAGGGCTAAAAAAGCGACAGAAGAGCAATAAATATGGCAATATAACTGCTCAACGATAGCAATATGTTGACCACAGCTATCATATCTCAATCTCATTAACATATAAGTGATTGAGCGGTTGCCCTACTTCTCGCCCCTCTGCAATCTCCCTCATGCTTTAGGGAAAGGTCATCAAATCTGCTATTCAACCGGAAATATAATGAGCGAAACTGCGCTCTGCATGTACCTGAGGTCAACGAGAGCAGTACTTGCCATTGCGTAGATATAGCTTTATCAAACTGAGTCATTTTGGAATTTTTCAACAATAAATCAAATACCTATTAACAATTTCATGAAGTTGTTTCTCTCTAGCCAACATATCAGTGCGACGCGAATCACTTTCGAGTACGGCTTGAATCACCTCTGTTTCATCACCATCTACTTCCTGCTCTACACTTAGCATTGTCAGATTTGATGGGATCACCAATTGCTTCCTGCAAAACCCACCAATTTATTATATGACACATTAAATTCTTTTCACATTAGAGCAAATAATTCATGGTTCAGAGCATTACAACCTGCTGAGCTTTCTGCAAATATTACTATTAACTATGCCTGCATTATTTATTGCCAGATGACTGACTGTTGCCTTCGCTGTCAAAGATATCCTTCATCATTAAAACAAAGAAGGACTATTTGCCATTATCAATGTGATTATGAGTAACAATAATTACTACATTCATAATCTAATAATATAATCGCGACAAAACAACCATAATTTTCGAAATTCTATCACCTCACACCATTCTGTTCTATAGAACAGTTCAAACATATCATGGGCTGACAAGCCGCAAATGTAGCATTCTATTAACTATGCATGCTTTAGCTACGCTTCGAATAAACGCAGTACGCATCGACGATTATTTTTCCTTGAAAAAATACGACGAAAGAGACAAGCCGATAGTGGAGTGGACGGTAGGAGAGTGGGGAGGGGGACTAGAGGTCAAGGTTTTCATGCGGAGACCAGACAATAAGCAATTACTACTTTACATCTATCAATCTACTAATGAAATAAGCTGGTTTGGTAAACCCTTGAAATATTCTTCTTTTTTCCTTCAGAATTTGCTTAGCAAAATGCACCAACATTCACTTAATTCTGCACTCTTAAACCTAGAGCTTGATAAGATGAAATCCAAACATGAGATATCAATGTAAGCAGCTCACGATGAGATCATCTTCAGGAACGTTGATTTGCCCGCACCGTTACGCCCCACCAAACCATAACGTCGTCCATATACAAGTGTCACATCCGCACCGCATAACAGCTGCCTATAAAGGTATCACATTAACTTACAAGTGAACTTTTATAGTCTTTTTTGTCCATTTGCCTATAATTTTTATCATAGGGAACGTTGAAAACCAGGTTTTTTGCACAAGTGTTCACGAAGCAAAATTGAAGACGCCCCCAACGGGAGGAAAGGTCTTTCGGTCAGGAACTGGTTCCCCAAAGAGGATTTGCCGGCGTGGAGACCCGATAGAAAACCGAAAGTGGAAAAGATCGAATCGAAATGAAAACATACCAGTAAAGTAAACAGATCTACATACCCTATGATAGCAGCACACAAAAAAACGATTCAAAGAACAGCAAATCAAAGCAAAGAGTAAAAATGCAGAGAATAAGAGGCGCCGACACCCCGTTAGTTATTATTTTATGTTTATCCCCTCGTGCATCTATTCAAGTAAATTACCGCCAACTGTTTCCCATTCCACCTCACACTAGAATTGCCTCCTACTTCGTGCTTAATCACTCCCTTCTCCATTCATTATTTTACATTTATCTCCGATTTCTGGTGTTTATCACCTCAGACTTAACCGCACAACCTTCACACTATCCACATTTCCCCTCACATTTGAGTTTTTCCTCATTGTTTCCCATCTTAAACTCAATCTCACAGCTTTATGAGGTGAAAATTTGAACTGGCAATTCTTTAGCTATATTTTTCCCATCGTTTTTCTAGTACTGTGTGAAGGAAACTTTTCCAAAAACTTATAAAAGTAAAGCGTGAATAGAAGAAACTCACTTAGTGCCAATAGAGACGTCAACACTCGCTAAATGGACGTCCATTGTATTACCACCGGCAGCATCGACACGTGCATCACGACGATTGGCTGCCTGTGAAGCAGTTGCCGTCAGATCGGCTGGACGCTTCTTCTTATTCGCACCATTCTCCAATACCTCTCTCTTTGCGCACTTCTCTAATGCCTTCGCTTCAGCTTTTTCCAACTTCTTCTTATCAACCATCTTAAAAGAAAAAATATTTTTTAATGGTCACTTTATTCTGGACTTAAAATGAAGAAAAGGCTCCGATGAAAGAAAAGAAGGGTATACAGATTACTGAGACATATTGAATGTTAATCGAAGACAACGAAAAATTTTACCAGCAGTAAAACAAATAAACGAACCGTGGGTGTATCACGAGTGGTGACTCGCCAGATGCTTTCGATTGCATCCGAATCTATACCCTGTGTGCTGATATCAATTGTTTGTTGTAGGCGTCGTTGACCTGTCTCGATATCCGATCTTTTCACTTCCTTCCTTCAAAACATAAAATACGCATAATACTTTACTGCCGAAACTCCTGCTTTCTTGGAAACGGTAGAGAACACAGAAAGGGCAGTGGAGATCCAAACCTGAGGCAATCATAATTCATCAAACAGGCACCCTACTAAAAATATGTTAGAAAATTTGAATATTTCCGAGTAACCCAAACGAAAACTGATTTGCCGTTGAAAAACATTCTCAAAAAAAAGGTATGCAAATATTCCTATTGGTCGGGTGTTGGGTGAAGGAATCCAAACTCTGAATCAAGAAGAAATGCATAACTTGAAGTAGAAGAATAAAAATCTCGACAAGGCTTTAAGTACCTGCATCATTCTCGATGATGATATCAAAATTTCACAAATTCAACACTTCTTAAAATCCCACACTTAATCACCGACTCCAATTAATACTAAACTAAGAGAAGTTCATTAATCTTAAAAATATGGTATGGCCTAACATGACAATTCACTAAAACATGGCAGCAGCACTGGTATTTCCACTGTCCATTCCAATCGCTTCATTAACCTTTATGAACAGAAGATTAACTAAATGCATGCAATTTGTCATTCAAATCCAAAAAGCACTCATTTATGTTATAAACAAATAGAAAGCAAAGTTGTGATAGCATACCCGCCATGTAATAGAAGCATAAGCTTCTCACATACGTTGTGCATTGCCTCATCGGAGAGTCCTTCAACTGAACTTTGAATATGCTCACCTACCGCTTCGATCACATCATCCTTTGATGTTATCTCATCGGCGTTCTCACGTAAAATTGCTGAAAACTATTTAGGACGGTTATACTTGATACCTCATTAAATATTAAACTCTAAATGTCAGGTAATATAGTCATGCTATTAGATATAGTCATACTTTGGGCACACTTGATAAAAGTATTAGCGAAATAACAGCTACCTTCGATAAATCGCTCATAAATAAGTTCACATTACTCATAAATCATTTACAAGCACGTTCACAGGCACTTCCTCAAAGCATCCATTAAATATACAACAAAAAGAAGGAGAGGGGGGTGAGAAGGGGGGGGGGGAAGTAGTACCTATAGCTACGGCTTTATTCTCGTATTTAAAGTACTAAAATAGAAATTTATACTGCTATATGCTATATTATTGAATTAAAAGATATTAAATATGCATATAGTATATCGAAGCATAAAAAACGATACCCACAACGTAGTCTTTGACCTCTTCGGGAAGTGTTGGTAGAGTTGAGGTGAGATACGCCGAAATAGTCATTCTAATTTGCGTTCAATTATGAACGAAAAATTCGAATCCAAACCAAATAACGAAATGAAATAAGAGCAGTACTGAAATATTGTTTTAATGTCACCTCTGTCATAAAAATAATTCCATCACTATTAATATCGCTATCAATTTTTGATAAGATTAAAATCAATTCTAAATAAGAAAACGTTTATCATCCGTATCAGTTTTACTCTAAATATGGTATTATGCTCGTATCGGATCGCTTCAACACGAATGTTTCAAATATGATGAAATATGAGCTCATAGCTTAACGGCTAAAATATTCCCATGAAAAACCGGAAGCGATAAGTTCGAATCCGACTCGTGGGCAGATAACATTCGTTGAGAGGGTTCTTTAGTTATTAACCAACAAACATCGCGTCACTGAATTTGATATCCATTAAAGTAAAGCTGTTGACCATTCAGGCTACAATCTGATAATGATCAATTAAGAAGTAGAAAGATAAGCTTTGATTATCAGTAATTTCATAAAAAAGATCTCAACTACGTCAACCGACCAGATTTGCGGAACCAACCGATCAATAATCAGCCAATGGATAACAATGAAACCAAAAATATGACGCTAAAGTAGCTTCAGATAATAACAAAAAAGAAACGCCTACTTACCAGGAATTAAATTCGGGACGAGAAGAGCGTAATATGAAGCGTCACTAATGAATACTTCAGCTGATATCTCGTCCACGAGCCGCTCTTCTAGCATTTAAAGCCCAATAGGGCTATGATGAATCACCTTTAAAATTGAGATTAATTTAATGCGATGCAAATTTTTCGAGTTGTCAGCAATATAGAGTCAACGCGCAATTATTTACATGCATTAAAAAATGCTTGAAGGAAATAACATTACATACGAACGCCTAATAGGTACTTATTTATACAGGTGATAAATTACACAGCACTCACATGGCGAAATAGAGGGGTGAGTGGTTATAGGATGCCAAGGGGGGAGGGGGGGAGTACCTCGATTGCCAAGGCGAAATCGATGATGTTGAAAGCAGTAAGATCACCGCCACGCTTCATCATTCGAAGTTTTCGACTGCAACTTTAGCGGAAAACGTTCTTTTCAGTTTTAAAGCCTCGATCTCCGGATCGGGTTAATTCAGGCTCAAGATGATCGACCTCACTGGCAAGGTGAAGAAGCTAGAAATCAAAGAAAAATTTTGGTATTTTCGGTGGAATTTCGCGACAATTTCAACACTCTAAAGCGATGAATAAAGAGATCCCCATCGGCGGGGTCAACAATTCAAATATTCAAGGAATACTATACCCCCTCAATCGATAGCACACAAATTGGATGATCTAAAGCATGAAGCACACTTCACCACTGCTTAAACGATGTAAAATGCACAATACGCATACCTAACAACTTACTGACAACCGACTGACCATTGAAAATATTGCGCTGCAATAGAATATTGCATTTGATCAAACGAGATATTTTCTCAAAAAAAGTGCCAAGACGAAATGCTACGGTGAGGAAATTAGGCACTCCGGAATAATTGCAAAACGAGCTGAATTGCTTTTGCAGCGATGACGTCATAGAATATGGCACGAGATTTACATAAAACTTTCTAAGATCAACACTATTGGCAAAAAATCAGACTACAGAAAAAATAAATTTTCCACGTTGGTGATAAATCTCGACGAAACATAGAAAAGTCTTCCGCTGTGGCAATACTCTAACCGACAAATCATCGTGAGACTCGCTATCAAAAGTTACAGCTCAATATTAAAAACTTTGAGATGGACATGCAACTTCAAAGCATTATAATAGTCTTAAATAAGTAGTAAAGGTCGAGATGAGTATAATAGGTATGCATATAAATTAGTTACAATTACGAGAAATAAAATAAAGCATCCTATATCTTATCATGATCACAGTTGGCCGAGTTTTTCAATTGGATCAATTCGATGTTATCTATACCATCGAATAAGACCTTATATAATGAAACAATGGAAGTAAGCATCGATCAGAAGAACAATGAGTTTGATTTAGAGTTCATATTATCTACTCTTGATAGTTTGTATTTTCTATCAGCAATTCTGCTAGATATTCGTAGAACGTTAATGAATTCAACCTCACTATTATCTTCTATGATTGGACCATTCATACGCCTGATGGGCCTGATTTGAGGGGTAGAGGAAGCATTATATCTTATAATATTTCTTTTTGATATGATGTTAAAATACTGATTTAAAGTATAAATTAAAATCAACACTCTTATATCGCTGAAACAGTTATCATTCACTGCTGAATGATTTCGTTACTAATGTTATACGCTTACGAAAAGAATGAAGAACTTATATGTGAACAGCAGTATGTTTCTGAATCGAGAGATGAAGTTACGGTTGTTGAGGCTAAGATTCAAGTGAAATAAATAAATAAATAAATATATACATATATACATTGGTTATATATCTTTCTGGGGATTACTAATATATACCCACATGTCACCTATACACAGCTGAATAGCGATATTTGATCGTAAACAATAAAGCAATGCGTTGATATATAAGGACATATTCAACACGTTCCAGAGTTGACAACTTTGAAAAATACGATATTAAGTGGGATTTTTTATTTTATTTTTAATTTAATTTGATTTAATTTTTATTTACCTATTTATTCATTTTTTCGGGAAAGAAAGCAGCAAATTCATTTCATAGTTTTCAATCGAATATAAAAATACTTCAGATTATAATTAAAGCCATTTCAAAAAATTTTCAAGAACTTTGTAGGAAAAATTTCTACGAATGAGAAATGAAATAAGTATAGAAATGAATGCCTATAAGTATATAAACTATAAAAATAAATATGGATAAAAATATTAAAAACCACCTAAATATGATTGGTATTAATGCATCGTTGAAGATTACAAATTAAAAATTAACAATTATAAACACAATAGAGAATTTAGAATAATGCCGAAAGCATTTTAAAGGAACCCAAATCATTCAATACAACGGAAAACTGTTTGAAAGAAAATGCATGAAGATCTCCTTTCAAAGAAAATCTTAAAAAACTATAGCGCTAAACATAGGTCAACGCTTATTGATGGGTAATTAGCAGTTTAGTACTTCGATCTTCTTTGTGCGCCGATAAAATCATTATTGAGCTCATAGATCTTAAGAGATTGTAGTCAAATCTGTGCAATATAAAAGGAAGTTTTCTTTAAGGTAATATGAGGTATAAATTCAGAGATTTCACCACTAGCGATATCCCCCACCTGCATTAGAAAGGCAAATTTCATGGTATTTAATCTCAGACGGTTCGGAATGAAACCAAGTGCGACCTTAGAGTATGATAGCGATTTGCAGCCCTATAGATAGCCATGTTTACAATCTTCTATTAAAAGGTCGATGATATACTCTATGGATTATAGCCTTATACTTCAGCTAATCTTTAAGCATACACAGGATAACGAATAGGCATTGCAGACTGCACATAAAATGGAACAAAATTCCCCTAATTCAAAAAAATATATGAAAAAACATATATATTTCGCATTTCACGTGGAAAAACGCTCGAAATTATATCACTACAATTTCGATAAGNACCCATAAAAAAATTTTATTTTCCATTTTCCATAAATTAAATATTTTTCCAAAACTATTAAAAAGATATTTTTTTCCATAAACCACAAAAATCAATTTTATTCTCCTATTTTTCTACGAAATTTTCATTCATTCTCTCACCCTCATGCCTATCCCTCAGCATCCTCTCCTTAATTGAGTTCGCATTCTTATGTCCATCCTCCTTTCCACTAATAACTTTACAAATTTTTTTCCTCCTGTATTCGGCTATTCTGAATGGTTAGCCACTTAATACATAATAGAATATTTCATTTAGAATGCACTAAAAAGAACTGATTAAGGATTCTCCATTGCTGGCAATTATCACAGTTAAAACATTCTGGACTATTTATTATGCAAATATTGCACATAAATATAAAAACACATCAATCGATTCCTATTGACTCGAATTTTTCTTCAAAGAAGTTTCGATCTTATCGAGTGTCTGAAATAAATTTCAATTAGTTTCATATTCATATATTCATTTAGAAAATAGGGCTATCCATTCAGTTAGAAACAAGGGAAGAACATAGTAGCCGCCAATCTTCACAAAGGAAAGCAGAGAAGGGAAACAGAGGTGAGAACATAAGCGGATTTTGGGATTCCTTTATCTAAAGAAAAGTAAACTTTGAGGAACTCAGAGGTATTTTTGGTTATTTCTTCAAAAATTGCGCCCTAAGCACTGACCAAGTAGATTGATAAGTAAACATATTCAAATATGCATTCGTTGCAATAGAAAAAAAGAAAATTTAAAATTCCACTTGCATCTTTTCTAAACAACGATCTTCCTCAGCTTTCAGAATCCTTCTTTCCGTTCCCCTTTATCCGCTTCTCTTGCGGCCGATGGAAAAAAAGCACTATTACGGCTTCTGATACAATATGCATTTTTTAGAAGTTTTTCACCAACGATGAAGAATACAATTTTGCAAATATTTAAAGAATCTTCGTAAATATATCAAAGATATCAAAGAAATTCGATATCTATAAGTTTTTCTTTCCGAGATTGTATCGTTGATTAAAATGCTTATGGGATTTGCTAGTAAAAACTTCAATTCCAATTACTCTATTAAATTTCAACTGCAGCGAATAATTCACACAATCAGAACTCATACAAAACCTAACGGATGAGATCGTAATTCACTTCAAAAATCAATTCCATTAGATTAAGATTTCAATTCGATCACTAAACTTTAAGACTTTTATTTTTAACAATTAAAATATTCAATACATACAAATGAACGCATGCGAATATTCTCCATTAAAATTTCTTTGAAAACTATATGGAAGAGGAAAAAACCGACGAATAAACGAGATTACGAGAAAAAATTATGACTACATAACATCTTAAAAATTAACGATTCCCTTTAAAAGTGATCGTTAGATTTTGCTTCTTGAAAGTTTTCTTTTATTTAATTTTTGCTTACAGTCATTACGATCATTCACGACGAATTTTTCTGCATTATGAACATAACGATATTTACATAAAATCAATGAACTGAATTTTCCGAACTGAAAAATCTTTAAAAATTGACTTGAAGAAATGATTCAATCATATATACCTTCATTGCGCATTCTCCGACGTCACTATCGACCGGGAAGATACCAGCAACACCGTGTTTGTAGAGTTTATCGTAGTCTTCTTGAGGAATCCGATCGACGATAAACACTAGAATATCACTGAAAAATCAATCAAACATCAAACGTTTTCCTCAAGTATATAAAGCTGATTCAAGCCTACAACTAAACTTGACTGTGATGGCGAAAAGAGGCAAGAACGGGGAAAGGGGTGATTATCACAGGCGCTTGGTTTATGTATATATATATATATATATATATATATATATATATATATATATATATATATATATACTTTAATTCAAACAGCCCCAGAGTTTGCCTCTAACATTTTATCGTTTGAAAGAGGAAAAGGAGTATCTATTCGTCCTCCTTTCCTCTCTCTTCACCCTCTCCCCCCTAAATTCCCTAGGTAAATTTGAAAAACCTCTAACCATCCTCCAATATTCGACCACTAAAGATTGTCACTCGTATTGCCGAACATTAAACATTAGCCATATATGCTTCTCAAACGCATTATATGAAACTTGTAAAGCTGCTCATTATTGGAAACTGTATGAAATAAGAGAACGAAGAAAACGATGGAAATTCTCATTAAAATATTACAGTTCTCACTAAAATACAAATAACTATTTTATTTATTATTTTAATAAATAAACTTCATTAAATCAAAACAAAGGGTACTTACGGTCTTCCAAGCTTAGCGAGTTCTTTTAAAAGTGCCGGTAGAAGCGTTAGATGTTTTGAGCAAAGATTCCTCATACTAATAGCGTGCACATCGGCGTCAACCGCTTCTCTTGCCACTTCTTCGGGTGTTTGCACGTGTGGTCCAACGTCTACGTCAAAACCTATTCAAAAAAAAACGTTTCTTGATTCGCGTCACTTCACGGGATTCCAATATATCATCACCTTAATTAAATGCCATCTTCTTTTCCCTTACTTCTTCGTACGGATCTGCTATTTTTACTCAAATCCTTTAATCCACTAATCCATGTTTATCTATGATTTTGGACATAGTTTTAATCTCTATTCAGATCCAGCTTTATATTGTACAAATGTGTTTCTCAGCATTTTTAATACCACCTCAGTCTGATGACCTATTTGTGTTTAAGAGAGTGCGGCTCAGATTGAAATAACGATGCGTACTTCTGGTGACCAATGAAAACTCTGCCCGCAGACAGGGACGAACCATCGATCTCTTGCATGCCGCGCGAGTGCTCTTGCCACTAAGCTACTATACCCGTTTCGCCACCGATCCCTTTGACCGAAGGGATCTTCGATACGTAAAACAATAACCCTATCCGTAAATCTCATCTGTGACGTAATATTGAAACGGCTTTTAAAAAAAGCATAAAAACACTGAGATAATACCATCAAAGTACACCAAGTTATCAACGAAAACTTCTCTTAACTCTACAAGATATTCCATGACGATGACTTATCGAGAATATGACTGGAAAATGAAAGAAGTAGAGTTACTGCTCTACTGATTTCTAACATCTATTCCAAGAGAAAATGGAGGAATTTCCACAAAACTTCAGAAAAGATTTTCAGTTACGATTCTTTAAATTATAAAACCCTTCATCAACACGTTCTTCATCCTAGCTCCTCGAAATATGTTTATTACATACACAGATCATCGCCATGTTCATTAACCTCCGTATTCTTTTTTCTTCCTCTCATTATGCATCAAAAAATTTTGCAGACGACCGGCAGTTGCTCACTACGAAGAGAAATCAGAACTAACCAAGATCGGCGAAACCTGTAGCGACAACCATCCTACGTTTATCATCCTTCTGATCCATATCACCCATCCTAGCCATTAGAATCCTTGGCTGACGACCTTCTTTTTCGGCAAATTGTTGCACCTCAAAAGAAACTACAATTTAGGTCACGAAAATTGATGCAAGGTACGCTAATGCTGATTTTGTTTATCTTTTTTTTGATTCAGAAGGCAATTTCTTTACTCTACGCAAACCTGCTTCTCAAATTTAAGGATTTGTGAACGGTAAAACGACTGAACAGTTTGCGGTAGCTTCCGGTCGCACCACTTAATCAACTATAGAAATTACGGATCGAGAGTTTCTAAATCGCATAACACTCGACAACTAAAATGCGCTATAGAAACAATGCTCTATAATGTTTAGCTGATGAAAACATATGAGAACATCCAATAGAAGGACGACATAAACTTTC